>CP125974.1:91005311-91095345 GCA_030063025.1 Avena longiglumis | reverse complement strand
GGGTTTCACGAGGAAGACCACGAGAACATCTAATGAGATGAAAACTTGCATGTGCCCCTAGCATATGTGTGTGGTGTGGTGAGAGGTTGGTATAGGTGCTTGCATGTGTCCCCTCGCATGCATGCGCCTAACCTAGAGGCGAAGGTTCCGGCCCGTATAAGGGTGGAATCTCCCGCCGAGGTGAAACCGGTAGGATAGTGCCCCAACTTGTGAACCAACATGGTTTGACATCACCCTATGACCTAAACAAACACAAAACAAGAGAGAGCTACGCCGGCTACTCCCTCGCTGAGGAACGTCTAGGGGGGTAGACGATCCGACTGTGCACAGAGATCAGGGTTTCGCCGGAGGAAGACCACGAGAACATCGGAATGAGATGAAAACTTGCATGTGCCCCTAGCATATGTGTGTGTGGGTGTGATTAGAGGTTGGTATATATAGGTCCTTGCATGTGTCCCCCCTCGCATGCATGCGCTCTAACCTAGAGGCGAAGGTTCCGGACCCGTATGAGGGTGGAATCTCCCCGTCGAGGTGAAACCGGGTAGGATAGTGACCCAACTTGTGAGCCAACATGGTTTGACATCACCCTATGACCTAAACAAACACAAAACAAGAGAGAGCTACGCCGGGCTACCTCGCTGAGGAACGTCTAGGGGGGTAGACGATCCGAGTGTGCACAGAGATTAGGGTTTCGCCGGAGGAAGACCACGAGAACATCGATATGAGATGAAAACTTGCATGTGCCCCTAGCATATGTGTGTGTGGGTGTGATTAGAGGTTGGTATATATAGGTGCTTGCATGTGTCCCCCCTCACATGCATGCGCTCTAACCTAGAGGCGAAGGTTTTGGACCCGTATGAGGATGGAATCTCCCCGTCGAGGTGAAACCGGGTAGGATAGTGACCCAACTTGTGAGCCAACATGGTTTGACATCACCCTATGACCTAAACAAACACAAAACAAGAGAGAGCTACGCCGGGCTACTCCTCGAGGAACGTCTAGGGGGATAGACGATCCGAGTGTGCACAGAGATCAGGGTTTCGCCGGAGGAAGACCACGAGAACATCAGAATGAGATGAAAACTTGCATGTGCCCCTAGCATATGTGTGTGGGTGTGGTGAGAGGTTGGTATAGGTGCTTGCATGTGTCCCCCCTCGCATGCATGCGCTCTAACCTAGAGGCGAAGGTTAGGACCATGAGGGTGGAATCTCCCCGAGGTGAAACCGGTAGGATAGTGACCCAACTTGTGAGCCAACATGGTTTGACATCACCCTATGACCTAAAAAACACAAAACAAGAGAGAGCTACGCCTGGCTACCCCTGTCGAGGAACGCCTAGGGGGTGACGATCCGAGTGTGCAGAGATCGTGGTTTCGCCACAGAAGACCACGAGAACATCGGAATGAGATGAAAACTTGCATGTGCCCCTAGCATATGTGTGTGTGGGTGTGGTTAGAGGTTGGTATATAGGTGCTTGCATGTGTCCCCCTCGCATGCATGCGCTCTAACCTAGAGGCGAAGGTTCCGTATGAGGGTGGAATCTCCCGTCGAGGTGAAACCGGTAGGATAGTGACCCAACTTAGAGCCAACATGGTTTGACATCACCCTATGACCTAAACAAACACAAAACAAGAGAGAGCTACGCTGGCTACTCGCCGAGGAACGCCTAGGGGGTAGACGATCCGTGTGCACAGAGATCGTGGTTTCACGAGGAAGACCACGAGAACATCGGAATGAGATGAAAACTTGCATGTGCCCTAGAATATGTGTGTGTGGGTGTCGTTAGAGGTTGGTATATATAGGTGCTTTCATGTGTCCCCTCGCATGCATGCGCCTAACCTAGAGGCGAAGGTTCCGACCAGATGAGGGTGGAATCTCCCGCCGAGGTGAAACTGCAGGATAGTGCCCCAACTTGTGAGCCAACATGGTTTGACATCACCCTATGACCTAAACAAACACAAAACAAGAGAGAGCTACTGGCTACCTCACAGAACGCCTAGGGGGTAGACGATCCGAGTGCACAGAGATCGTGGTTTCACGAGGAAGACCACGAGAACATTGGAATGAGATGAAAACTTGCATGTGCCCCTAGCATATGTGTGTGGGTGTGGTGAGAGGTTGGTATAGGTGCTTGCATGTGTCCCCTCGCATGCATGCGCCTAACCTAGAGGCGAAGGTTCCGGCCCAGATAGGGTGGAATCTCCCGTCGAGGTGAAACCGGTAGGATAGTGCCCCAACTTGTGAACCAACATGGTTTGACATCACCCTATGACCTAAACAAACACAAAACAAGAGAGAGCTACTGCCGATACCTGCCGTGAGGAACGCCTAGGGGTAGACGATCCGAGTGTGCACAAAGATCGTGGTTTCACGAGGAAGACCACGAGAACATCGGAATGAGATGAAAACTTGCATGTGCCCCTAGCATATGTGTGTGTGGGTGATTAGAGGTTGGTATATATAGGTGCTTGCATGTGTCCCCCTCGCATGCATGCGCCTAACCTAGAGGCGAAGGTTCGGACCATGAGGGTGGAATCTCCCGCCGAGGTGAAACCGGTAGGATAGTGACCCAACTTGTGAGCCAACATGGTTTGACATCACCCTATGACCTAAACAAACACAAAAAGAGAGAGCTACGCCGGGCTACTGCCGAGGAACGCCTAGGGGGTAGACGATCCGAGTGTGCACAAGATCAGGGTTTCGACGGAGGAAGACCACGAGAACATCGGAATGAGATGAAAACTTGCATGTGCCCCTAGAATATGTGTGTGGGTGTGGTGAGAGGTTGGTATAGGTGCTTGCATGTGTACCTCGCATGCATGCGCCTAACCTAGAGGCGAAGGTTCCGACCAGATGAGGTGGAATCTCCGCCGAGGTGAAACCGCAGGATAGTGACCCAACTTGTGAGCCAACATGGTTTGACATCACCCTATGACCTAAACAAACACAAAACAAGAGAGATCTACTGGCTACCCTCCGAGGAACGCCTAGGGGGTAGACGATCCGAGTGTGCACAGAGATCGTGGTTTCACGGGAGGAAGACCACGAGAACATCGGAATGAGATGAAAACTTGCATGTGCCCCTAGCATATTTGTGTGTGTGGTTAGAGGTTGGTATATAGGTGCTTGCATGTGTCCCCCTCGCATGCATGTGCTCTAACCTAGAGGCGAAGGTTCGGACCAGATGAGGGTGGAATCTCCCCACGAGGTGAAACCGGTAGGATAGTGCCCCAACTTGTGAGCCAACATGGTTTGACATCACCCTATGACCTAAACAAACACAAAACAAGAGAGAGCTACGGCTACCTGTCGAGGAACGCCTAGGGGTAGACGATCCGAGTGTGCACAGAGATCGTGGTTTCACGGAGGAAGACCACGAGAACATCGGAATGAGATGAAAACTTGCATGTGCCCCTAGCATATGTGTGTGTGGGTGTGGTTAGAGGTTGGTATATAGGTGCTTGCATGTGTCCCCTCGCATGCATGCGCTAACCTAGAGGCGAAGGTTCCGGACCAGATGAGGGTGGAATCTCCCGCCGAGGTGAAACCGGTAGGATAGTGACACAACTTGTGAGCCAACATGGTTTGACATCACCCTATGACCTAAACAAACACAAAACAAGAGAGAGCTACCTGGCTACCTCCTGAGGAACGCCTAGGGGGTAGACGATCCGAGTGTGCACAGAGATCGTGGTTTCAGAGGAAGACCACGAGAACATTGGAATGAGATGAAAACTTGCATGTGCCCCTAGCATATGTGTGTGTGTGTGGTGTGGTGATAGGTTGGTATATATAGGTGCTTGCATGTGTCCCCTCGCATGCATGCGCCTAACCTAGAGGCGAAGGTTCCATACCCAGTAAGGGTGAAATCTCCCACGAGACGAAACCGGTAGGATAGTGCCCCAACTTGTGAACCAACATGGTTTGACATCACCCTATGACCTAAACAAACACAAAACAAGAGAGAGCTACGCCGGGCTACCCCTGTCAGAGGAACGTCTAGGGGGGTAGAGGATCCGAGTGTGCACAGAGATCATGGATATTAGTAAACATCAATTGTTTCTTCTATAATAGTATACACAAAATAATATATTATTGTTTCTTCTATTGTTTATTCATTTGTTATATTAATAATGTTTTTGTATAATTTTTTATTAATAACAAAAATTAAAAAAAAAACTAGCTACGCTGAGGGCAGCCCTCGGCGTACGCCTGGCCCTCGGCGTACGCCTGGCCCTCGGCGTAGCACTATCCGTTAAGTGCTGCCCGAAGGGCCACTCCGCCCACCCTGCCCCATCCCCAACCTCACGCGCCATCCTCGGCTGGCCGCTGCCTCCCGAGTCGCCGCTCATTATCCTCCCGAGCCGCCAAAGACTCCCTCCTCCCCAAGCCACCGCCAACCTCCCCACCGCCTCACCGCCGCCACCCCTCGCCTGCCGCCCCACCGCCTCCCCCACTACCCCCTGCCCCACCTCCCCACGCCCACCTTGCCCGCCTCCCCCACTTCACCTCGATCGAGCACACCCTCCCCCATTAGGTTAGTATTGGTAATTTAGTTAATTTTAGGTGTATTGTTAGATGTAGTTAGTTATATTTATTTAGGTGTATTGTTAGATGTACTTAGTTATATTTATTTAGGTGCATATGTGCATTGTATATTGTAGATTAGACAATAATGGCATTTGTTGGATATTTAACCATCTTCTCATGTTTTTTGCAGTTACCGGAGGGTGAGCGGGGGAGTGTTTCGACGGCGGGGTCCCGGATCATGTTCGACGATTTGATCACGCTTCGAGGGTGAGAATCCGTTCGCCTCTCTTGTACCTAGGTTTATTTTCGTGTCTAGATCACCAAGTATGTTGCGTCACCTAGGCGTCATCCCGACCGTAAGCGTTACGCGACTTAATATGCATTAGTGGTCTCGCATATTTTGGACCGTAACGCTTATGGCTTTTATCGGCAATGGCGGATTCAGAGTTGTTTGTTCTCCTGGCTCTACCTCGATTCGAGACAGATTTCGGTGGCGCCTCGTGTTCTCCTGATGCACATCCTCTTGGCTTTTGTCGAGACGCATCGGAGAGCAGGAGGTGCCGCCGAATTGCTTGATCGGGTAGAACCAGGAGAACTTACCAAATCTACGGATCCGCGGCCGGTTAGGACCCTCTTTTCCTATTGGACATGTAGGTTGATGAATGCGTAAAAATATGAAGCATTTAATCTCCTGTTTGATATAAAATGTTATATTTGTTGTTTGTCTCCCAACAAAACAGAAGAGGATGGCTGATAATGGGTGGATGTACAGTGGCCGTATTAGTGCGACTAATAAAACAGATTTATTGGGTACGGAACACTCATTTGTTAGTGAATGAGTTAGCGTGGTTCAAGGCAATTGTTCGCACTTTGTCCCTGCGCTCATTGCACTAAGCGCCATCGTGGGAAAGGATGACATGTACAAACACCTTCGCAATATGGGTACATGTCTAACTATGTCACGCAAGTCGACTTTTCCGATTTAACGTGATAGAGGTGAGGTGATGCGTCCGCTCAATGGCAATGAGCACGATGGGATTAGAAACATGCTAGATGATCTTATCGATGCCGACCAACCGAATTTGCCACCTCCACGGAGGAATCACCGAACCGAGGAACCGCTAGAACCGAGGAACCGGAGCCAACCGCGAAGGCCTTCCTTGATATGATGGCCGCGGCTAAGAGGCCTCAGACGAGGGTGCAAAGATTTATCACCGATGCCATCTCAAAGGTCAGCCGACAAGTGCAAGATTCGCCACCGTTCTCACTTTGAAGCTAATCTGAGAACATGTGGTAACATGTTGCCCGAAGGGCATTGTCTGCCCAAAACCTTTCACGAAATGAAGAAACTCATGAAGGAGCTCAACATGGATTATGAAAAGATAGATTGTTGTCCAAAAGGCTGCCTTTTGTTTTGGAAACAGTTTGAGGGTGATAAGTACTGCTCCATTTGTAAGGCCTCTAGATATGAAGAGATAAAGGGGAAGGATGGTCAGGTGAGGCAGTCGAAGGTCGCTAAGAAGATACTTCGGTATCTCCCATTCATAAAAAGAATCCAGCGGCTTTACTTGAGCGAGGAGAATGCCAAACAGATGACGTGGCACAAGAAGGGGTGAGTCAGTGGTGAATCTACATGACATAAGTATGCTCGAGAAGCTCCATACCGAGAATGACAACGATGATGAGCCTACACCCTTCGATGAGAATCCAGATTTCTACTCAAAAGATAGTGATAGTGAGAATGAGAATGAGAATGTGAATGAGAATGAGAATGAAAATGATAGTGAGTATTTATTTTTTAATGCATTTTATTATGTCTTTGTGCTTAACTGTTTTCTTAATTGCATTATGTCTTTATTCTTTGTGTATACATTTTATTATGTCTTTGTGCTTAACTGTTTTCTCTTACTTAATGCGTGATTGAACAATATGAGCAGCGGCAAGGCAACCAGTTGCCCTTGCTTAATGCGCAAGCAAAGAGAAAAGTGCTACACGGAGTGGAGACAGCCAAATCCCAATCCGCGTTACTCCCGATCTTGCTCCCTGCCGGGAGGACGGGTCGAGGCCGAGGTCGAGGAGGACGAGGACGAGGTGCCACGGAGGAGGCGTGGACTTTGACCCACCACCCTCTCGCTCGCGACGTGGCTCTGAGTTGTTCTGACAGAGCAGCCTTCAGGCCGAGGAGGCAGAGTCCGAGAGGGAGGCAGAGTCTGAGAGGGAGGCGAGGACCGAGAGGGAGGCGGGGACCGATACGGAGGCGGACACTAGCCGCGAGTTGGTGGGGCCGAAGAAATTGCGGAATCGTGGGGAATCGGGAGTCCCTGATGAGAAGTTTGTAGGGTTCGCAACATAGAAAACAAAAATTTTCCTACGATGGGAACAACTATGTACCAAGATCTATCTACTAGATACAAACAACGGGCGGATGTATATCCGTAGAGAACATACCCTTGAAGACCGACAAAGCTTAACGAGTCCAAACTCGTGGTTGATGTAGACGATCTCTTGCCGATCTCAAGATCGAGAGGAAGTCCTAGCGCCGAAACAAAGCGTGATCCGCAGCTCGCACACACGCTCGAGGCACCGAGCAACCTCCGCCTCGCCTCCAGCGATGCAGCGAAGCACAACTCTTTCTTGCCGAAAAGCCACTGGGAACATGTATCTCGCTAGTCCGAGACCATGGGGATAAATTCTAGAGGGGAGAGAGATCCTTCACGAGGAGGTGGGGTATGAGAGGGGGTGAGGGGGGCCTTATTTGGGGCAAAGGGGGGGCACCCAAGGGCCATGGCGCCCAGCCATGGGGCTGCCCCCACCTCTTCCACATTCATGTGGGTGGAGCTCCCACTCAAAATGAAAAGCCTCCACTCCCATTAAAAAGCCTCCACTCATAATCCACTCACATGCATTAAATTTCCACCAAATTTAATGCAAGCTCATTTAAATAAAACTCTTTATTTATTTATTCAGAATTTTTAATTACTTTAATTAACAAACATTCACATAAAACCCTTGCTAGTATTCCATTTCACATGCGTAACTGCCATAATTTCAACAAACAGCTTTGTTCTAGTGAAATAAATTCCCGCGCTTCCTTTTCTTTTCGCATGAAACTTTTGCTCCAATTGGATGTCGGTATCTTAAGTGTGTCACCCTAGTCATGAATAATGTGGACATGATCGAGACCCTCTCGATCAATAATCAAGCGGGATCCGAGACCCATCGACTCCCACACATTCAACGATGACTTTCTTGTGATCTGAACCTTTACGCTAGTATCTTAATCCCTTTGTTTCATGATATATTACATGTCCGATATTCGATCATCGGTATCTCCATACCTAGTTTGATCTCGCATCGACATGCACTCTTTTCTCGTTCCGTGATATAACATTCTAGTGATCAAATCACTTGCTTGCAAGCTAATCAATGTGATATCACCGAGAGGGCCCAGAGTATATCTATCCGTCATCGGGATGAAAAATTCCACTCGATCCATGGGCCTCAACATAACACTTTAGTAGTTCGAACCCATCTTTATAATCACCGCTACGATTGTGACGCTTGATGTTATCAAGAAACTCTTCCTGTTAGTGATTGACATGATCTCATGGTCTAAGGATTAGGATCACTTCATAAGTTGTTATAGCAATATAAACTCAATGACTTTGATCGTAATGCTATACTGGATGAATGTTCATCACACCATTACACTAATGTTGTGACCTCGTTATTAACAACATCCAATGTCCATGATCAGAAACCTATGATCATCTTGTTAATCAACGAGCTAGTTTATAAGAGAGGCATAACTAGGAACTACCTTTTGTTTATTAAACACACATGTATTAACGCTTCAGTATTAATACAATTATAGCATGCAAAATAAACATTTATCATAAATAAGGAATACGATAATAACCACTTTATTATTGCCTCTCGGCATATTCCTTCATCTCTCCCACTTGCACTAGAGACAATAATCTAGTTTGAAAACTTTGTGTATTGAACACCTATGGCTTCGTGTTCCATATACACAATTGCAAGTGGTTAACATAATCTACGGATCCGACGCTTTCAGTCCGTGTGTATTTGCATGTCTTTGCCTTTCACGCATCACTCATTTTCCAATGAGATGGCATTGTATAAATTTGGTCTTTCGGTGAGACCTTTAGTTCCTTGGGGTTAAAACACGTCGATACTATTGTCATACAATATATCTTTAGTGTTAGCCTGCTAAATCACACCTTAGTTTGATAACAAACTACTTGACACAAATTCTCCTTGTCGCTACTATAGCCATATACTTAGCCTT
Source organism: Avena longiglumis (assembly GCA_030063025.1). NCBI lineage: Eukaryota > Viridiplantae > Streptophyta > Magnoliopsida > Poales > Poaceae > Avena > Avena longiglumis. The sequence continues at coordinate 91,086,504 of CP125974.1, read as the reverse complement.
TGTTGTAGTATTCGTCATAATGTCTTAACTTTGAAACTCTTCCAAATCCATCATGGAATCTCCTTTCCATTACATTGTGCCACCCATAGTTTAAATTGAGATAAACTTAATTTGTATCTTGTGACAAAACTAGTATCAATGTAACGCTTACAATGAACTATTTGTAATTGTTTGTCACCTCTACACAAATATATTCTTAGTTCTTCCAAAAGATCATAAGAATATCCTCACTATCGTCCAATGATCATTTTATGATTCATTCGCATATATGCTCATAACACTTAGAGCATAGGACATATCTGGATGTGTACATATCATGGTATGATTGATCAAAACATTCTCGTGATTGCACTCATCAAGTGTCAAAGCACTTGAATCTTTTTCACTTATCAAGTGTCGATACACTTGAATCTTGATTCAATTCCTTTCCATGCGACAAGAACTGCTTTCTTGTTGATTCTATATTGAACTCCTTCAATATCTCATATATGTACGCTTTGGCACAACCATATTGGCATTACAACCATCCACTATAGACATTTACGCTAAATATTCGGGTTTTGCCTAAGTCTTTCATCGAAATGAAATTCTTAACCTTTGTCAATAAAAGATACATCATTTCTAATCAACAAGATGTCCTTCACATAATGTATTAGAAATATGTCTCAGCCCCACTTAATTTCTTGCAAATGCAAGCATCTTCATCGTCTATAGATGAAAAACTCATTTTTCATCATGGTGAAGATTCCAACTCCGATGCTTACTTCAACCATTGAAGTTTGCATGCCCTTTTAGCATCCTTTGAATTTAACAAAACCCTTTGGACCGTGTCATGTACACGTCCTAGGTAACCATTCTATTAGAAGAACTTTGTTTTGTTTATTCATCTACCATATACCAAATTATATGTAGTGGTTGCTACTTTAATCCGTTCAGACTAAATATCGCTATGAAAGATCAAATCTTGTCATAGTCAACTCTTTGAACATTGTCATAAAATACTTTACGACATGTCGAATATTTCATAGATGTGAGACATCCATGTCTGTTTCTTTATAGATCCAAATACGACCGATAGGTTTTTACACCTTTCCGGAGGGTCTTCCAAGTTCAAAACTTGATTTCTCGTGTATGGAACTATCACGGATTTTATGGCTTCAAGCCATTTGACGGAGCCAGGGCCCATCATCGCTTCTTTGTATGTATTCGGTTCATCATTGTCAAACAATAATGATTTACTCTCAAATCTTAGCATTTGATTGTTTAACCGACCTACTTGGTTCAATAGGAACTTAGATCTCTGTGACCGCAACATTTGAGGCACATAATCCATGAGCATTCTGGCTGCCTCCGGAACATCTTCCGGCGCCATAACTCAAGATATTTAGTTAAGGTTCGTTAACCTTATCAAAGTTCTATTGTCCTCCCACTTAACATTTATGAAAAATTCCTTCTTCAAGAAACTTCACGTTTCAAGCGACAAACCCTTTTGTCCTTGGTGTTATGGAGGAATAACCAATTGTTATTCGAAATAACCTACAAAGACATGCTCATCCGACTTTGGTTGTAAACATCTTACTTATGTTTAGTATACCAAAAATTTAAGAAATGACAACTTGGGTTTTACCCAAACCATAACTTCCATGGTGTCATTTCAACGGATCTAGATGGAGCTCTTTTCAGTAAAAGCGGTAGTCTCTAAAGCTTTAATCTTTAAAACATAATGGCAGTTTATAAATAACACCTTAGATCTAACCATGTCAAACAAGGCTTCATTACAAATCTCAAACACTCCATATTCCTATGGTGTTTCGGGAGATGTAAATCTAGGTGTTTTGCTAAACTTGTAACTCAAATAAATCCCTTTTATGATAAAATCATAATTCATTTATTTTTCTTGTTACACTTGTAACTCAAATAAATCCCTTATGATAAAATCATAAACCATTTATTTTTCTTGTTACAATGATTTTTCACTTCATCTTGAAAGTCTTTGAAAACGTTTTTCAAATATTTCATACTTCTTTCTCATTAAGTGAATATTCACTCAAATTTCCGGAGAAAGTATATGAAGTTGAAACCCATCGCTTACGACTACACATAATGGAATACATACATCGATATGTATAAATTCCAATATTTTAGTCGCTCGTTCTTCTTGGCCTTTGAACGAAGTTTTAATTATCACGTGGAAAGTCTCACAAGCGCCACTTGATCAAATCAAAGACAAAAATCCATGAATATGGAGATTCTTCATGTTTTCTTTCAATATAATTTAAACAGCGATGTCACTTCATAAGTGATCTTTCAATCATTCGCTCTGCGACATTTTAGCATTAGGTTTTATGGATGTGATTTCTTCAACTAGATTTTTAAATCATCCATCTTATATGGAATACGGTAATTATTTGAACAACCTTTGTTCTCATAATACCTGATTTAAATAACAATTATTAAAACAAATCTTGAAGTCAAGCTTTGATGTCAACGAAATACAAACAATGGTTTGCTTGTTTTCGATGAACATAATCACATATTCTCTTGCTAGTTACTTAGGCCATTGTGGTTCATGAATTGCGTTCGTATGAAATTTCATACCAACCGATTCGTATCCAATACCCAAGAACCACATTGTTTAACAAGCAAAGAATACAACCATAACATGTCTATCATATATATACCTAAATTGGATATTTCCAATCTTTTCTTTCTCGCCAAATATATTTTATAGATTCTCTTCAGCATTTCCTTTTCCTTTTAAAAGAATTTATCAACATCAAAAGTGGCGCCATATACATGACACCTAGTCCAAAGCGTGTATATTCAAATAATAATACCTTTGGACTTGCACTTTGAAGTAGATCACCATCATCAAATGATCGGTATTCTTTCAAAAACCATTCTTTAGTAATCTTTTAGTGTAGTAAACATTTTACATACATATTCTATTCACCCTTATCATGACGACTTTCATGATCAAGCTACTTTAGCTTACAAAGGCGAATCGTGAGTATAACATTACTTTCCAAAACCCTTTTGGATGATTAGGATGTTTAGCATCTCCAACCTTCGTAAATTCTCATCCAATATGAGAACATATATTATACTCTATCATATTGCAACAAACATTGTTTCAGATATCGTTATATCTCGCCACACATGATGGTTTCAAACAATTCTTTCAGCTCCTAGATAAACTTGATGTTTAAATCAAGAATCATGGAGGCAAACATGATACTTAAGATACTAACATGGAATTGTTACTCTCGATTTAATACCAATTATTAAATTTCACGAGTAAATAGAATTTGCTGAAAGTTTGCAATAGGACTTTAAACTTTAGATTGACACTCAACACAATACGATACCACAGAAAGTATATATCCGAATTCTATAGTTCTATTATCTCAATTACAACTATGCATAAGGTGGTGAACGAATGCCAATGACTACAACAAATTATGCAAATTCACTTTGATTTAATTTATGATAAATTGAGTTCTACTAATCCAAATTAGAAATGAACTCCCACTCAAAACGACATCCCTCGTGTCTTTTGGTGATTACATGAACCAAATCCACTACACCAAGTCCGATCATCACGTGAGTCTGCCAGAGCTTCAAAGGCGAGCATCCATATGGTCATCATATCAAAACATATGACTCATGCTTAACCTTTCGGTCCGTGTTCCGAGGCCATGTCTGACATGCTAGGCTCGCCAAGTAAGAACCTTAGTATTCGGTGTAACTGTCTTACACCAAATATGGTCGTGGATCCAAAACACCCGATCATCACGTGATGTCTTGGAGCGAGAACATAATCGGTGCACACTAAAGGAAGAACACATTCTTATCTTGATATTTAAATGAGGGATCATCTTATTATGCTAATAAAACACCAAACAAGCAATATAAGATGCTATTAAACATCACATGTTTATTAGTGGAATGATATGGTTCCCGCATATGATCTCTATCATGTGCACCGTGGTATGATCACTATCATACCTATATGTGTAAGTCCAAGGTCTATGGATATTACACGTTATGTGTGTTGTAAGAGTATCATATCATACTTCTACTTACAACATCACCATATCATATCACTAGCCCAGCAACAATCTAAACTAGACGCCTCTAATTTATCCATTGCAAATTTTACGTGGCTTAGGGCTTTCGAAGATAGAACCGTTCTTACCTACGAACATGAACCACAACGAGGATAACCAAATTTTTGACAACTCGTTGCAAATTAGATATTGACTATAGTAGGAGAGACAGACACCCGCTAGCCACTTATGCAAAACTAGTTGCATGTCAAGCGTGGAACAGGTCTCGTAATGCGAGGACATGTAAAGTTTGTCCGGGCCGCTTCATCCCACTATGCCACCAATATCCAAAGTACAACCAAGAAGCAATAAAATGATCATCATCGCCCACATAATCATATGTGTACTACCCGTGCAAAGTATCTACGCATAGATCCGGCTCTGATACCACTGTAGGGTTCGCAGCATAGAAAACAAAAATTTTCCTACGATGGGAACAACTATGTACCAAGATATATCTACTAGATACAAACAACGGGCGGATGTATATCCGTAGAGAACATACCCTTGAAGACCGACAAAGCTTAACGAGTCCAAACTCGTGGTTGATGTAGACGATCTCTTGCCGATCTCAAGATCGAGAGGAAGTCCTAGCGCCGCAAAACAGCAGCGCATCCGTGCTCGCACACACGTTCGAGGCACCGAGCAACCTCCGCCTCCTCGCTCCAGCGATGCAGCGGAAGCACAACTCTTTCTTCCCGAATAGCCACCGGGAACATGTATCTCGCTAGTCCGAGACCATGGGGGATAAATTCTAGAGGGGGAGAGATCCTTCACGAGGAGGTGTGGTATGAGAGGAGGAGAAGGGGCCTTTTATAGGGAGAGGGGGCACCCAGGGCCATGGCGCCCAGCCATGGGGCTGCCCCACCTCTTCCACATTCATGTGGGTGGAGCTCCCACCAAAAATGAAAAGCCTCCACTCCCATTAAAAAGCCTCCACTCATAAATTTCACATGCATTAAATTTCCACCAAATTTAATGCAAGCTCTCATTTAAATAAAACTCTTTATTTATTTATTCAGAATTTTGTTAATTACTTTAATTAACAAACATTCACATAAAAACCCTTGCTAGTATTCCATTTCACATGCGTAACCAGTTTCAGCAATTTCAACAAACAGTTTAGGTGTCTAGTGAAATAAATTCGCGCTTTCCTTTTCTTTTCGCATGAAACTTTTGCTCCAATTGGATGTCGGTGTTCTTAAGTGTGTCACCCTACGGTTCGCGAATAATGTGGACATGATCGAGACCCCTCTCGATCAATAATCAAGCGGGATCTCGAGACCCATCGACTCCCACACATTCAACGATGACTTTCTTGTGATCGTGAACCTTTACGCTAGTATCTTAAACCCTTTGTTTCGATATATTACATGTCCGAGATTCGATCATTGGTATCTCCATACCTAGTTTGATCTCAATCGACATGCACTCTTTCTCGCTCCCGTGATATAACATTCTAGTGATCAAATCACTTGCTTGCAAGCTAATCAATGTGATATCACCGAGAGGGCCTGAGTATATCTATCCGTCATCGGATGAACAAATTCCACTCGATCCATGGGCCTCAACATAACACTTTAGTAGTTACGAACCCATCTTTATAATCACCACACGGTGTGACGCTTGATGTTATCAAGAAACTCTTCCGTGTTAGTGATTGACATGATCTCATGGTCTAAGGATTAAGATCACTTCATAAGTTGTTATAGCAATATAAACTCAATGACTTTGATCGTAATGCTATACTGGATGAATGTTCATCACACCATTACACTAATGTTGTGACCTCGTTATTAACAACATCCAATGTCCATGATCAGGAAACCTATGATCATCTTGTTAATCAACGAGCTAGTTTATAAGAGAGGCATAACTAGGAACTACCTTTTGTTTATTAAACACACATGTATTAACGTTTCCGTATTAATACAATTATAGCATGCAAAATAAACATTTATCATAAATAAGGAATACGATAATAACCACTTTATTATTGCCTCTCGGGCATATTCCCTTCAAAGTTTGAGCCTAGGACTCAGGAGGCGAAAGCCCTTATTATTCCAGATGGCCTTGAGTAAGTGTACTAATTTGGCAATTTAAAACATTTTATTTCATGTTGGTCATAAATAATTATTGTGTACTAACGTTTATTATTGTGCAGAATTGACATTTCCTCCGGGAAGCCTCGCCTTCCTAACAGCCTTGTTGGAGCTCTGATTAGGAAGTTCTGGCCAGGCTATCACATTATCCACGAGGGTGACAGGAAGCTAGCTACCACTTGGGCGGACTACCAGACTACCCGTGTCCCGGGCTTTCCGACAGCTGCTGATGCTGTCATCACCAAGTTTTGGGTAAGGCATATTTCTCGAGTTATGTTCATACTTGATGACCCCACCGTGCTAACTCATGACTCTTATGCATGATTGAAGTGCTTTTACCGTGTGGCCGAGGAGGACCAGGAGAAGGCGCAGAGGACTTTGCTTGGGGCTTGTGTGAAGTTGACCCTGTGTGGTACAACCAGAAGGTCACGCCGCTAGCCACTACGGGCTGACAGGCGTGAGGGTCGAAGGAAGACATTGTCGAGGAACCCTAATCCTGAGTACTGGCGACGCCAGAAGAGTACATGTCGGTGAGTAAAATGTCAATGAGATTCTACATTGCTTCTAAGTTGCCATTGCATTTTCTGAAGTTGAGTATTGCATTTTCAGGTTATCCCCGATTGGGCCGAGCCGCATCGACTCGCATGGGAGGAGCTGGTTAGACGAGGTGGCTCGAGAAGACGAGGAGTTTGCAGCCTTGTCGAGGCGCGAACGGATAACCGAGGCGATGGTGGAACGACGCTGGAAAACCGCAACTTTGACCGCTTCAAGGGAAGGTGGTACGATATACATGGAATGACCTGCGTGCATTTCGCTTATGTTTGTACTTCATATGCATAATATTTTCTTTTCGCGATACAGTGGCCGAGGCACAACCCGGGAGGTGATTCATGACGCCGCCTATGAGATGATGCGCGAAGAAGCCCAATTACTGAGCCTCAACCCTCGTTGCCGTGTACTTGCACGCCTGTAACGACTTGGGGAACTACAACACGATGGTGAAGGCTCACCCCATGTGGATGACCCCATTCACGCGAGATCGACGAGAGTCGTCTGTCGGAACGGATTGCAGCATTGACGCCTCAAGATTCTGAATAAGAAGGTCAAGCCTACCCTCAAGACGAGCTTCAGCCGCCTCAAGGCTACCTACCGACGGCCCCCCTATCCCGCCTCGTGGCCAGCCTGCTCGCCCGCCGAGGATGTAAGTTTTTCTGCTTTCATCATCTTTATGACTTTTGTTCCTGCATGGCTAACCGACGAGATTCCTTGTATTTGAAATTGTAGCCTGAGTTAGACGCGCCACGATGCCGCTTATGAGGAATATCGTGGCCTTTCAGAAGATCGAGGCGAATGATCTACATGCAATATGTAAATATAAGTCCGAACCTTTATTTTTGCAAAAGATACAAGTCCCACTTCCCGCTTTGTTGTACTACGGCCTGACTTCTAAACTATCTTGCAGGCCATGATGGTGAATATTCAAACTGGCGAATAGAGATTTAGGCCCGTGCCTCCCATGCCAGTCCGATGCCATTTTGGCAATCGAAGGAAAGCTTCGCTAGGACCTACTACGCATCGACACCGGTAAGTTCTTTGCGAACCCACTGGTTATCGCTTTACTTTGCCTCGCAAGTTGCTAACATGTAGGCAACATGTAGGAACGGAGCTTCGGGAACCGCACTTTGGCCACGCCGCCGGATGGGCGTGATCACACCGCTTCATGACGATGGTCCATCTCCGCCATTCTGCAGGTGGTTCTCCCGAGCTTCACACTTCTCCTACTCGCCAGTGGCTCTTCCGCTGCTTTCATCGGACGCAACCCTCGGCAGAGGTCGCCACTTTTCACCAGGAGATCTCGGTACACCTGCCTCTCCTCGAGTTGTAGGTTGTTATTGTCTATGCATGTGCGATGTTGATACCTGTATGAATGGTGTGATCTTGTTTGATACATGTTTGAATAATGTATGAATGATGTGATCTTTGTTTGATACATGTATGGCATATGTGATGTTGTTTGAATTGCTATGGAATATATTTCCACATATTGTTGTGAAAATTGGTACATATTGCTGTGAAACAAAACCGTGCCATTTGGTATATATCGCTGCGGAGCAAAAAAAAATTCTGGGCAGGTGATACGCCGAGGGCCTTGCCGTCGGCGAGGGCCTTGTGCCATTTGGTGCGCTACGCCGAGGGCCTGGCCTAAGCGCAGGCTGGGAGGCCCAGCGCTGCCACGTGCTCCTCGACGCCGAGGGCTGGGGCCGTCGGCGCCTGAAGGCCAGCGCATGCCACGTAGGCTCGAGATGTAATACGGCCGACGGTGAGTGGATACGCCGACGGCCAGTGTTGCTCCGCCGAGGGAGACCTCCGCCGAGGGAGCTGCGCCGACGGCAGCCCTCGGCGTAGCGTACGCCGACGGCGAAAGGGGCTACGCCGAGGGCTTTTTGCCGTCGGCCTAGCAGTCTGTTCCTGTAGTGAAACCACAAACCCATATTACATTAGTTAATAAGGAACTTGTGGCTCAATATTTTAGCTAGAACATTTGAACACTAATAAGAAAATAGTGCTAGAAAATGATGAAAGAGTGTGAAGAGGAAAATCTGTATGAACACATTTGCAACGTAGAAAAACATTTTTGTAAAGCAGGATTACATAGAATTTGAACACTCGTCACGCTCCTCTAGCTCCAAGCTAGCACCTTCACTATCCATGTCTAAAAGAACCATCATCAAAGTAAGATTCATGTAGCTAGTTATGTAAATCATGTCTAAAAATAAATGTATGTGCAAGATGGAACAATATGTGATTTCTTCTATAAACGAAACCGACTGCAAATAAACATCACAGGCAGACAGACTGTTTACAGTTTAGGAATATATGTTACTTCCGCCGTTTCATCTTATATTAGTGAACATAGAAAGTACCTAAGAAGCATAACTCTTGAGCTGGCCCTTTCATGAGCTTCCGGTGCTATATCCTATATGCATTATGTGCAGTCTCACTTGCCATCATGTGTATGCGGGCAGTTAAGCATAGTGCCTAGTGGACTTCCACTTAATTAGTACTTTCAGTTTTGCTCAGTTAACGCCAAGCACTCTGCATTAGTAAGGCACATATATAGGATTGCACGATATCCAAAATGCTTAACACTTCCATAAATAGAAGGTTGCATGCATTGTACACTCTTGTACCTAGCTGCAACAGAAACGATGGATGGTACTGAGGTTGCTAACTATGCATCATCTGGACATAATGTCGACAGTCTTACGTCACTTCTGATTTCAGTATTTATATTTGATATTGTCTGAAGTTTAAGTATACGTTGCCGTCTCATATTCTGACAAACTTAGGCACAACACTAGTCATGGCTTTCTATTATTTATTCCGAAGACACCATGCAAGTATAGTACTACAACTAGCTGGTGCCAAGAAGGATTCATAGTTCAGGCAACGGTAAGCTAACATGAACAAGCTAGCAAAACAATGTAATTGAGCAGAAAACAATCTGAAACTTAGATTGAAATCATAAATAGGAGTATGGCAAGTACTTGATGTGAACACAACCGAGGGCATCGTGCGTGTCGGCGTATGCTTTGTCGAACGATGGAGGAAGACTGGAGAGGAGTTGGCAGCTTGGAGGCGTGGATTGACGGGCCAACGAGATTGGAAGGTTTGGAGGCATGGAGGGATGGGTTTGGAGGCACCGTGTAGGCAGAATTGAGAGAGGAGGGGGTGGCGGCGGCTCCTCCAAACCTCGTCGACGTTCTGTTATTCCACGAGTTCTTGTTCGTCAATCACGAGTTGGGCCTGCTGGTATCTCTCTTTTTTTCCATAAAGTTACAAGCTGGGCCTACCGCGCTGAATCTCTCTCAGCCGTTAGATCAAATTATACTAGTCCTAGTAGAGCGACGAGATGTAGCAAAAATTAAATGAACGAAAAAGTTGTCCAGATCACCTCATGACCAGGGATGAGAGAGAGATGGAGGGACGTCGGTGCCGCACCCTCTAGAGTTGTGCTCGCCGATGTCCTTCCGTCCTTCTCCATGTGCAATAGCTTCGTTGCCAGCACCGCCATAAGTAGTCGCAGGTGCTACCCTATGGCGATCTTCTCGTCTATTGGGCCAAGCCCCAACGTTATTTTTAGTATTTCTCATCCATTATTTGAGAAATTTTAATATTCAATATTATCCCAAATCATGCTTCCACATTTCTTTTGAATTTAGGTACGACATGGTGGAAGCTGCAATTTGCATTTGAAACTGAGTTGGAACCCGCACATGGCGCACATAGAAAATTGTTCGACTTTCTATTTCCTCCGCCTCAACGTTTATCCTAAGTGGCACTGCCCAAAGGCCTCGTTAGCGGTGTAGTAGAATAAATGTCTTGTTAACAGGGAACCACCGTATTTTAATAAACACTCTAAAAATTTATCAACTTTCCATTTTAGCCTAAATAGGATGTTTGGAAGAGTAGTTAGTGCTCTGATAATCCAGGGCGGTCCATCGAGATTGGAAAGCGCTATGAGAAAATGATATCAGGAGGCCACCACAATTTGTATCACACACCATATGGGTAGCGGAAAGAAAAGGGAGAAGCGTGGGCAGTGGTCAAGATCTTAACGCGGACTCGTGCTGCTTGGGGACTTGCGGGTGCCATCCCAAGGTGCATATGGTGGTATCCATCAAACCGGTCGAGATATCCCTCATCCAGATGGTCCTCTGACCCTGATCCATGATATAACATGGCGTGGTTACTGCAATGGCACTGTCTGGAATATATCCAGTGCCATAAGAGAAGGTCTGTGGCAGCCGCATTTTGGTCCGAGCATGTACATCATACGCAACCTGCAGCCTCTATTATATTTCTGGTACCTCCCACTCTTATTCACAAAACTCTAAACTTGAATTAAACATTGTCTTCTCCTTTATTTTTCTTATGGTTTTCTTCGACCTACAGTCCGTATCATGCATAACGACTTATGGCCGGCCGCCTCCACTTATATAATGAGCTTCGGTGCCTGAGCCTGTATCATGTGCGAAGGAACGCACTCAATGCTTGCTTTATGCCATCAGAACTACATTTGTTGGAAGAACAGTTAAGGATGCTTGTGCCCTGGAGAAGTTTTATATAAATGTTATTAGTGCGTCAATCCTATATGAGAAACAGACTTGTGACCATGATGAAGGTTGTACAGTCCTATATATAGTCCTATCTGAAGAAAGGACCACTTAGCACGCATAAGCCAATCCTACAACTGAAAGTATCCGTGCAAAAACAAATTGAAGGTACCCATATTGATACTCGACTAATCCTGTTGTGGGCACTTATTTATTAGAAGACGCTAAAAAATTCCATCGTCGCTCATGAGTTTCTAAAAGCCATTTGTTGATCAAAGCCACTTTCTTATGCTCACATGCAGTTTGAATGACAAGGCCCTCTTAATCGTTTCAACTAGATTAGTAATCTATCTTGACAAGCCATACTATTTAAGAATATTGTATGTATTATGTGCATCAAACGTGGAGGTCCTAAACAAGTTGTGTATCAAACGCCTAACTAGTTATATTAGGCCTGCATGGCTGCATGTTTTCAATTAAAAATAAACAAGATAAGCATGCTTACACGATCACACCACACATCTATAAATGTTTAGTACATTAAAGCGACCCACTCCAGCGAGACGTCAAAAAATAGTTGGCCGGCTCACCTCATGGCCAGAGAAGAGAGAGAAGGACGTAGGCCGATGCTGCAGCTTGTGCCTTAGCCTGTAGCGCTTAAGTCGCCGACATCCTACCGCCCTGCTCCACGTGCCACAACATATCATCGCCTGCACCACTACGTCTATGAGTCCCGAGTAGTTGCCGGTGTTGCCTATTGCGGTCTGCCAGTCTATTGGGCCAAGCCCCAACTTTATTTTTCGAATTTTCTCGATCGTCTGTTATTTGAAATATTTCAATGTTCATATTATCCCAGTTCATGGTCCCAAATTGGCATCTGCTTAGAATTTAGGTAGACACAATGGAAGCTGCAATTTGGCAACCAAAACAGAGTCAGAACAAGCACACGGTTCTGACTAAATCTATGGATATCCATTAATTGTGCACCTACACGGTTCGTGGGGATTTTTGCGAGTACATGAACTCCATTTTGGATGCAAACAATAAAGGAATAAAGTTACAAACATCCAAATCTAAAGTTGAATAATTTTATGGTTAAACAAAATTTTAATTTCTTTACTTTTATGATCACATTGAGAAAGTACAACCGCACAATATTTCAATATTTGGTCTCTACAAATAAGGATGCACACAAACGGTTCATACCGAAGTAGGAGCGCCCCGAAGATAAACAACAAAAAATGATTATCTGGAGAAACACCATTTAAATAACTCGCTAGTCACATGTTTGACTTAGAGGCATACTATTGCAACAAAGTTCTAGCCGTCCATCCAATCAAATGAAGCCTAAACATGCAAGTGAAAATAAAATGTTCTTTTCTGTCACACAAATACATATTTTTGTAGCCATCGCGACTACCAACATGCACGGATATCAGCCAAGATCTTAGACGTTAACGAGTGTACCAATACCCTAACATAAAAAACAAAACATATTATGGGCACTATGATGTTGATAAATCAAAACTCAAATGACTTATAGAACACACCGATCAAGGAAATTGACAGTCATAAAGAAAATGGTTAATAGTGAAATTGTTTGTTTAGAAATGATAACTTTTTACCACAAAGCAGGTTGTCTTTGAATAGAGTCACACATTAATGTATACTACTTTCTTACTTTCATGGAATTTTAGTTTTGCAAGTGGCATGTTAAGAATGGTGCCAAGCAAGATATAAACCAGATTGGCCTCATTGTTTGTTCACTTAATGATGCATGTAGTAGGAGTTCATCTGATAGTTGTTGATCAATGGCGCTTCGTTCTCACTTTTCTCACGAAAAAATGTAAGAGGGAATGTGGAAAATATAAATATAGAAGATAATGTTGAAGGAACCCCGATATCGATGGCTGAAACAACAAATAACGATTATTGTGTACTTAAATACATAAAAAGGTGCAAGTCAAACCCAACCATGCACATATTAGCTACAACTTACATGCTAGGTCTACCAATTAGATCCAAGGTAGACTTTTTGATGTATGAGACATGTCTTGCACACTCATTCCAAGAAATTTAGGTGACATCGCAATGAAATGCCACAGCCAAAAATTTCCATTTGTCCAATTCGTGTTTCTTGTGTGGCAAGTCAACGAGATATGAGAACTAATTCGTGGACCTACATGTCATTGTTTGTCAAATATCTAACAAAACTCGATTTTGGGTAAAAATGGGCAAAACACTTGCCTGTCACGCATATATGTGAAACAAAATATTTTTGGTTATTTTTTTACATAAAAGTAAAAATTGTTGGATTGTGCAATTATTATATTTAAAAATTTGTGCTATACATTTATTTATTACATGGGACTAGGGACGAAACCATTATTCCTATATTGAGGTGTGCTTCGGTGTCCCCCCCCTCCCCCATCAAATTTAAGTTTGCATCGGGTGATTTTTTTTGAATGCCTACCGGCCGATCCCATCTTCCTTTATCGCGATCTACGTATTTGCATGCCATGTTTTGAAATTTTATTGTCGCTGCTATATATCTCCCGATTTCCGCTTTCCGCGGGCACATGAGTATACATGTACGGTGAGTATAAGTGTAAGCGGACCATACGGGGTTGAGTGGGTTCGTACGGTTTTCGAAACAAATCGGTATCGTGCGATCCTGGCCATCCACGAGTTTCTGTTTGTCAAAGATTGAAGATGAGGGAGGACACCGAAGCAAAAGTCATATTTTACATGTTGTTAGTTGGGAAAATGAACACGATTCAAGCTAGAAGGAAAACACATACTTACTGAATTCGCTAATCTCGTTTGATAATCATGAAAAGGAAGCACAAATTGTGGAGCCGGATCCTTTGCTCTACCAAGCTTCCTTGATCAAGCAATATTCTGGACAAAGACGCGTATTCATGATCCATGCGTTGTGTGGTTACTGGCATAGCATTACCAAAAACCTAGGGGACAGGCTTAGAATTGGCCCATGCCCACGGCGACCTAGTGCTCTACATGAGCCAATTCTCTTTGACATCCAAAATATTTAGCTTTTCTACATAAGAAAATATTTGATTTTGGTAGCAGTCCAATGGTTGGAGCCCAGGCTGCCGTAGGTCTGGGTCTGCCCGCGCAAAATTATATGCATTCTCAGAAACCACGGCAATATAATGCTAGCCTCTAGAGTGAGCCTATATTGCCTGATACCTCTCATTTCTATTGACATGACACTAAAGGATTGAATTATCTTCGTCTTGATCTTTCTCTTGGATTGCCCGATACAGTGCTGTTGTATATATAATACATTACTCCTATGGATCAGCGTGTATGTAAATTGACACGTACGGCAAAATCAATGCTTCCTTTATTTCCCTATATATACCATGGACTCTTTACACCTTCTGGCCATGATTAATCGGTTTCACACCGTGGACTCTTTATGGCGATTCTCCACCCGATGGAGAAAGAACCACGTACGTGTGTATCTAGTGCTAGCCAAAGGGAGAACCTGCAGAAATGATGGAAAAGCTCATTTGTTAAAAATAAGATCATGCCGGACCTTCCGTGTAGCACATACCCTCCGCTCCAAAATATAAGACGACAACTGTATCTAGATATCTTTTAGTGTATAGATTCACTCTAAATCTAAACACTAAAAGAAGTCTAGATACATTTCTTTAAAAAAAATAAAACATTTTATATTTTAAAATAGAGGGAGTAATAAAGTGCACACACCCACTTCGAACATTTCCACTGAACTAATTAGTCGCAAGCCATTGTGTAGTGGTGTTCACCGGCATTACTTCCCTGATGGCAACGTGCACAAACTGGCAATCTTCGAATTTTTTCCTGAAATTAGTATCATCATCTCTATACCTTTCAGCAAGTGACGACTAGTAGAATTTACATGGACCATGAGTTTCATGGAAATGGACAGTTCATATTGAACGAGGGTTCCACAAAACTCCTCATAATCTGGGATCACCGCTTACAGTTGGAACACTACCAGTGTGCTTCCTTGAGGAGTGGAGGCTACATGTCGACAGCCAAGATGTTCAACCATTGTTACTGCCCCCTGTTCGTGCCATACAGTTCTTGAAAAGAACACTTTCCATCATTGGAAGTTGTATCGTGTTACATACACACACATAATCCATCTAATTCCTGATACCTTCTGTTCCTATCGTCGACAATGGTCCACACATGCATAATCATCCTCTATTTCTGATGCACTTCTCCTATCACTGCTAGCTATATAGGTGTTCTGGGGTGCGGCGGGTAGCAATATATATTTTTGTGTGCTAGACATGACACATTTATTGGGAGTTAATTTTCTAAAAGTATTTTGTTCTTCCGTATCGGTGCTAAATAAATTGTACCAAAAATATATACGAATTTGCATCAACACATTTCTTTTGGAAATTTTTGCATGTACATGATTTGCCTTATTTCTACTCAAACATTAAAGGAACAAAGTTACAAGTATCCATCCCAATAGTTGAATGATTCTATTGACAAAGAAAATTATTTATTTTATTACCACAGTAAGCTAGTACAAGCGCACTATAGTTCAATATGTCAAGGGTTGGTAAGATTTTGCGCATTGTATTGAATCAAATGACATGATCCACTGTTCACAAATCTGTTTTAACAACTACACAACTAAAAGACCGTATTTTTTTTTTGGAAAGGAGCATATATTAATACCACGAGATACTAATTACATCCAGCCTCTGAAACAACGCATTATCCTATTGGCATTACGTATTTCTGTTCATAGAGCCACGGTAGTGTAGAGAACAGTGGTTCCATCTATAGGTGACCAAAAATTGTATTAGAACGATCCGTCACCAACAGCCGAGCAAGAGATGAATCAACTTTTCATGTTCTCTTATGCTTCTCTTCGTCCTCCGCATCTGGCAGCTCTCTAGATATCTGTTTCGATCTCTCGTCCCAAGCAATCATACAAGAGGACAAGGAATATTACAACAATAGGGCTTGGTCAGCTTCATGAGGACTGAATGAGATGGGGTTTGAGGGGATTAAATCCCATCTAAGTCAAAATATCCCCTAATCCCCTCCAAATCACTCCAATCCACTTTAAAAGTAGATTAACTGAAGAAGGCTTTACTAGTAGGGCAGAAGCAGCATATGTTGTTGCGAGAAAAATAATGATCAGTTGTGGGTGCAAAATAGAAGAGTTGCATTGGGAGAGGGAGACCAATCCGACCGTCAACTTTGACTCAGTGATAGAAAGTGTACATGGGAGTACCTTAACCCACTGGAACTATGAACCTAGGTATTGGCGGGGCAAATGTAGACCATCTCCTATTACACGACCAACCTCTATTTCTGATCCCTCTCACTCCTATCAACAAGATTTTAGACTTCCGTAAACTTTTCAATTTTATTTCTATTAGCGTCAATCCCCATCTATAGTGGTATACATGAGAGGTGACGACGGAAGCAGGCCACACATAATCGTCCTCTCTTTCTGGTGCACTTCTACTAGTCACTGCCGGCTATCTAGATGCTCTAGGGTGCGGCGGATAGCAATATATATTTTTGCGTGCTAGACACGAGATATTTATTAGGAGTTAATTTCCTAAAAGTATTTTGTTCTTCTGTATTGGTGCTAAATAAATTATACCATCAAAATCTACGAATTTGCACCAACACTTATTTTGTGGAAAATTCTGCATGTAGATGATTTTCCTTATTTCTACTCAAAAATTAAAGGAACAAAGTTACAAGTATCCAGAGTTGAATGATTCTATCGACAAAGAAAGCTTTATTTATTTTATTATCACAGCAAGGCAGTACAAGCGCTATATATAGTTCAATATGTCAAGGGTTGTTAAGTTTTTGTGCATTGTACTGAATCAAATGACATGCTCCATTGTTCCCAAACCTGTTTTAACAACTACACAACTACAAAACCATATTTGTATTCATAGAGCCACAATATATTTCTGGTACCTCCCACTCTTATTCACAAAACTCTAAACCAGAAATAATCATTGTCTTCTCCTTTATTTTTCTCATGTTTTCCTTCTACTTACAGTCTGTATCATGGGTAGTGGCTGATGGGGACAAAGCAAAGCAGGGCTACCTCCTCTTATATAACGAGCTTCGGTGCCTGAGCCTGTATCATGTGCTAGAAGTGCGAAGGACCGCTCTCAATGCTAAGCTTTATGCCATCAGAACTACATTTGTTGGAAGAATTAACGATGCCTGTGCTCTGGAGAAGTTTTATAAATGTTAGTGCGTCCCTAGCACCTAGCCAATCCACTTCCTAAAAACAGACTTGTGACCATCATGAAGGTTGTACAGTCCTATACTCCTATCTGAAGAAGCGACCACTTAGCACGCATAAGCCAATCCTACAACTGAAAGTATCCGTGCAAAAATGAAAAATTGAAGGTACCCACACTGATACTCGACTAATGAAATGGCCTTCGTGTTGTGGGAACTGCTTTATTATTAGAAGACGATCGAAAATTCCATCGTCGCTCATGAGTTTCTAAAAGCCATTTGTTGATTAAACCCACTTTCTTCTGCTCACTGTTCGAACGACAAGGCCCTCTTAATCATTTGAACTAGAATAGTAATCTATTTTGACGAGCCATACTTTTTAAGACTATTAAACGTATTATGTGCATCAAACGTGAAGGTCCTAAACAAGTTGTGCATCAAACGCCTAACTAGTTATATTAGGCCTTCATGTTTTCAATTGAAAATAAACAAGCAGATAACCATGTTTACACGATTACACCACACATCTATAAAGATTTAGTACATTAAAGCGACCCACTGTAGCGAGACGTGAAAAAGATAGTTGGCCAGAGAAGAGAGAGAAGGAGGTAGGCTGACGCTGCAGCTTGTGCCTAAGCCTATAGCGCTTAACTCGCCGACATCCTACCGCCCTGCTCCACGTGCCACAACATATCATCGCCTGCACCGCTACGTCTAGAGTACCGAGTAGTTGCCGGTGTTGCCTATAGCGGTCTGCCTGTCTATTGGGCCAAGCCCCAATGTTATTTTTAGAATTTTCTCGTTTGTTATTTGTAATATTTCAATGTTCATATTATCCCAGTTCATGGTCCCAAATTTGGCATCTGTTTAGAAATTAGGTACTCCCTCCATCCTAAAAAAGATGTCTCAAGTTTGTTTGAATTTGGATGTATCTATATACTAAATAGTGTCTAAATATATTCAAGTTTAGACAAACTTGAGACATCTTTTTTAGTACCGAGGGAGTAGAAACAATGGAAGCTGCAATTTGGCAACCAAAACATAGTCGGAACAAGCACGCGGAGATCTACCATCGAAGCAGGTCAGCCTGGGAGGACTTGTGCTGATATAGCTGTTTTTATTTCTCATTTTGCATGTTTTCTATTTTTTCTTTATTTCATTCGCTGCTTTTCTTGAATGCGCACAAAATAGTGGGTGCATACAAAAACATGGTGCATCCAATTGTGAAGTGCATAAAAATATAGTGAGTGGACAAAAATAAGAGAAGTACAAACAAAACCACATGTACACATAGCACATACTTCCAATTGCGGCGAGTTAGTAGCCACATTATAGGACAAATGTACCAAATGGTACCACATTACATTTTTGTAATAACCTAAATCTACCATCCTAGCAAAATCCACCACGGCTGCACCACACTAGGCATGTAGTTCTGGGACAAAACATTCTGTATCAATGCAAGTTGTATCCTGCATAAGCACGAGTCTATTTTCCGATCCATCCTGTTCCCATCAACAAGGAACCCACTTTCTCTTGCTCTCTTCATGCACTTCTACTAGAGTAACTGGTAGTTATCTATGTGCTTTGAGGTGCGGTCGGAAGAAATTCACATTTCCATGTGATATCTAGGATACATTAACTAGGACATATTTTCCTAAAAAGGTTCTTCCATATTGGTAAAAAAGTAAATGTAGCACCTAAATCTATGGATATCCATTAATTGTGCACCTACACGGTTCGTGTGGATTTTTGCAAGTACATGAATTTTCCAGTTTGGATGCAAACAATAAAGGAATAATGTTACAAACATCAAAATCCAAAGTTGAATACTTTTATGGATAAACAAAGTTTTTTACATTTATGATCACATTGATAAATTACAACCGCACAATATTTCAATATCTGGTCTCTGCAAATAAGGATGCACACAAACGGTTCATACCGAAGTAGGAGCCCCGAAGATAAACAATAAAAATGATTATCCGGAGAAACACCGTTTAAATAACTTGCTAGTCACATGTTTGACTTAGAGGCATACTATTGTAACAAACTTCTAGCCCTCCATCCAATCAAACGAAGGCTAAACATGAAAGTGAAAAGAAAAGGTTCTCTTTTCTCAGACAATATATATTTTGCCCTCCATCCCGTTTTTTGCACTCGGAAAATGAAAAATGGCTTTTCGGTGCGACGAAAAGGAAAACTTCCTCCTACAACATGTGTACCTATCTCAATCGAGGTTTTCTGGATTTCAGGTCAAATGACCAATGTTATTGCTAGAATCGTGGTATAGTTTGCGATAATGTGTCCATATTGTGCACACATGTGTACCATGTGATGGTGAACAATTTTAAAGGAGGAAGTTTTCCTTTTCGTCGCATCGAAAAGCCATTTTCTATTTTCCGAGCGTAAAAAATGGAGCGTTTTGTGAAGCAACCACCAAATGGCTAACTCAAAATGCTATCACCCCATTTTTCAAAAATACTAGACCACCTTACATGCACAATGTTTCAACTGGGTGAGCTCGAACCTTTCCGTCCACCCCTGGTGAAAAAGACAAATTCCTGCCGAATCGGTAGGGAGTGGGTCTGATTTGAACTATATGTACATTATCTGATGCTCATGATTTTGTACAAAATCATTTTTAGACTCACAATAATATATTTCATTAGAGGTCCACTTCAAGTTTTCTTTTTCGTCGCACCAATAAGCCATTTTCCTTTTTTCCGAGTGCAAAAAAGGGTGTTTCATGAATCCTAACATAGTTTCGGTTGTTCTAGTGTTAAAAAGATACGATACATAATTAAATATATGATAGGGGTGTCATATTTGGATTCCTCTTATTTTTCTGATCGATTTGGATATATTATTTGTCAAATTATGATTTACGGATTTGTAGTTGTGAATTATTCAATATTAAATGGAAAAAGGCAAAATAAATAAAATTTGTTTTATTTATATTTGAATTCAAGATTATTATTACTTATTCATTGTTGTTTTCTTAAATAAATGTTTGAAAATTTAAAAATAAAGGCGCGTGATATCATCCTCCAAGGGTTAATAGGATTGATATGGTAATATTATCAGGAAGGTCTAATTTCTTGAATGGAAGCTTATCTGAAAGGAAGAGAGAAGTTAAGCGTGTTGGGGCCGGAGTAGTGCCAGGATGGGTGACCGATGGGGAAGTTTGACCATTAGTATAATTTAACTAAAAATTAATTATACTTAGAGTTAAAAAAATACTTGTGAGATTAATGAGTCAAATAATTAAAAAAAATGCTTGTGGAATTAATAATTCTAAACAAAAAAAATTGGATAAAAAAAATTAAAAAAAATTTGAAAAAAGATAGGCCGACGGCATTGCCGTCGGCGTAGCTCCAGCCAAATCCTCTAGGCCGACGGCAATGCCGTCGACGTAGCTGCCGCCAGGGCAAACGGCCATCAACCCTGTGATGTGGGTCCCACATCCTTTACGCCGAGGGTATACTCTACGCCGACGGGCAAACGGGCTACGCCTACGGGGTCGTACGCCGACGGCATTCAGGGGCTACGCCGATGGGGTCTGGCCGTCGGCGCCTAGCCTGTTTCCTGTAGTGTCACCGCCTGTGTTGCCAATGGCGGTCTGCCAATCTATTGGGCCAAGCCCCAATGTCGTTTCAAATAATATTTGTAGAATTTTCTTCTCCGTTATTTGTAGAATTTCAATGTTCAATGTTATCCCAATTCATGGTTCCAAATTTGCATCTGTTTAGCTATAATATTTAGTTAGACACAATGGAAGCTGCAATTTGGCATTGGAAACAGAGTCGAAACCAGCACGCGGCGCTCTACCGCCCAAGCAGGTCAGCCTAGGAAGGCCTACATTGATATAGCTGTTTTTATTTCTCATTTTGCATATTATCTCTATATTTTTTTCTCTATGGAAGTCGCTGCTTTTTGTAGAATGCGCACAAAATTGTGGTTGTGTACAAAAAACATGGTGTGTCCACTTGCGAAGTGCATAAAAATATACTAAGTGAACAAAAAAAGAGAATTACAAACAAAACCTGAAGTACACATAGCACATGCTTCCAATTTAAAGCGTCGTACGTACTTGTGCACTGCATGTACATCCATTTGCAGGCATTGTACTTACCCACGCACTACGAATACTTCTTGTTGCAGCGCGAATGTACTTAACCATGTACTTACCCATGCAGCGCGAATATACTACCAATTAAGGGTGCACTGCATGTACTTCAAATTATCATGTGTGTACTTCCAAGTGCAATGCGTGTATACTTGCCCACTAACTGAATAATACACAAAAGTACAAGATCAGAAAAAAGAGGGCTGATCGACAAAGTACAAACTAGTTTTGCAGGTAGTTTGTGAAAACTATAACAATGAGATCACGTTTCTATAACCTCAACATAAGAAACATATATATAGTTGAAAACGGTAGTTCGGAAACACTTTCTAAAATCTGTTTTAGTTCAAAATTTGAGTCTTTGGTATAATATGTACGAAAAAAGAACTATCATCCGCAGAGCGAATAAACAAGTATCTGGTGCTCATGGGACATAACCCGAAATGAAAGGAAAGAAAAACTGTGGTGACGCAACTCAAGCGAATTAGTAACAATTTCAGTCCAGGCTCAACGTGCCCAAAGAAGATATTGTGCCTACATGTCTCATAAAGGAAAGACCTGGCCGAACCTTTCTACAAAGCCAACCTTTTTTCTAGCAGCCTTGTGGAGAATGGCGACATTAGCCCTTTAATATCCTAATAATGGAATATGCTCATCGGCCATTATGTTGGAATCCATCACGACTCCACCACACCCGGCATGTAATTCTAGGACAAAACAATCTACACCGGTGCAAGTTGTATCCTGCATAAGCGCGAGAAGAACCCCTCTAGTTTCCGATCCATCACATTCCCATCAACAAGGAACAACCCACTTGCTCTTACTCTCTTCATGCACTTCTACTAGAGTCACTGCTAGCTACCTTTGTGATTTGAGGTGCGGTCGGAAGCAATATATATTTCCATGTGCTAGCTAAGATACATTAACTAGGACATATTGTTCCTAAAAAGGTTCTTCCGTATTGGCCAAAAAATAGAATGTAGCACATAAATCTGTGGATATGAATTAATTGTACACCTACACAGTTCGTGCTGAATTTTGTGGGTACAAAACATTTCCATTTTGTATACAAACAATAAAGGAATAGAGTTACAAACATCAAAACCAAAGTTCAATACATTTATTATAAACAAACATTTATTACTTTTATGATCACATTATGAAACTACAACCACACAATATTCAATATCTAGTGTCCGAAGTAGGAGCCCCAAATATAAACAAAAAAATGATTATCCTAAGAAACACCATTTAAAATAACTCGTTGGTCACATGTTTGACTTAGAGGCATTATGGCAATAAACTTCTAGACCTCCGTCCAATCAAACGGAGGCCAAACATGAAAGTGAAAAGAAATGGTTCTATTCTCTAAGACAAATACATATGTGTTTAGCCATCACGACTACCAACATGCACCCATATCAACCAAGATCTAAGACGTTTACAGTTTACCAATGTACTACCATCAACAAGAAAACATATTGCGATGGATATGTTGTTGATAAATTGGAACTCATGAGTTATAGAACACACCGATCAAGGAAATTAACACTCATAAAGGAAATGGTTAATAGTGAAATTGTTTGTTTAGAAATGGAAACTTTTTAACGAGGTTGTGTCTTTGACTAGAGTCATACATTAATGTAAACACTAATTTTTACTTTCATTCGGATTTTAGTTTTGCAAGTGGCATGTTAAGAATGGTGGTAAACATGACATAAACAAGATTGGCCTCATTTTTTGTTCACTTAATGGTGTGTGTAGTAGGAGTTAATCTCGGTACTTGTTGATCAATGTCGCTTCTCATTTTTCATCGCGAAAAAAAGAAAGAGGGAATGTAGACAATATAATGATAGAAGAGTAATGTTGCAGGAACCCCGATATCAACATTTGGAATAACAAATAACGATGATTGTGTACAAAAAACATTAAATGGTGCCAAACCCAACCCTGCACATATTAGCTATAGCTTTTTTTTTGTGAAAGACATATTAGCTATAGCTGACATGCTAGTCCTACCAATTAGACCGAGAGTAGACTTTTGATCTATGAGGCATGTCTCGCGCACTCAGACAAAGGAATTGAGGCGGCATGGCTTTGACATGCCACAACCAAATAGTTGCATCTGTCCAAATCGTGTTTCTTTTGCCACAAGATATGAAACCTAATTCATGGACATACATGTCATTTTTTCCAAACACCTAACAAAACTCAATTTTGGGTAAAGATGGCAAAAACACTTAGCTGTTATGCATATATGTGAATCAAAATACATGTGGTTATTTGTTACATTAAAATAGAAATCGTTGGATTATGCAATTATTCAAAGTAAAAATCTTGAAGGAAAAAAACCATTATCGTTGGATTATACGAGAGTAGGGAAGAAACCATTATTTCTATGTTTAACTTCTTGCTAGTTGGAAGAAAACATGACTCAAGCCAGAAAGAAAAAACACATACTTATCGAAATCTTGAATCTTGTTTGATAATCATGAAAAAAGAAGCACAAATGGTGGATCCAGAATGCCGGATGCTTTGCTGTACTCAACTTCCTTGAGCAATCAATCTTCTGGACATAGACTCATATTCATGATCCATGCGTTGTGTGGTTACATCCATAGCATTACCCAAAACCCAGGGGAGTAGTTAGAATTATTGGCCCATACCCACGGTAGAGTAGTGCTCTACATGATCTAAATATCTTTTAGCTCATAAAATTCCCACAGGCCTATGGTCTACAAGATCCCAGGTTGCCCTAGGTCTGGGTCTGGCCGCGCAAAATTATATGCATCTCAAAAACCACGGCAATCTACAGCTAGCCTCAAGAGTGAGCATAGACTGGTCTACAAGATACCTCTCATTTCTATTGACAGGACTCTAGGATTGAATTATCTCTTCCTTGATCGTTCTCTTGGATTTTTGCTAGGTATGCATATACTGGTGCTGTTGTATATATTAATACATATATTACTCCTATGGATAGATGTGTAAGTAAATTGCCAGGGAAAAATGAATGCCACCTTTCCCTATATCGTGGACTCTTTATGGCGCATGCGACTCCAGTCTGCAACCCTCACATGAAACTAATACATATTCTCATAAAAGTCTGTATGGGTATTTGAGCATACTCATATCCTACATGTGGGAGGAGTATCATCTCTACTTACCTTCATGAGGCTCGTATCTATTATACACTTAAAGCAATATAAAGGTATGTTTTGAGGCACCACGTTGATCCACATCACCTCAATTTATTTTGAGAGTTAGATCTAAAGTTTATGGTTAGGATTTATCTAAGGACTAATAGTCACCTAACTATATACATAGTCAGGCTTAGCATCGATCTGGCACGCTATATGGTTGTACAAGATAAATACTGATCACTCACACCGTTCTAAATAGACAACGTGTCTTCATAGGTCTCTAGCTATATGGCAGGGCATATGTAAACTATCACATATTACACAACTAGCCTGTATTTCTGATCCCTCCCACTCCTATCGACAAGATTTTAGACTTTCGTTACGCATATCTTGTATTTCAATTACCGTCAGTCTCTATCTATGAATGGGCGGTATACATGACAGGTGACGAGTGC
Source organism: Avena longiglumis (assembly GCA_030063025.1). NCBI lineage: Eukaryota > Viridiplantae > Streptophyta > Magnoliopsida > Poales > Poaceae > Avena > Avena longiglumis. The sequence goes on along the minus strand of CP125974.1, from coordinate 91,061,191 downwards.
AGCAAGCCATAACATGATAACAAGAAAAGTAAATATTATATTGCTGGTGGAAAATTAAGACTTATGAACCCTGAATAAGTTTTATGGTGACAGGGCGTACCATTTTTTTTCATGATGCCAATGATACCTTCTAGATGATGATAATATGTATATATGCTATTGTTTGTAGGTAAGATAGAGCCTTCTAATGAGAAATCTGATGATTTGAATTTATTTTTAAAGAAAGGTGAAAGCTTTCCCTTTCTATTAACGAAGAGATGGTTAGAAAAATAAATGATGTTTGGAAACAAAAGTACTAAGCCGAAATAAACAAGAAAAACCTAGGGACATCACGTAACCATAGCCATAGAAATATATTACTAGCTTATATGGTACATAACCTTCCAGTAAGCATGTTCCTAACTAGACTAGAATTTACTTTTTCTGAGAATGGTAAATCCCCGCTCTGCATCAAAATGACGCACATAGCCGGATTTATTTACTGAGTTTGTCAATCACATTATTAAATTTCATGGATCACTCAAGGTTGATGTATGTTATGATCCAAAGGAAAATGATAGCCAAACAAATACTAAACATTATACAATCTATTAGAATGCCGCCACCAAATCTGGCTGTAGAAATCCTATGTGATAAATGCAGAATGCTGCAACCAATAGCCATATGTTCTCACTGGTCCAAAGGTAGAAGAACCGTCCACTAGCAAATCTAGTGCACAACCATATGGGTAACTTATAAAAAAATTGTACCTCCAACCTTGTTAAAAATAATGTGATTACCACGGTTCCAAATAGACCAACATAAAGCAGGAACACCTATGCTTATTCTAGCCATAATGATCTCTTTTAAATGTTATTCAACCAATTTCCAAACATAGTGGTGACATTGGTTTGTGGAAGAATATTGAAGGTAAAGTAAACCATACTCCATAAAAGTTATGCAAAAGGACAAGAATTTACTAGCTCTACTTTGTAGTCAAGACTGGAATTTACTCGAGAATACATATTTGATTTACTCACATACTCAGGACTTCAAACATACTCTCTCCGTCCATGAATAACTGTACTTCTAGCATTGTTATAAGTGAAACATTCTTGAATTTGACCAACTTTATAGAAAACTAGATCATGATGGTGGCGTTACACTTAGTCCCTTATGATAATACTTTGATAGTTTGATCTTGTATCATGCATTATATCCCAACTGTGGACATCCAACATAGTTATGAAGTTCTACTATGAGTAAAATTCAAATACTTCATTACTGGATATTCATAATCTTGGATAGAGGGAGGGGCTCATACGATGTTGAATATGTAGGACCCAAGCAAGATGGGAGCAAAGGAACATGTTGTGCTACCTTGTCACATTATATCAATTTTCCATTGCTTCTTGATAGCCAATATGCATCGTATAATTTATGTCTATTCATAATAAGACAGTTGAGCTATTTAGGCATTATGAAAATTATCATATCACATGTTGCCCGTGCTTCATATAGACCAGCATATAAGAAGGTGGGACATGACATGAAGTATTTCTATACTTCAAATAATTGTGCAAATTCACATATACATATACATGCATCAAAGACGTATACTGCCAAAAAGTCCTCCTAAAATTTGATAATGGAAATGGAATTTTTAATTTTAGCTCAAGGAATAGTTGAAAAAATTGTCAAGAAAGTACAAGCAATCTCTAGTCGGTACAATTTCGCGAATAGTATACCACTGTATTGTCAACAAACCGCACACCATAAGGCTCTATACAACTACACGAGCACCTAAATTTGTATTTTGCACATCAACCTGAACATTACTTCTGCACTCAATTTAACTTTTGTTGTATTTGAGATTATAATGAACATACAATAAGAAGCCAAATTGATATCATGATCCTTGATGTGTAGAGGACAGGATCATATAAGAACCTGCCATCATTCTTGTAGTTACCTACCAGAAGATCACAGTACATACCACAAATCAAGGAGAACTTGAACAATTCCAATCATGACAGCAAAGTTGACTAATGGAGCTTTAACATCCTTGAGTTAGCTTAGTGACACATGGATCTAATGTTATAGTGATAACAGTCCTTGGGTTTGCTAAATAATACTAAATAAAAACTGGAAAAAATAGCTTAAACAAGCATCAGACAAAAGCTACTACAGAAGATCTTCTTACTAATCTTACAAAATATTATCTTTGTGATATACCTATGATAAAAATAAATAAAAAATATACATTTACTATATTTAGGATATCTACTTATGCAGGAAGAAATATTTAGATTCTTGGAAGCCTTAAAATAAGGGGTACCTTGATGTTCCCCTGAATGAATATTGCAACCTTGCACACCATCGGATTCCTCAATTGTTGCAATATATTCACTAGTGAACTAATGTTGTATTGCATCTCCTTTTCCATGTTTTGAAGATATCAACATAATTCCTAATCAGACTAATGAGACAAAACATGACAAAAATATGTTACCAACGAAGAATGCATGATATAATGGCTAACAAAATTTACCTCGACAAATTGACAATAAAACTTTGAGAGGTAAACTTCTTGTAGTTGTTCTGTGGCGACGGAGTTGGTCCTCATTCCAGCCGGCAAACAGGGAGAGGCAGAGAAGCCCGGTACTAACAACATCCCTATAATTGGGGAGAGGAGAAGGAGTAAACATTGTGGTCGGAGCTTTTTCCCATGGAGACGGCGTGGAGGAGGTATTTGATCGCATCGGTTGGCATTGCCGATCAGATCATTTATGGCTGACGGAGAGAGGCACAGAAAAATGAACCCAATCGGCGACCCAAAAGTGAGAGGAAGGGGAAGGAGCGGCAGCTCAGTAGGAACTTTGAGCACCACCTGCTGACGCGACCCCTCATGTCGTGGCCATCCAATCGTGGGGAGTAGTGCATCGGTCCTCCACCGTCTAACCTAACTTGATTCCCTACTCGTTGATCACGCATTAACGGGCCACATACCGCGAAACCAGCCAAATACCAGCCCGATTGAGCACATGCCAAAAAAAGTCTAGCAGAGTAGAAGCCCATTAGGATATTCGTCCCAGGCAGGATACAAAGCCCATCAGACGGCTATGGACGACCAGATTATGAAATCGAACGGCTCCAGACGCTAAGGGCCTTAGGGAACTCCGTGAGTGCTCAGTTATGATGTCCTAATAAATAGTAGCGATGTATATGATGTCAAATTTGTAACTATGAAACAGTAATTCAAGACATATGAAGTGATACTAATTTAATATCATAAATCCTACTACTTTTTCTATGAAGTTGATCAAAAATTTAAAACTTTGACTTAGAGAAAAAGCCAGGGTTATTTGTTGTGCGCCAGCGAGATTGGAGCAGGCACGCTCCCTGCAGCAGCAGCTCGTCGGGCATCAGTGCATGATCCAGGTGGAGTTACATCAACTTCTATGCCACTAAGCTCTCCTAATAATGTTTTTGTGAATGAGACACTATTGTAATCATCCAGTCAAGGCATGACTATGGATGGCCATTATAAAGCACATGGCTGCATTTGCGGTCTCCATATCATCAAGACCAACTGGTCGTCTTTATGGACCAACAATCCTTCTCTCCAATCTAAAGTTACTATATATGTACGCACTTACTTAGCTTGTTTATTCCTTGTTGACTTGTTTCTCCAATATGATCTTGAAACTATAACTATAACATGTACAATCAGAGATAAAGTAAATCATGAAACCACCTGGACAGAAAGTAAATTCATGTCGGGGAGCATGGGAAATCTGATTTTATATATGCTTTTTTTATAGGGGAGTAAAGGAATTGCATACTTAAGACACGGAATTGCTTCACTTAGAGCTATCTGTGTGAGATTAGAAATTGCTCATGTGCCGCCTGACAGAATTTTAGAGACATCTTCCAGCGCCTAAGACAGATGAACAGATCGAACTTCCGGCTATGGGAGCTGCTAGCTCAGTACGCTTTCTAATAGGAAAATACGGGCCAAAAATACCGACTCCCGTTTCCCAACATGCCAGCTCGCCCAATCGGCGTCCTCCTAGAGTAGACTAAGCCATGAGCTACTTTGCATTTTCGAAGCTTCATATCTTTCACTCCTAGCACTCCTTTGTTTCTGATGCCTCTCACTCCTATCAAAAGACAAGACTTCAGTTAACTTATTTCTAGAGTATTATAATTCTACAAACTACAGTCTCTTTGTATTTATTGGTATCTATGAGATGTGAGGAAGGAAAGCTAGCAACGCCGACTCCTCTTATATCCAAGTAAGTGCAGCAGGCAATAATATCAGTTGAAATAAAAAATTGTTGAAGAAATTAAGGTTTTTGTACCCTGAAGCAGCTTTATGGTTACAAGGCCGTACTAGTTCACTATGTAAATGCTATCTTCTAGATGGTACCGAAATCCAATAGTGTCTGTGTAAATAAGTTGGTCTCCTGTACGATATTTTCAACCAAGCAATGAAGCTAGATGTATTGTTAGAGTGATTCAAGTTGGTATCAAAGCGATCAGTCAAAGACAAGCGGAACTTCTGAAGTTTTGAAGACCCTCGAATCCAATCCTGTCGGGCTAACTCGTCCAGGCGATTTTTATTGCTGGTGTCGGAATGGCACAATGATTCATGCAAAGGAAATATGATTGTGTATAAATGAGAGGTGACGAGTGCAGAAGTCCATAACATGATATCATGAAAAGGAAATATTGCTGGAGGAAAAAATAAGACTTATGTACCTTGAAGAAGTTTTATGGTAATAGGTGTAGGGTTTCGTAGCAGAAAACAAAAAATTTCTACCGCATACAAACAAACAAGCCAAGATCTATCTACTAGATTGTAGCAACGAGTCGATGGAATAAATCACCCTCGAAGATTCCAAAGTGTTTAACGAGAGCGGATTCTCGTGGGTGATGTAGTCATTTTGCCGATCTCAAGATCGCAGAGCGATCCTTCCGGCTGCGTTCGCAGGCGCTTCGCAATCGGTCACACGTTCGATTTCGACGAAGACCTTCCCCTCCCTTGTTCCAGCAGGCAGCGGAGGTTGTAGCACTCTCCTCGCGATTCCGGTAGCACAACGGCGTGGTACCGGAAGTAGAGGGGAGATCTCGCAGGGCTTCGCCTTAAGCCGGAGCGAGTATGGTGGACTATGAGAGAGAGCCTCGGCGATCTAGGGTTTAGACGCACCAAGGAGGGGGCAAGGCCGGCGGCTAGGGTTTGACCTAGGAGGCGGCGGCGAGTTGCCCTAGGCGGCGGCGGCTATGGAGGACGGCGGCTAGGGTTAGGGTTTAGAGGGCGTGGTGTTGTGTCCTTGGAGGGGCGGCCCTGCCCCTCCTTATATAGGTGGAGGGGGCGCGCCAAGGGGAGGGGAGTCCCTCCCCAACTCGGTCTCCAAGTGGGCCGGCGGTGGAGGGAGGGAACTCCTCCCCAAGTAGGTTTCCTACTTCCCCTCCACCTCACAAAATAGCCGTTTGACTTTTCAAACTAGGATTTGATTTAACCATTTATTTTGTTCAGCGATGACACCTAGTACATGATGCAATCATTCCAACTTGTTATGACACATTCATGTATCCTTCCCCTCCGGAGTGACGGACATTCCGGAACCTTCTAGAACATTCCCGATGAAAACACCGGAACCATTCTCCAACCCCGAAACAGGACTTTCCTTATATAAATCTTATTCTCCGGACCATTCCGGATCTCCTCGTGATATCCCGGATCCCATCCGAGACTCCGAAAAATATTCGGTCTCTTACTCATCATTCCATAACTACTCAAACAACGTCGAATCCTTAAGTGTGTCTCCCTACGGTTCGTGAATTATGCGGACATGATCGAGATACTTCTTCGATCAATAACCAATAGAGGAATCTGGAAATTCATATGGCTCCCACATATTTCTACGATTACTTTGCGATCGAATGAACCACTTACATACAATACCAATTTCCCTTTGTCTTACGATAGGTTACTTATCCGAGGTTATGATCGTCGGTATCTCTGCATACCTAGTTCAACCTCGTTACTGATAAGTACTCTTTTCTCGTTCCCGTGATATGTGATCCCTTGTGAGCTAGTCACATGCTTGCAAGATAATTGGATGACATTCCACCGAGAGGGCCCAGAGTATATCTATCCGTCATATGGATGGACAAATCCCACTCTTGATCCATGTGTCTCAACCAATACTTTTCGAACACTCAATGCCACCTTTATAGCCACCCAGTTACGGTGTGGTGTTTGATGTCATCAAAGCATCCTTCCGGTGAAGGTGATATGTATGATCTCATGGTCGAAGGAATTAGGTTACTATGTATCAGAAAGCATATAGCAATTGAACTATTAAAATGACTTGATCTTTATGCTACACTTATCTATAGGAGTATGTCCACCATATCATTCTCCTAACGATATGATCTTGTTTTTAATAACATCTCAATGTTCATGATAGGGAAACCACAATCATTTATTAACCAACAAGCTAGTATTATAAAGAGGCTTTACTAGGGACTCTATTTTAGTTTACAAATCACACAAGTATTACTGTTTCCTTGTTAATACTATTATAGCATGAATATAAACATTTATCATAAACACAAAGATATAATAATAACTATATTTATTATTGCCTCTAGGGCATATCTCCAACATGATGAAAATGATAATAGGGCCCTACCATTTTTTATGGTAATAGGGCCCTACCATTTTTTATCATGATGAAAATGATAACTTCTAGATGATGATAAAATGTATATATTCTTATTTTTTTGTAAGATAGAGCCTTGTAATGAGAAATCCGTTAATTTTCATTTATTTTTAAGGAAAGGAGAAAGCTTTCCAATATCCATTAATGAAGAGAGAGTTAGGCAAATAACATGATGTTGGAAACATAAGTGCTAAGCCGAAAGAAACATGAAAACGTAGGGACATCCCATATCCATAGCCATATGAAATCTATTATTGTACTAGTTTGTATGGTACATAACCTTCCAGTAAGCATGTTCCTAACAAGACTGGAGTTTACTAGCTCTGCCTTTTAGTCAAGACTAGAATTTACTTGAGAACACATATTTGATGTACTCACATACTGAGGAGTTCAAACATACTCCCTCCATCCACAAATAACTATACTTCTAGCCATTGTCATAAGTCAAACCGTTTTTAATTTGACCAACTTTATAGAAAATAGTAGCGAGTATATGATGTCAAATTATTAGTTATGAAACAATAATTCAATACATATGAAGTGATACTAATTTAATATCATAAATTCTACTGATTTTTCTATAAAGATGATCAATTTTTTAAAAGAATATGTTCTTTTTAAGCTCCACGAGTATATAAAGGCACATGGATATCATTTAGCCTGTGTGTGATAATTTGTTAGTACCAAGCTATGTCTCCACCTCCACAACAAACCAGTAAATTTTTTTGTGTCTTCTCTCACTCTAAATCACATCAGATCAACACATAGCTAGAAGATAAATTTGTCTATGTCGCCTCTCTCTCGATTCACATCATAAGAGCAAAGAAATAAGAAAATTACTTGTTCTTATGGAGGTGGAGATATGGCTTAGTTGTTGGTACTAACAAATTCCTTTATGGGAGCAGGCGAGCTCTGATTTTATACATGCTTTTGTTTGTTACAGGGGAATAGAGGAATTGTAGACTTAAGACACAAAATTGCATCAGTCAAAACCAACTGTGCGATATTATAATTGCTAGGCCTGTTTTTATTGCTACTATGTGATGACCACTACAGGAATCGGGGGGTTTGCCATGGGACCCATACCTAGGGAAAAGTGTGAAATATTCACGTCAAAGAATTTCTCTTGCACAAACTCATGGCAAATTGACATGGTAAATTTTGACAGTTAAATCTGTTGATTTGCCGAGTGCGGACCGTCGGGCACACGGCAAATGCTTTGCCGTGAGTTTTTCACCGCCTAATGGCAAACTACCGCATGCTGACGGCCAGGGGCTCCGTTAGGTCAAGTGGGTCCCATGACTGTTGATTTGCCATGAGCATTCTCAGGCCCATGCTAGAAACTGATTTTCCATTAGCATTTGTCAAGGTTTCCCGTGTGTTTTTTAAAACACTCAGTAAAAATAATGAGCACGCCAAAAAAAAAAGCATAGAAACAATGCCCTGTTTATAACTAACCGGATCAGATATGAAGCTATACAGATCATAGAATTGATCATGGTACACCAAATTAGCATGGTATCTTGTCCTCAACAATCAGAGCATGCTACAGATCAGAAACTATGCCCTGACTTTAGATGGCTCTCCTAGGAGAAACGTCTAGCGAGCTTGCACCCTACCACCCAGCAATATGCAGGAGGCCACGACCAGCCCGGGCCAGGATAATTAAGCAGCCAACACCACCTGAAAATATATAGTTGCAGCCACTTCAATGCACACACCATTAACATGTAATGCATGAAAAGGACTACATACAATATATAAGTTTTAGAAGGGTAGACTGCACACATAAAGTTAATTACCACCTTCACATAAAATCTACTATTGCTCTCTCCATTTCTGTTGTGACTTGGTAGTTCATAAATCAAATATATGGTTATGCATTATACAATTGATAAATAAGGACCAAATAAGTGGATAAGAAATTAGAGGACACATCAACTAAGCTACTCAGGATGATTTACGACGGACAGTTGTAGCAATTTCTGTGATGAAACATCTAAGCAAATGGTACCAAAATACACATGTTATGTGAATATACTGAGTGATTGAAAATGAGAACCTGCCACCTACTTCACAAAACCAATGAACACCACAGGATGCTGGTGGACTAGAATACAAAATGAATATGAGCAACCGTGGGTGCTAATTCTCGAAGTACACCAAGGTTACAAAAATGAAGGTTTTTACGAATATCACAGATTTTATCCCTGCAGATAAGACTATTCCCAGCAACAAATCTTGCAAGCTGCCTGCAGGATATGAAGGCAAAGTAACTACCGGTATCAGCTAAAGTAACTACTGCCTGCAGATAAGATCATTCCCAGCAACAAATCTTGTAGCACCAAGCGAGCCTAGCTAGTTGTAGCTAAATTGAGCAAGCAAGTACTAGTATCAGCTAAAACACTACCCAGTTATAGAATGAATAACAAGCAACGGGAACAGATCGTGATCAGCCTGCTGGGAAAACAATACTACTCCAAACTATACTACTCAATGAGCAGCCAAGCAAGCTAGCAGATACAGCTAACAGCAGATGAACTACCACACGAGCAGCATATATATCTCCAGTGCCAGCAAAGCACTAGAAATTCCTAAAAAGTAGAATGACTCGACGGAGGAAAAAATCAAGTCGTGTAGTGGTACCACAAAGCGCAAGGTAGGCTGGAGAGCGGAGACGGTCGCTGGGCCTCTAGAATTTTTGATTTGCCGTCGGTACATTTTTTCTCATGGCAAATCGAGCCCGATTCGCCATAGGTATTATTAGGTCAGTAAATGAGCTCACAGGAAAATAAAAAATCACGGCAAATCAAGAAAATAGCACACGACAAATAAAAGTAGAGCACGTGTCAAACCGATGACCTATGGCTTATTTACAAGACTGTAAACTTGAATTAAATATCTTCCCCTTTATTTTTCTGAATTATATATACAGTGCCGCATGAAATCTGTGCTTCAGCAGCATTTCGATCTGAGCATGTACATACACAGTCAGCCTCTATTTCTGGTACCTCTCACTCTTATTTACAAGAATCTAAACTTGAATTAATTAATATCTTCCCCTTTATTTTTCTCTAGCTTGTTTTACTTCTAGCTACATTCCGTATCATGATGGGAGTGACTGAGAAGGCAAAGCAAGGCCACCTCTTCTTATATCACACGCTCTGACGAAGTGCTAGACGTGCGAAGGAAATTTCGCATTCAATGCTAGCTTTATGCAATCAGAAGTACAATTGTTGGAAGAATTAACGATGCCTTTGCTCTTGAGGAGTTTTATAAATGTTATAGTATGTCCCAACTGAAGAAAGGGCCAAATTAGCCAATCGACTTCCTAAAAACAGACTTGGCGACCATCATGAAGGTTGTATTGTCCCAAATGAAAAAATGACCAATTTGGTTGCATAAGCCGATCCTATAACTAAAAGTACCCACACTGATACTCAACCAATGAAATTGCCTTGATGTTGTGAGTACTTATTTATTAGAAGATGCTGGAAAATTCCATCGTCGGGCATGAGTTTTTAAAAGCCATTTGTTAATCAAAGCCACTTTCTTCTGCTCACAGGATGAATCGGAAAGGACCTCTTAATCGTTTGAACTAGATTAGTAATGTATTTTGAGTTGACAAGCCATACTTTCTAAGACTATGATACGCATTATGTGCATCTAACGTGGAGGTCCTAAACAAGTTGTGCATCAAAAGCCCAACTAGTTATATTAGGCCTCCACGTTTTCAGTAAAAAATAAACAAAATAAGCATATTTACACGCACGATCGCACCACACATCTACAAAGGTTTATAGTACATTAAAGCAAGGACGCTCCATCAAGACGTTGAAAAAAATATCGTGCCCGTTCTATTTCTTTATTTTCTTAATATCTTCTAAACTTCACGTTGTTACAAGTAGCAATCCTGGTGTGTATATATACACGGCCAGGCAACACAAAACCAAGTCAAACCTAGACCTACATGGACTTGAACTCACGGTAAATAGCACGTACAGAACCAGACCCACCGACCTAGACAACCTAGCTGACCTATCCAAACTCAGACTCGGACTCAAACATGGTACGACATGTACCAAAAACTCCAAGGACAAACCTAATCAAAATTATTGCTAACACCCAAGTCATCGCCCGTGTTGCCAATGGCAGTCTGCCAGTCTATTGGGCCAAGCCCCAATGTCATTTCTAAGTATTTTCTCATCAGTTATTTGTAAAATTTCAATGTTCAATGTTATACCAATTCATGGTTCCAAATTTGCATCTGTTTAGCATTTAGGTAGACCGAATGGAAGCTGCAATTTGGCATTGGAAACAGAGTTGAAACCAGCATGCGGCGCTCTACCGCCGAAGCAGGTCATCCTAGGAAGGCCTGTGCCTATATAGCTATTTTTATTCGGTTTTGCTAAGTCATAGCTAGCTGTGACATAGCTTATGACACAGTCAGATTTTTAACCATTCAAATCAGTGTGAAGATTAGCGTACTTGTTTTTTCGTTGGAATCCTGGCAGAGAAATCTACGGCGCACACGACCAGCGCAGCTGCATGCATGCATATACTCCTCTCTAGCTAGCTTATCTCTGCATGCATGTCCTATTAAACCTTTTGCTGTATGCAAGCGTGAAGGACATAGAGTAACTAGCTAAGCCATGTACTAGTACAAGTTAGCTAACTTTTCTTTTGTACGTGTGTTATTTTTTTCTATGATTGGTTGATTTTTGTACTTATGGGCTTTTGCCCATGTGGAATTTTTTTATAATATTTTCTATGAATATATTGATTTAAAGATATTTTAAAATTTTGTTTGAGTCTTATTGAGTTGCAGTGGGATTTGTGATTTTTCAGTTGCAAGTAAGGTTGTAATTGTGATTTTTAACTGCAAATAGTGTTGCAATTGTGATTTCTCAGTTGCAAGTGGAATTGCAACTATGATTTTCACGAATTGCAAGTAGGGCTGCAACTGTGACTTTTCTAGTCCCAAGTAAAGTTGCAATAAAAATATTTTTTAGTTGCAAGTTGGGTTGCAACTGATGTTTTCTCCAGTTACAAGTGGGGTTGCGACCGGATTTTCAGTTGCATTTGTGATTGCAACTGATATTTTATAGTTAATAAGTGACTATTTTAATTAAATGTTAATTGTAAGTGGGTCTTTTTGAATTGCAAACGAGGTTGCAGCTGAGTTGTTTTTGTAGTTGCAAGTAAGATTGTAACTATTTTGTTTTTTCTATTGTAATTATGGTTGCAACTGAGTTTTTTTTTCAGTTGCAAATGATGTTGCGACTGAGTTGTCTCTGTTTTAAAATACAAAATGTTTTGGTAGACTATTTTAGTCTAATAAAACATATTTAGAAACAAAGTAGAATTTTTATGAGTGGAGTTAAGTTTTCCTACTAGCTAAAACAACATGTATATACATGGTAGAAAAAATAAATTCCAAATAGCAACGAACGGGCAGACGTACGAAAGATAGACCACCACAGCACCACCCACGCACAGAAGCAAGGCATAGGCGAACAACATGCAAGCAAAAAAAAAAAAAGCGTCAGGGTACAGGACGGTATACGCATGCACAACATGCAGCAACCACACGAACACACGAACTATAGTCTAAGGAAAATGATACTGTTCCCCCGGGGGATCGCGCGACTCGCGTCCCCCGGCTCCCGGTGCTGACGCGTGTCTAGCCTCGCGCGTGACACGGACGTTCGTGGGGTCCACCATCACAATCTTATCCCCAGACGGAGTCTCCCTTCCTTGTTTCTAATCCAAAATCCATGGCGCTCGCTGCTGCTTTCTCCTCCTGCGTGATGTCCTCTGCTCCTCCCTCGCTGCCCCACCCTGCTCCTCCATCTGCACGCTGCCCCGTCCAGCTTCTTCCTCGGCACGCCGCCCGCTAAGATGCCTGAAATCCCTGGCCGTCCTTTTCAAACTCCCGTTAATCTCCTTCAAGGCGCGGCGACGGCTAGTACATGCGGCGGCGGAGGCTGCTATACGCGGCGGCGAAGGCAGCTACCCCGGCGAGCCGTCTCTGCTACATGGCAAGGCCGTGCTGTTACATGGGCGAGGCACCACCGCACCTGCTTTGCTACATGCGGGCGTCGCCGCTGCTACAACGGCGAGGCGCCTCTGCTACAGAGGACGACCAGGCTTGCTACCAAGGTGCGACCGCCATGGCTGGCTGCTGCTACAAAGCGGTGGTTGACCTTTGCTACAACGGACGGCCGGGATTGCTACAATGGGTGGCCGGACCTGCTACCGTGGCACAGCGGCCCTGCTACAAGGGGCAACCGATGGCCTTGCTACAAGGGGTCGCCGGTCTTGCGACAATAGACGGTCGGCCTTGCTACCGGTGGTCGGTGGCGCTGCTGCGAGCGGTGGGAGGCGCTTCTACGGCAGGTGCTCGGCGATTTCTTCTCCGGTGAGGCGGCAGGAGGATCTGCTACAAGGAGTATTCGGCGACGACGCCTTCTCCGGCGACGGCAGTGGGCGGCCTTCTACCAGCGGCAGGAGGATCTGCTACAAGGAGTATCCGGCGTTGCTACAGCTTCTCCGGCGACGGCAATGGAGGCCCTGCTACCAGCGGCAGGAGGATCCGCAACAGCCGCCGCCAGCAGCCTCCATGCCGCCCCACGCGCACCCGCAGCCGCCGCCCACATCCATGCCGCCACACGTGCACGCGCAGCCGCCGCCGGCCTCCATGCATCAGCACGCCCACGCGCAGCCGCCGCCGCCGCCACTCTGCTACATCGGCGCTCTGCTATTTTTGGTGTCTCAAAGTGCTACTAACGTTTTGCTACTTCGTGTAAAAAAACGTTTTGCTACTTTAGCATATTAATTTTGCTAATTATTCATATATATTTTGCTACTTTCACACGGTTGGTTTGCTACATCCGATTTCTATGGTTTTGCTACGAGGTCTTCGGTGAGAGTCTCCGGTGATGTTTTCGGCAAAGTCTGTTTTGCTACATTAGAAAACATATTTTGCTACAATAGCGTTGAGTTTATGCTACAATAGCATTGAGTTTTTGCTACATGATCTCCAGCGAGGTTTACCGGCGAAAGCCTCCGGCGAGTCTCCGGCGAGGTCGAATATGCTACGTTAGCTCAACTTTTTTGCTACACGGTCTCCGGCGAGGATTCCGGCAAAATCTCCGACGAGGTCCAATTTGTTTTTCTATTTCTAGGCCGAACCGTTTTCTGCTACAGTGTAGCAAAAGCGGGACGTATGTAGCAAAAGCGGGTCTGAGTGTAGCAAAAACGGAATTTGGATGGACACGTGTCAGCACGAGGACCCGGGGGATCAGAAGTTTTTATCCCCCGGGGGACGGGTAGCACTGTCCATAGTCTAAAGTCAGCTGAGCGAGTTGTGATAATCGGGACTGACGTCACGTAACTTAAGTCACAGTCGACTGCGGCATAGGGACTCCCATCAATTAATGCCCCTTTTCGAAAAGAATCTGGAAAACGTTGGACGAGCATGTCAGCGTCACCGATCGAGATCCATTAGACCGTATGCACACAGGCAGCAACAGCTTCCCAAGGATAGCCCCCATCTCCGAACCGGCAGCTTCATGAATCACGTCCATTAGAGAGATGATTAATTAGTTGCACACCTTATAATGGACAGTTTTCCATTATACTACTGTAAAACTGTCCATGATTAATTAGTTGCACACCTTCCTACTCCCAACTAGCACGTTGCTAGAAGGCTCCCGGAAAAAACGCTTAGGCCTTGTTTGGCAGGCAGGAATTAATGTGTATTCTAGAGTATTATCCCTAGTGTTTTAGGTGAAAACACTTCCTTCACCCAATCCCGCAGCGGGTCTAGCCGTCAAAAACGCGAGGTGCATGGGGCGTCTCTAATCCCCTTCGATCCGACGAGTATCCAGGGAATTTGACGGGGCTCAGCCTGTCCCAAACCTGCCTACCAAACGGTCAATCAAGTGTTTTGGCGTGTCTTGAATTGGGCCGGAATATTACACCCTAAAACCTGTTAAAACCGGCCCGCCAAACGAGGCCTTAGGGTTTTTCCAGGGGAGGTGGCGGCGCTCGGCGATCTCCGCCGGTGTGCAAGTTTTTCTCTTCGGGAAATTCTAATCTCTACACCGGTAAATGCTCCCTCGGTCCAGGCTTCTTCTCGTGCACTCGGGACGACCAAGGGGAGGTCTTTGCACCTCTACCCGTCCTTGGTGCGGGGATTGGATCTGGCACCGGCGTGAGTCGGTAGGGGTGTGGAATCATGGCCTCTGATTCGGAGAGGGGGGGCTCTATGCCTCCAGGATCGAGCAAGCGGGGCAAACCTGAACCAATTGAAGAGATGGTTGGCCGCCTGAACCTGACGGCGGCGGAGTCTCGGAAGATTGTGATCGATGATCGGGAGGAGAGTAGCGATCCAATTTGGGCGGTGGCGGGGAGCTCGATCCTCGTGCCTTAGCCAAAGATTATTCACATACAAACGATCTCTTCTTCTCTTCGTCCTGCCTGGGGAAATCCAAAGGGGCTCATCTTTATTGATGAAGGCCCCAATCTTTTTGTGGCAGAGTTGGCCACCAAGAGGGACAGGGATAGGGTCTGGGAGCGATCTCCATGGGCAGTGAATAAACACGCGGTTTTACTTGAAGATTATCAGAGCTGTAAACGTCCATCGGAGTTGAAGTTCGAAAGCCTGCTCATCTGGGTGCGAGTTCTGGATCTCCCACGAAACATGTTTAATACAATGTGGGGCACGAAGATAGCGAGTGAGCTTGGAAACGAAGTTGTTAAGATTGATCTGTCTAGCAAGTTCAATGGGCAGTTCCTGCGGGTTAGAATCTTCATTGATGTGAATGTGCCACTCCGGAGGTGCCTAGCTCTGGATTCTTCCCGCCGTGAGGCTTGTGACTGGTACGAAATTCAATATGAGGATCTACCTTATTTCTGTTCCTCCTCTGGTTTATTGGGACATTCAGCACCTATCTGTCCTACCCCAGCTGAGAGAGGTGAAAATGATGAGTGGCCGTATGGTCCAAGGCTAAGGGCTCCGGAAGATCGATGGAGACAAGGCCCTAGCCAGGCTAACGGTAGCAACTCTGCTAATTTCCAACGTCATGATCATCCTAGAGATCGGGGCAAGTGGGACAATGGTTCTACAGATGGTGGAGAAAAAGGTCCAGCCGAAGGTGGCCGGGGGCGCGGCCGTGGGCAAAGTTTTGGACAGCGAGGTGGGCATACTAGCCAAGTGTACCGCAAGCTGGTGCTGGAATAGGGTGAGAGTGTGGGGGTGGTCCCGATGGATTCGAGCGGACCGATGGTGGTGTTTGACCCACAGGCTGCCAATAATAAGAGGGATACAAGGCCTGACCCTCCGCCAAATTCAGAGAAGGCTACACCTGATCCGAAGAGGAAGAAAGAATCGACGCAGGCTGACGGGGATCAGCCGCGCTGGGAGCAATGAATTGCTACAGTTTGAACTGTCGTGGACTGGGAGACTCTGCGACGGTTCGATAACTTCGTTGTTTTACGAAGCAAAAGTCTCCCACTCTCCTCTTTGTAATGGAGACGAAGATTGGAGGGAAGAGGGTAGAAAAGTTGGCAGGTTCACTGGGTTTCTCCGGAGCCTTTGCCATTGATAGTGTTGGCCTAAGTGGTGGCATTGGTTTATTTTGGTCAAGCGAGGTTGTTGTTGACCTGAAGAGTTTCAATGCACATCATATTGATGTGGTGGTGACTCACCGTGATGATGGGGGTGCCCCTGGCGCTTCACAGGTTTTTACGGTGAACCGAGGAGGGAAAAAAGGAAGCTGAGCTGGACGCTTCTTCGGCGTCTTCACTCGCTCCGTAATCTTCCGTGGTTGTGCATGGGCGACTTCAATGAGACTATGTTTGGCTCGGAACATTACAGTGAGCATCATAGGTAAGAATGGCAGATGCGAGCCTTTAGGGAGGCAGTGGAGGATTGTGAGTTAATTGATCTGGGGTACTATGGGTCCCCATATACCTGGGACAACCGGCAGTCGGGCCGGTCAAATGTCCGAGCACGGATTGACAGGGCTTTTGGGGATGTCTCTCTGATCAACATGTTCCCAAGAACAAAGGTCCGTCATTTCAATATGGTGGAGTCGATCACGCCTTACCGTGGCGTAGCTTTGTACACAATACACCCACCGGACTGAATAAGCGTCCTTTCAGATATGAAAATGTTTGGCAGTCACATGGGGATTATGATAAAATAGTAAGAGATCTGTGGGAGGAATCTCACCACGGGCAAGGTTTGCCGGGTTTGTTGGCCTCTTTATGGAAGAAATGAAGTCCGGACTTGATAAATGGGGTCACCCATTGGTAATTTCAAAAGCGTCTTGTGAATTTGCGCAAGGAGCTGGACAGAGTTCGAAGTTTATATTTGGGACAAGGCCCGTCTGCAGAAGAGCGTAAAATTATGCAACGCATCTCTGAAGTGTTGTATCAAGAGGAGATTTGGGTTAAGCAGAGAGCACGGGTGAACTGGTTGAAGGCGGGGGACCGGAACACTGCTTTCTTTCATGCGCAGGTAGCAAGGAGGAAACGAACGAATCTTATCTCTAGTCTACAACGTGACGATGGTACCATGTGCGAGGAAACTGGTGAGATAAACCATGAAATTCAGTCGTTCTATCAGCAGTTATATTCCACACAGGGGACGCCAGTGATGGAGGACCTTCTGAACCTGGTTCCCGAACGGGTTACAGATGATATGCGAGTGACCCTTGACAAGGAGTTCACGGAGGAGGAGGTGAGATTTTCCTTATTCCAGATGCATCCATCGAAGGCGCCAGGAGTGGATGGATTCACGGCTGGATTCTACCAACGCCATTGGGATCTTATTCGTGCTGATCTGGTTACAGCGGTGTTGGGTTTTCTTAATGGAGGGGAGCTACCGTCCTCGCTTAATAATACGGCCATTGTGCTTATTCCTAAGGTACGGAATCCCCAGTCCATATCACAATTTATACCTATCTCTCTATGTTCTGACTTATACAAAATTTGTGCAAAGACAATTGCGAAAAGAATGAGACTAGTCTTGGAGGAGGTTATTAGTGTGGAACAAAGTGCTTTCATCCCTGGAAGGCTCATCACCGATAACGCTCTTGTGGCTTTTGAATGCATTCATTCTATAAAGAGGAAGAAAAGGGGGAAGAAGGGTCAGTGTGCAATCAAGCTTGATATGATGAAAGCTTACGATTGGGTTGAGTGGCCTTTTCTTTAGGAAATTATGCATAAGCTCGGTTTTCCTCTAAGAATTATCGATCTTATTATGCAATGTGTGTCGATGGTTCAGTTCTCGGTAAAGGTGAATGGAACATTGCTCCCTCCCTTTCTACCAAGCCGAGGCCTTCGACAAGGTGATCCGATGTCTCCATATCTCTTTCTCCTATGTGGAGAGGGGTTGACGGCGCTACTGAATAATTACAGTACAGGATATATTGACAGAGTGATGAGGGTTTGTAATAGAGCACCATGGATTACGCACCTTCTCTTTGCTGATGACAGTTTGATCTTTATCAATGCAAGTGTGGAAAGTGCCGTGAGGCTGAATTCGATCCTGGATATTTACAATAAAGCATCAGGACAAAAGGTTAACAGGAACAAGAGCTCAATATTCTTCAGTCCTTGCACTTCTGAGCCTGGCCGTGAAGCAGTGAAACATGTGCTGGATATTAATGTGGATGCCTTCTGTGAGAAGTACCTCGGCCTTCCGACGGTGGTGGGCAGAATCACAAGTGATACATTTGAGTAACTCACTGATAGTGCAAAGAAAGGAATGTTTGCTTGGGCAGAGAGACTCCTTTCTTACCCTGCGAAGGAAGTTCTCCTTAAATCAGTTATTCAAGCAAAACCGATACTAAGTATGAGTTGCTTGATTTAACAAAAGGTTCTTGCGAGAAATATACTTCGTTAATGGCCAAGTTCTGGTGGAGTGGCAATCTTGACAAAAGATCTATGCACTGGTTAGCATGTGTAACACCCTCAGAATCGGACCTATGCAAGTTTTAGCGAAATCCGCCAAACCCGCATAGAAACGATTCAAAGGTGCCCACCAGGCACTTTCGTGCGGTTGGAAAACGAAGTAATAACATTACACAACAGTCCTCGATGAGACCCACAGAACAGATATATATACAACAGCGACTCCAAGAGCCAAGAATACAGATACAATATACAAAGATCCAAATCACCTTGAAAACGATAGAGCGTCCAGCTACGGACAAGATGCAAATGGGGCTAAGAGCCCTGAAGAATAACCAATGGCGTCCATAACCCCCGAGCCAAGCCGGAAGGGTAACCACGCTAACGTCGATCTCAAAACCTGCTTAAACAAAAGGGTGCCGACAAAGGGCAAAGGAAAAGAAGGAGGCGTCGATCGAGGCCAATGCAGCGATGCTAGAATTCGGCGGTCCTCGCCTACATAGGTATGGTGGACTGAGCGGCAGCAGCAACATGCACTAAACAACCTATAGAGACTCGATACAACTGGCGACTATCAGAGAGGATAAGAAAGACCTATCCGGAACCAGACTGATTCTTCCGTCAAAAAAAACCCATCCTGGCGTTTCCCCCCTCGAGTCCAAACGAGGAAGTCAACCGAGGAACTCACACAGTTGGCAGTTTTATTTATTCAGTTATCGTTGCAGCGATTACTAGTCAGATGTAGATAATCATCCTGATAAAGTAAGCAGTGGGCACTTTTAGTTGACCATTCCGTTATAGTTGCAGCAATTACTAATCAGATACAGATAGCATGATATAACCCAAAACCCAGCAGTTGTTGGTACTTTTATTCAGCCATTCCGTTGCAGTTGCGATAATTACTAGTCAGGTACAATGGTCGCCAGCGACACTCCAAACAAGCAATTGTGGGCAGTATTATTTAGCCATTCCGTTATAGTGAAGCTGTTTACTAGTCATTATAAAGTCAAATTTAGAGCAATAAACTTTAGTTATGCTTGTCTATGGTCGAGATATTGTGCTCCAAGTCGTCCATAACCGCGGACACGGCTTTCAGAAAGTTTTACCCGGCCGGGGTGCACCAAGAGCAGCACACGCCGATCAACCTCGGAAAACCAAATCAAAACCCAACGAGGCTTTCACGACTAAGCAATCACAGGATTGAAATATTTCAGGGGCCACCCTTAAGTAGAATCCATACGGCCGGCTCCGAGACGAACTTAAGGTTTGGGTGGACGGCGGTAAACGACTAGGAACCCGAAAGTGTGGCTGGGCTTGTCGATACCGCGTAAACGTGTCCCGATCCTAAACAGTACAATGTGCTCCTCGCACAATCGTAAATACATAAGTAGCATGGCATAAGTACAGGATAGTAAATAAAACCTCAAACTAGTTTGTGGCCCCAAGAAATAAGACTGAATCAAGCTCTGGCTCAGGGGGGTCCCATATACCTCCCGGATGTGGATAGCGCGATAAATCAAGGAACATGTATCAAGTACTCGGGGTCCTACCGGACACAAGTGGGCGTTCGGAAACCAAATGTTATCTATCACCCACCGATGCCTCTGCTTACTTCAATTTTAGTTGTTAAACAGGAATTAAAGTGAACGATAAGTAAAACTATGATCATCTCCAACATCAACATGCGGCAATACATCAACAACTGTGGCACTGAACGACACGCAACAGCACTTGAGCAAGCGACTACGACGCGCAAGTCCAACTATCTACCAAACAACAGGTAATAGGATGTGTCCAAGGCAATATAGGGATGTAAGGGATATCACGGGTACGAAAACTAGAGCAACGTAACACAGATAGCAATAGATCAACAGGAGGGAATAAATACTATAAAAGTAAGATAGGTAGAAAGGGGGGAGATGCTCGCCTGAAAAGCATTGCCGAAGATTATACCGAAGGTCGGGGCGAAGCTCACATCAACTCAACGGCCTTATCCGTGAAGAAGCAAATCACTAGGAGGAACACCGGATGCAATATTTAATACAACGGCAGAAGATCGGCATGATGCATGTATGATGCATGACATGGCAAGGTGCGATGCAATTAGGTCATATTAAGCGGAACCGGGGTCCCGACAATTAATTAGATGGTTCAAGTTGTTTAGATACCCCGCAAATTAAATGTTGTTTTACAAGGCAAGATGAGTTACCGGTTCGCTACACAAATTTAAATGAGGCCAATATAAGGCTAGATTTGTCCGCATATGGGCCCCATATTTGATTATTAGGTGAATCGGCATAAGGCCCCCAAACCACAGACAAGCATGCATGCAAGTATGGCAATTAATATGCAACAAGTTACTATTTTATAAGATAGGGTTTCGGGAAGGGGTTCACACATTAGGGTTCTCGACGGTCTTGGGGTTCCGGGGTTCGGGGTCGGTCTCAGGGTCCAGGGTTCGGCGGGTCGTTCTCGGATTACTGGGGTAGACCTTGGCGTTCCGGAAGGAGGTCTTGGTTTGGCGTCGGGGGCGCATCGGGTTCTTCCGGGTCGGTGTCGTTATTGTCGTCGCGAAGGTCTTGTCGGGTTCTCAAGTCGGGTCGGTCTTGGCTTCGGGGTGAAGTGCTTGTCGTTCTCGTGGCGATCTTTGAGTCCTCCCGGTTTGGGTCTTGGCGTCCGAGGGTAGATCCTGGCGTGTCGAGGGTCCGGTCTCCGGTACATCGGGATCGGTCTTCGGGGAACTTTTCGATCCATGCCGGAGATCTTGGAAGCAGGCATCGTCGTGTCGAGGCCTCAGGGTTCGCCGTCGGTGGCCTTCGGGTTCGTTCTCAGGTCCATGTAGGAGACCACCGGGTTTCGACGAAGATCTTGGCGAGGGGTGAACTTGGTGTTTTCGGGGTTTGTTTGCCGGTGTCGATCTTGTTGTTTCCACACCCACCAACTTGGCTCCAACTTGGTACTACACAGGAACTGCACGGTGGAGGCGGATGGCATCGGCGACGACAGGTGGTCCATGGGCAGAGTGGGCCCGGCGGGCCAGGCTGCTGACGAGGGAAGGCGAAGGGCGAGGAAGGCGCCCAGGCGGCGGCGGCCCCAGCGGCCTCCGGCAGACGCGGAGGCGGAGGGCTCGAGGCGCGGGCAGAGGCGGCGGCGGCCGGCGGAGGCGGGCGGGCAGAGCAGGCGGCTCGGGCGACGGAGGAGGCGGCGCGGCGAGCGGCGCTAAGCGGCGGTGACGCCGGAGCGGCAGCGGGTGGAGGTTGGAGGAGGCGGCGAGTTTGGAGGAGGGCTGTGGCGAGCTTGGCGGAGAGGAGGGCCGGCGGGAGGCGGGCGGGGCGGCGCGGAAGCAGGAGGCGGAGGTGGGGAAGGTGCAGCGGAGCGGGGAGAGGGGAGTGGGCGGCGACTCCAGCCGAGGGAGAGCAGAGAGGCGGCGGGAGGTCGGCAGGGAGGGCGCAGCCGAGGAGGCGCCGTCGGTGGCGGTGGGCAGGCGGCGGGCGGAGGAGGGCGTGAGGAAAGGAGGCGGTGCGGTTGCAGGCGTGGGAGAGAGGCGAGGAAGGGAGGAGGAAGGAGAGGCGGGGCGTGGTCAGGGGAGTGGTCGTGGTGGGCTGGGGCGGGTCCCACGTGGGTGAGGAGAGGCTGACGGTGGGGCCCGGGTGGGGGGTCCAGGGGTTGGTGGGCTGGGGTGTGATTAGGGCAGGAGGGCCACGGGTGGGGCCTGGTCGAGGGAGAGGTGAGGAGCTGTGGTGGCTGGGAGGGTGGGACCAGTCATGAAGGTGTGGGGTAGAAACTGGGTGAAAAAGAGAGAAGGGGAGAAAAGGTGGAGGATTGATGAGGTGGGGTGGGTAGGAAGAAGGGAAGGGGTGAGGTGGCAGGAGGATTGGTGGGTAGGAATAGATTGGGTGGAACTAGGATTTAGCGGCTGTTTTTCAATCGTGTGTTTGTTTGGTCTTGCTTAAATTAAAACAAGGCCATTTTGCAAACAGTTTTTTAGACAAATAAAATCTCCGATGCGATCGGGGTTTTGTGTTTGAAAATAAGAGGGGTATTTGTATAAATCAAAACTAGGCTTTCCAAATAATGCAGACAAACAATGCATGATGATGTCGATGCAATGCACAAAAACAACGCGATTTTCTAGTAGTGGTTTTGCGGGATGCCACAATTCGACACCACTAACAATGGATCTCGCCCTCGAGATCCGCCTCATGGTACCGGAAGGAAGGTCGGCGATCTGCGTCTTCTCGCATCGTGTAGATCCTCGCGACACCACTAACGAGGGTTCCTTCTTCATCTGGAAATCGGCGACACCACCATCAAAGGGTCGTTGTTCCTGATCGTCGAGAGAACACTCCGGAGAAACAAAGGACGAAGGTAGAGGTATCAAACTGTAAGGCCACCTCTAACTTCCATTAGAAGAGGAAAAGTTACATTGATCCACCAGTTCGATGTACAGAGCGAACAGTAAGAGTCGGGTAGGGTGATCAATCCATCCCGTACCCAAACTATCAACTCTATACATGAATAGGAAAATCAGGCAACTCAACTCTCGAGATTTTAGAATGAAGATCTTCATAAGCGGTATCCGGAACAAAGGGATGATGCCAGCAGAAATCGTATGAAAGACACAATGATTAGGTTCCGCGATGGTTCCATTGGCATGAACAACACATGCTCAAGGTTAACCCCAACTTCACCAATGCTCGTCCTTCTCATATGTTTTTCAACGACACGGATATCCAGCAAGGAACACATATAGATAAAGAGCTCAAGAACAAAAGATTGGATGAAGGGTACAACAGACAAGTTGCAGATTGGTGATCGTAGCACCTCCGTTACAAAAGGGAGAAAGCGAAACCCTGAAGGTACGACGAAAACCCAACCACGAGAATTCCTGGACTCGAAGAAAGAGATGAGAGCGGATTCAAAACGCGCAGAGGTAAGAGGAGAACAACAGAGGGGTAAGGAGTAAAATCAGACCTAATCAGAACTATCCAACCGATTTTGCAAAAATAGTTTTGACACTCTACTTCGGCCGTTAGCTAGGTTATCCTACAGGCTGGACTTGTGGGGTATCGCTGGGCTCGATACCACTCAGAACACCCTCGAATCGGACCTATGCAAGTTTTAGCGAAATCCGCCAAACCCGCATAGAAACGATTCAAAGGTGCCCACCAGCACTTTCGTGCGGTTGGAAAGCAGTAATAACATTACACAGTCCTCGATGGGACCTGAGTAGAGATATATATACAACAGCGACTCCAAGAGCCAAGAATACAGATACAATACAAAGATCCAAATCACCTTGAAAGCGATAGGCGTCCAGCTACGGACAAGATGCAAATGGGGCTAAGAGCCACGAAGAATAACCAATGGCGTCCATAACCTGCCAGGCCAAGCGGAAGGGTAACCCCGCTAACGACGTCGATCTCAAAACCTGCTTAAACAAAAGGGGTGCCGACAAAGGGCAAAGGAAAAAGAAGGAGCGTCGATCGAGGCCAAGACAGCGATGCTAGAATTGGCGGTCCTCGCCTACATAGGTATGGTGGGCGGCGGCAACATGCACTAAACAACCTATAGAGACTCGATACAATGGCGACTATCGAGAGGATAAGAAAGACCTATCCGGAACAGACTGATTCTTAGTCAAAAAACCCATCTGGCGTTTCCCCTCGAGTCCAAACGAGAAGTCAAAGGAACTCACACGGTTGGCGCTTTATTTATTCGATTATCGTTGCAGCGATTACTAGTCGATGTAGATAATCATCCTGATAAAGTAAGCAGTGGGCACTTTTAGTTGACCATTCCGTTATAGTTGCAGCAATTACTAATCAGATACAGATAGCATGATATAACCCAAAACCCAGCAGTTGTTGGTACTTTTATTCAGCCATTCCGTTGCAGTTGCGATAATTACTAGTCAGGTACAATGGTCGCAATGACACTCCAAACAAGCAATTGTGGGCAGTATTATTTAGCCATTCCGTTATAGTGAAGCTGTTTACTAGTCATTATAAAGTCAAATTTAGAGCAATAAACTTTAGTTATGCTTGTCTATGGTCGAGATATTGTGCTCCAAGTCGTCCATAACCGCGGACACGGCTTTCAGAAAGTTTTACCCGGCCGGGGTGCACCAGTAGCAGCACACGCTCGATCAACCTCGGAAAAACCAAATCAAAACCCAACGAGGCTTTCACGACTAAGCAATCACAGGATTCAGAAATATTTCAGGGGGCCACCCCTTAAGTAGAATCATAGAACGGCGGCTCAGACGAACTTAAGGTTTGGGTGGGCGTGGACGACTAGGAACCCAAAGTGTGGCTGGGCTTGTCGATACAGCGAACGTGTCCCGATCCTAAACAGTACAATGCTCCTCGCTGTCGTAAATACATAAGTAGCATGGCATAAGTACAGGATAGTAAATAAAACCTCAAACTAGTTTGTGGCCCCAAGAAATAAGACTGAATCAAGCTCGCTCGGGGGTCCCATATACCTCCGGATGTGGATAGCGATAAATCAAGGAACATGTATCAAGTACTCGGGGTCCTACGGACACAAGTGGGCGTTCGAAACCAAATGTTATCTATCACCCACGATGCCTGCTTACTTCAATTTTAGTTGTTAAACAGAATTAAAGTGAGCGATAAGTAAAACTATGATCATCTCCAACATCAACATGCGGCAATACATCAACAATCGTGGCCTTTGAGCGACACGCAGCACTTGAGCAAGCGACTACGACGCCGCAAGTCCAACTATCTACCAAACAACGGTAATAGGATGTGTCCAAGGCAATATAGGGATGTAAGGGATATCACGGTACGAAAACTAGAGCAACGTAACACGAGATAGCAATAGATCAGGAGGAATAAATACTATAAAAGTAAGATAGGTAGAAAGGGGAGATGCTCTTTGAAAAGCATTGTCAAGATTATAGAAGGTCGAAGAGCTCACATCAACTCAACGGCCTTATCCGTGAAGAAGCAAATCACTAGGAGGAACACGGATGCAATATTTAATACAACGGCGGAAGATCGGCATGATGCATGTATGATGCATGACATGGCAAGGTGCGATGCAATTAGGTCATATTAAGCGGAACCGGGTCCCGACAATTAATTAGATGGTTCAAGTTGTTTAGATACCCCGCAAATTAAATGTTGTTTTACAAGGCAAGATGAGTTACCGGTTCGCTACACAAATTTAAATGAGGCCAATATAAGGCTAGATTTGTCCGCATATGGGCCCCATATTTGATTATTAGGTGAATCGGCATAAGGCCCCCAAACCACAGACAAGCATGCATGCAAGTATGGCAATTAATATGCAACAAGTTACTATTTTATAAGATAGGGTTTCGGGAAGGGGTTCACACATTAGGGTTCTCGACGGTCTTGGGGTTCCGGGGTTCGGGGTCGGTCTCAGGGTCCAGGGTTCGGCGGGTCGTTCTCGGATTACTGGGGTAGACCTTGGCGTTCCGGAAGGAGGTCTTGGTTCGGCGTCGGGGGCGCATCGGGTTCTTCCGGGTCGGTGTCGTTATTATCGTCGCGAAGGTCTTGTCGGGTTCTCAAGTCGGGTCGGTCTTGGCTTCGGGGTGAAGTGCTTGTTGTTCTCGTGGCGATCTTTGAGTCCTCCCGGTTCGGGTCTTGGCGTCCGAGGGTAGATCCTGGCGTGTCGAGTGTCCGGTCTCCGGTACATCGGGATCGGTCTTCGAGGAACTTTTCGATCCATGCCGGAGATCTTGGAAGCAGGCATCGTCGCGTCGAGGCCTCAGGGTTCGCCGTCGGTGGCCTTCGGGTTCGTT
This sequence comes from Avena longiglumis, assembly GCA_030063025.1. NCBI lineage: Eukaryota > Viridiplantae > Streptophyta > Magnoliopsida > Poales > Poaceae > Avena > Avena longiglumis. Next base: position 91,034,755 of record CP125974.1, on the reverse strand, counting down.
CTCAGGTCCATGTAGGAGACCACCGGGTTTCGACGAAGATCTTGGCGAGGGGTGAACTTGGTGTTTTCGGGGTTTGTTTGCCGGTGTCGATCTTGTTGTTTCCACACCCACCAACTTGGCTCCAACTTGGTACTACGAGGAACCTGCACGGTGGAGGCGGATGGCATCGGCGACAGCAGGGTGGTCCGCTGGCAGGTGGGCCCAGCGGGCCATTGCTTCTGTAAGGCAGACGAGGAAGGCGAAGAAGGCGCCCGGCGAGGCCACGCTGTGGCTCCGGCAGACGGCGAGGAGGCGGGCAGGCTCGGGAGGCGCGGGCGGGCAGACGGCGACACGGCCCGGCGGGCGGGCAGGCAGCGAGGCGGCTCGGGCGGCAGCGGGAGGAGGCGGCGCCGGCGAGGCTAAGCGGCGGTGGACGCCGGAGGCAGCAGCGGGTGGAGAGGTAGGAGGGAGGGCGCCGGGAGCTTGGAGGAGGGGCGGCAAGTGAGCTTGGCGGAGAGGGGGAGGAAGGTGCAGCGAGCGGGAGAGGGTGGAGGCGACTCGTGAGCGAGGAGGAGGTGGGCAGCGCGGGGATGAGCAGAGGCGACAGTCGACGGGGGAGCTGACAATGGCGGGCGAGAGGGGTCGGTGGCGTGGACGGCCAGGACGTGGCAAAGTGAGGAGGGGAGCCGGCGAAGGGAAAGGGAGAGGCGGTGCGGTTGCCGGGCGTGGGAGAGAGGAGGCGAGGAAGGGAGGAGGAAGGAGAGGGCGGGGTCGCGTGGGCGGTCTGGGGAGTGGTCGTGGTGGGCCAGGGGGCGGGTCCCACGTGGGTGAGGGGAGAGAGGCTGACGCGGTGGGGCCCGGGGGTGTGGACTGGGTCCAGGTGGGTGCTGGTCAGGGATTAGGGAGCAGGGCCCAAGGGCTGTGAGGAGGTGAGGAGAGAGCTGGTGGCTGTGGAGGGTGGGACCAGGCTGTAAGCGGGTGTGGGGTAGAAAACTGGGTGAAAAAGAGAGAGAAGGGGGAGAAAAGGTGGAGGATTGATGAGGTGGCAGGGTGGGTAGGAAGAAGGGGAAGGGGTGAGGTGGCAGCCAGGGATTGGTGGGTAGGAATAGATTGGGTGGAACTAGGATTTAGCGGGGCTGTTTTCAACTGTGTGTTTGTTTGGTCTTGCTTAAATTAAAACAAGGCCATTTTGCAAACAGTTTTTTAGACAAATAAAATCTCTGATGCGATCGGGGTTTTGTGTTTGAAAATAAGAGGGGTATTTGTATAAATCAAAACAAGGCTTTTCAAATAATGCAGACAAACAATGCATGATGATGCCGATGCAATGCACAAAAACAACGCGATTTTCTAGTAGTGGTTTTGCGGGATGCCACAGCATGGAAGAAATTGGCGGTGCCGAAAGGGAAAGGGGGCATGGGTTTTCGCGACATGCATGCTTTTAATCTAGCGCTGCTGGGTAAACAGGGTTGGAGACTTATGACAGCCCCTAATTCCCTGTGTGCACAGGTGTTGAAGGGACGCTATTTTCCTGACCGTGATTTCATGGAAGCGACGGCGCCTCGGGCGGCTTCAAGAACATGGAAGGCGATCTTAGCTGGGAGGCGTGCCCTGTAAACGGGCCTCATAAAGAGGATAGGCACTGGTGACTCGGTGTCAATTTGGGAGGACAGGTGGATCCCAAGCTCCCGTACTATGCACCCTTTGGGTCGCTTGATTGAAACCCCAGTGCTAATGGTTAATGAGCTTATTACTGAAGAGCGCTTGTGGGATGAAGAAAAGGTTCGTTCCATCTTTCTCGCTCCTAATGCGGATGCAATCTTACAGATACCGCTAAGGAGAAGTGTAGGGGAGGGCTGGCTTGCATGGGCAAAGAAGAAATCTGGTTTGTACTCGGTTCGGTCGGCGTATAGATCTCTGATCATGGATTCAGAGGATGCTGCTGAAGGTGCCTCCTCTTCAACTGAGGAGGATATCTAGAAAGTGTTGTGGAGTTTGAAGGTAGTTCCCAAGGTGCGTACTTTTTGGTGGAGGGTTTTAAAAGGCATTATGCCTAATTTTTCGACCCTTACCCGGTGCCATGTCATGGATGATAGCACCTACGGGATATGCAAAGCTACCAATGAAACACTACAGCATGCTTTGATCGAATGCACTCATGCCAACTTGTTCTGGACAGCAGCGAGGGAGGTTCTGAATGTAAAACTCCCGAGGCTCCACCCGGTGACATGGGCGAAAGATGTGCTCTGTGATAAGTCTATAATGGATGATGATAGGCCGAAAATAGTAACAATCATGTACTCAATTTGGAGTTCAAGGAATAGGTGGACTCATGGCGAGGTGGGTTTCAATCCTCAGTTATCCATGGAGTCTATAATGGAAGCGTTGTTGTCCCTGGAGCTGCCACGGACCCAAAAGGTGCAGGTTAACTCGAAGCCGAAATGCTGCTGGAAAGGACCTCAGGAGGGAGTCGTCAAGATCAACTCTGATGGTGCCATCTCAGATCAGACGGTATCGGGGGGAGCGGGGGTGTAGCCCGCGATAGTGCCGGTTTCAAGGGCGCTTGGTGCAGGCTATATAGAGGCATTTCGGATCCACTCACCATTGAGGCCCTGGCGTTGCGAGATGCTACTGTCTTTGCAGTGGAGAGAAACTATGGTAGGGTAGTATGTGAAGTGGACTGCGCTGAGCTGGTCCGTCTATGGAAGGAAGGGCGGAAGGATCGTTCGATCATCTCGCTAATCCTGGATGATGTCCGCGAGCTAGTTTCTTCGTTTGAAACTTTTAGTATTAGTCCGGTTCGTCGCACAGCCAACAATGTGGCCCACAATTGCGCAAATTTTGCTTGCAATAATGTGGCGTCGCAGACTTGGGTGGGTGAGAGTCCTTAGTTTTTATTTCACAGTCTCATGGCTGATTGTAATACAGTGTCAATGGTTTAATAAGGCTCGCGGTTTTCCTCAAAAAAAAACTAGCACGGTGCTTTTCTCACGTTCTATTTTAAGATCCTCAAATTACCTTTTACTACTACAAACCTCATGACGATAAGTAGAGAGATGATAATCCTCCCACATGTAGTAGTATATGAGTATGCTCAATTTATTCATTTTGGAGTAGGAGTACAGACTTTGATGAGAATATGTATTAGTTTCATGTGATCGTGGGTTGCAGACAGGAGTCGCATGGGCCATAAAGAGTCCATGATATAGGGAAAGGTGGCATTGATTTTTCCTTGTTAATTTACTTACACATTGATCCATAGGAGTCATATATATATATTAATATATACAACAGCACCAGTATATATATACCTAGAAAAAATCCAAGAGAAAGATCAAGGAGAAGATAATTCAATCCTAGCTCACTCTAGAGGCTATCTGTAGATCAAGGAGTCATGTCCATAGAAATGAGAGGTATCGGGCAATAGATGCTCACTCTAGAGGCTATCTGTTGATTGCCGTTGTTTTTGAGAATGCATATAATCTTGTGCGGCCAGACCCAGACCTAGGGCCACCTGGGCTCTTGTAGACCATTGACCTGTGGGAATTTTATGATCTAAAAGAGACTTAGATCATGTAGAGCACTACTCTGCCGTGGACATGGGCCAATAACTATGAGTCCGCACCAGGGTTTTGGGTAATGCTATGGAAGTAACCACACAACGCATGGATCACGAATATGAGTCTGTGACCAGAATATTGGTTGCTCAAGGAAGTTGAGTACATCAAAGGATATGGTATTCCGGCTCCACAATTTGCGCTTCTTTTTTCATGATTATCAAACAAGATTTGAGATTTCGATAAATATGTGTTTTTTCCTTCTGGCTTGAGTCATGTTTTCTTCCAACTAGCAAGAAGTCAAACATAGAAAAAATGGTTTCTTCCCTAGTCTCGTATAATCAATAAATACTAGTTAAATACCCGTGCTTCGCAACGGAGCTTAGATATACTACATCATCATTTTACCCCCTTTTATCCTTCTTTGGTTCGGTCCTTGCTGCTCGCATACATATGATTTCGCTAAAAAATCCGTATATTAAAAGAGACCGTCGCTATAACATCCTTCACTTTCTTTCCCTCAACAAAACACTCGCTTTCCGACAACTTTGCTCACACCATCATGCCGCATCCACGATGCCTCTCACGAGAGCCACCAACCATTAGCTCAACACCCTCCCTCGTTGCAGATCCACTCACTCCCTGCCCATAGGCCATGCTCCACGGACCACATGCCACTCCTTAATTGCATGCCAAATGAAATTCAGAATTTCTAACTGAGATGTGATGACCTGATATGCCCCAATAATGTGGAGGACGAGGCACATGTTAGCAATGTCAACAAGCCATAATGGCCCTAATCCGGGGCTGTTGGGGTGTTGCCGGGAGCATCTGAACCAAATGTAGCATATTCGGCCCAACCAACAGAGATATAGAATACAATGGTGGCTCCAATTCCATACATTGATGCCTTCTTCATGGTCCTGTGCTCAGACGGTGGTGACTTCAGTGTATCCTATATAAGCAAACTGTCAAAGTTCTACATTTTCGCAATTAACTGGAAAAGTTCTAATACCTAGTGACCAATCTCCATCAGCGGAATCGGACATGGTGTAGTACAGTAAACTGTGACAATATACAGTTAAGCAGCACCTGAAAACAACATGCCTCCATGAGCTGAAGCTAGTACTAAGAAAACCGATTTCAAACTAAGTGTACCTCCAATCCTTAGGACCAATATACAATCAGATATTTTTATACCAAGTAAATGAACCAGAAACCATGTATATCAAGTACAACCATAAATTTTGTTCATGAACTCGCAAGACACCGACAACAAAAATTAAGAGCCACTGCTTGAACCAAGTGCAGCCAAAATTCCCAATAAAAATAATATTAGGTGACGGATCCAGAACATGCGGATCGCTCTTATTACACGTGGATGAGTCCCCTGTTGATTGTTTTGACTCACTTAAAACACCACGTTGTGTAAGCTGTTTTATCTTTTATAGGCGGTCGCTTGTGTCAAACTAAAAGGTGTGCTTAACTCTTTTATTTGACAATGCATGTGTTAGGACAGCAGACCTTTTGGTCAAAGAAAGTGATCATGAAATACAAAATCCTCAGTAATTCCCCTACCTGTATGCAGCTGCATCAGAATTTAACCAAGTGAGCAGGATACCATAGTGAAAGATCCAATTTTCGATGATTCCTTATCCTCTACAACTTCTGTCAAAGGTAGATCGTTGATTCTGCCTCTACACGTTCCTGTAAATACACTACAAGAAATGTGTCAGCCTGTGACGTTTTGGTAGTGACCATCAACAAAATCGTCTTAGATTTATGAAGATTCCGCTCAAACTGCTTGGGAGGGTCAAAGCCTTAGTAAACTATGACGATTTTGCTCAAAAACGTCATAATTCCTTTAAATGAAATCGTCATAATAGTTAGGGAGATCTAAACATAGAGGATACCAACATGGACCATTAGATCTAAATAACATGGACGGATAGGATGCTAATATGCAGGAGCTTTTACATGGATCGATGACATGGCAATGCTACCCATCGCGCGCAGGCACCAATATTTTGACATCGCGCGCACACACACGAAATATTGCGCGTGTCTCCCCAACCCCGATCGAACCAAAACCAGAACCGCCACATCCTATCGTCTCCAGTGAGATCCCCAAACCTAAACCTATCGTCTCCAGCAAGATCCCCGCGCCGCCGCTCTTCCTTCTCTAGCGAGATCCGCGCTCCGTCGCTCTTCCCGCTTGCTCCAGCCGCTCCCGTCCTTCTCCAGCGAGATCCCCAGCCTCGCCATGTCCCCTCTGCTGGCACCTCTTGCCCTCTCCTCGGTGCAAATCTTCGCCTCCCACCCAGATCCCTGACGCCCCTCCTCACCCTCCCCACCACCTCCGCCCCTCACCCTCGATCCCCATCTCCCCTCACTGGATTTCCCACTGCGCCCAACCCCATCCATATCGAGCGAACCCTAGCTTCTCCTCTGGCGATGACGACGAAGCCCTGACCTCCCTCGCTATGGATGGAAGCGCCTCCATGGCCACGTTCTGCAGCTCCCTCTAGCCCGGACTACCCCGTGCGATCTGTACTCCGGCTACCCTCGAGCACCTCCTCCGCCTCCCATGCTCGTGCCTGCAGCAACCACGCGATCTGGACTCCGGCGGGCGTCGTCCTCCAGGATGCTCAGGGATGGTGGCGAGCGCCACCAGGAGAGGAGACGACGTCCAGCGCATCATCTGGGATCCGTCCTGGGCGTTTCCTCCGAGGTGCTCGCTAGGAACAAGGAAGACCATGATGCAGTACCCTCCCTATCCTCCTTGCTAGTTTTCCGTGCGAGGGACTCAGATCTCAACTTTGACCCTTTTCTTCATTTTCTAGTGCAGAGGGACTCGGATCTCGGCGAGGATGAGGCCAATTTCCGCGGGGAACCTGGACAACGTTATCAACCACTCGGAGCTTGACCATGAACCTGGACAACAACACCCACCAGGGTTTTCCGGTGCACAGGGACAAGGCTGAGGTCTTCGTCTTTCCCTAATCCCCTCTTTTTGGATGGTTATTATTTATGCAGTATAGAAATTATGTTCTATTTGAGTTCCTAGTTAGTTGGACATGCAATTGTTCTGCTAGTGAGCTCCTAATTAGTTTTCATTGGGCATGTAATTTCTATGCATCATAATTGATTATGTAGTTATGAAGAAACGCACCAGTCACCAGGGCTGTATGCACAAGTTTAGACTTATGGTCCTAAATAAAAAAAATAACTCCACATATATACAGGAAAGGCACTAGTACACTCTCATATATGTCTCTGTTGGTTGGGTCTATAATGCTTCTGGTCTATGTGAGTTTGTGTAGGGTTGTTCTGCAAGTTCTGATATCTGGTTCTTGCCTATTTGGTAGTAATGAATTTAGTAATAACAGTAAGTATCAAAATGATGTACTACTTGTGAAATTATTACGATCAGATTTGTTGCATCTTGATCAAAATGTTGTCTGTTTTTAGTTTCAGAATTGTATACTTGCAGTGTTGTTTCAATAATTTTTGAGACTATTGTTTCCATATCGAAACTGCCCTGGTACATGATACATGCTGCTGAATGCATGCCTAGCTGTACCAATACTGACTATTGTTTCTCACCTAATGGATGATGTGTACACTTAGGCATGCCTGAATCAAGTACAAGTCTATACTAAATTTGGTTCTACTTTTATTGATTTCATCTGTTGCCTACTCCTTTTTATGGCTACAAATTTAATAATGGCACTGCAATATTGCATGATGTTAATTTTTTCACATATTTCTACGGTTAGCTATCGATCTTATACACATTCTTTGATACATACAAGACAAATCCGTATAAGGTAGTGCACCATCAGATTTGTTGAGCAATCAGTTTTGACATAGGTTTGAAGTTGTTTATACATTTATCAGCAAGATTGTATAGACAGATTGCCAATCATGTCCATGTTTAACTTGCATATGATATGTGGTTCTTAATGCAGATTGTTCTGTTGCGGTGATAATCAGATGCTTGGCATACATCAAACTGTAGTTATGTTTATATTGATGATAGTTCCTTATACTAGCATGCGTGTTTTGGCATACAGGGAATTGCATCGACAAATGGGGTATGTGAATGAGAAGAGGTAGGCAACTTGGAGTGTCCGACAAAAAAATATCCTCTGGTTAGGTCTTCAGATCTTCCTGACCTCACACCCTGCTACTCCTCTTCATGGGCTCTATGGCGTATGTAAGTTCCATTGTTCATCCCTTTTCTCCTACACTTGTTTTATGAGACATGGCTGTAGTATCTATTGTTTATTTGCAATATGTGTCGTTCATAGACCATGTTTGAGCACTCACAGAGAGTTGGTCACTGCAGATTCCCCGACGTCCAATTAGTATACATGTTATGTGACCATGCTAGCTGATCTTTACTCGCAGTGCATATGCCAGAACATTAGTTGTTCCTTGGCTTGTACATGTCAGGATTATGTTATCATTATTCATGTGCATTAAGAAACTAGTTATGCCTTTCTCTCAGCCACATATTGCATACATTTAACAATATAGCTATGCAGCAAACCTTTTCTGTCCATGTCTTGAATTGTGATTTCTGCTAAGTATGAAAAGGATAGCTAATGTTCTTCTAAAACTTCCTAGGACTATGCTTATTCTGGATGAGTTAACATGTAATCTCCTAGTTGGTTTTATTTGTACTACTAATTTTCCTTGAGTTGAAACCATATTGGCATAATATTATATTGGTTTTCATACCCTCAAATCAGGATATGCTTCTCAGAAAATGTCTGTAGCATAAGATAATGAAGCCACCCTTTATCATTACTGTCGCATCCCCCACCCTCACCGTCTCCATCGTCGTGGTTTGGTTCAGATAAGTATTCGGTCTCTCCCACTCCCTTATAGTCCTTGTTAATTCACCCAAGTGAGTTGCTAGCTCAAAGTTATAGTTTGATAATCAATTGATGATGATTGGTAGCTCCTATTTTCGATATGATCTGATCTGACCTGGGCTGGGTACATGACCATGCACGTTTGTGTGTTTGATATAGTATTCCCTTCTTTTTCTAATAGAAGGCAAGAGATTATTATGCAGCATATTTCCCTCTAGTAGCAGTAGTACTACTGGTTTATGTATAGATAGCAATATAGGGTTAGGCCATGTATAATAATTTCCATTTCTATGATCAATTTGGTATCCCAAATCCTCAATTTCTTCTATATCATGATAGTACTGCAGTCTATCTTCTATATCATGATTCTCACTGTCAATTTACTCACTATCATTTTACTGTCATGACAGTACTACAATCTAGCTTCTATGATAGTACTGCAGTCTAGTATTTCTATGATCAATTTGGTATCCCAAATCCTCAACTTCTTCTATAGATTACTCATTCTAGATAAATTACTTGAACCAGCAAGTCATTTCCTATACACAAGATAGAAGAATGAAAATACAAAATATACTCCTGGTATATTAATTGACGATGAAATAATCTACACTTGGTATATTGCAGTAATATGTTGATGTTGGTGTCATGCAGTAGTAATAGGATTACTTGGATATTTATCAGTGCTTTGGGCGATAAACATATTGTGTCATAATCACTGTATTACAAACAGAACTTGTATCAGTGCGTTCGAGAAGATAAATACCGAAGTTCTCGCGTTTCAGTTGACAGTGTGGTATGCTACCTTTTGTCTGCGCGACTTTCCGTGCAATTACGATACATATACTACTCACTGCATATATGTGCTTGTTCAGACCTCAGAGAAGCAACATCTCATTAAGAGCTAACATTGGAGTGACACAATGTTGGATGTTTGTTGTATTTATTGGATGCAAGTATGTGGCATTAGTCATGCCTAGTCTTTATAGTTATTATTCACTGTACGAAATAATAGGTAATCACAACCTATGCTTCATTGATGTCTCCTACTAGCTTGATACGTGAAATGCTCTGTGCTTGTAGTTTTCCCATCTGCTTTTTTTATCACTTGTTGGTTACATATGACCTAGTCATTCTGCTAGATATTTCGCTTTTATTCTGCATTTCCTTGTGTATTATTAAATTTAATGAGAGTTCTCAATATTATTGTACCAGGGAATTGCTTTGAGAGGATTATTCATCATTGACCAAGGGGGTGTGATTCAGCACTCTACTATTAACAACCTTATTTAAAAGGTGTTGGATTTCATTTTCCAGCAACTATTGTTCTATGACATTTTTACAAAGGCTCTTCGATGAAGTCTGCCGGAAGAAGCAAGAACATGCACCCAACTTCTAGCCACAGCGACAAGCTCCCCGCCAGCCACAACGGGGCTTTTCTAAGAACCTTGAAGCCCAATGATGGCGAGGGTGCTTGTCTGGCCTGTGGTGGTTTCTGTCTGGTGCTGTCGCGACCGCCGAGAGTGGCGGTGTGTATGGTTGTGTTGTGCAGGAACCTGATGAGGAGCCTTTTTTCATTTTTCTGTGTTTCGAGGTGGTTTCTGTAAACGTCCTGTACTAGTTGTGCTCCTGGTGTATTCGGGTTGCATGCGTGTCCTGTATGATTACGAATGAATGTGATACTCGTGTTCTATATCTGTATTGATTAAATTATTAATTGTTTAATTCCTTTCAAAACATTGAAAAATTAAATACTAGGATCGAATTGGAAATGAAAACTGATTTGTGGTACCGTAGACACAAATAACCTGAAGTTGTTTGTAAAAAGGCCAAGGCCCGAAAACAAAGTAAAAAATGTTGGGCTTGGCCCATGTAGATGACTAGAATGGATAGGAGAAAAAAAACTAGAATTGTTGGGCTGAGCCTATGTAGAATCCAGAAATGGACTGGGCTGAATTACACTATAACGATTTAATTTCGTCACAATTTTGCCACGTAGGATCGGCCACGTAGGATCTGACTTGGCTAGACTAGATGGCTCGTGACGATATTGGATCGTCATAGACGTTATGACGATCCAATATCGTCATAGACGGTTATGACGATTTTACCAAAAACGTCGTTATAGTTCATTTGCGACGCCCAGCTTTCGACGATCTCAAAATCGTCATAGAATCGTCATAAATGGACTACTATGACGATTCTGTGACGAAAATGGAGGGTCATATATAGCCAGATTTCTTGTAGTGATAGTTCAATTAGAACACATACGTGGCATTTATTTTATACATGAAAGCTTACAAATGGAAAAGCACTGATACGATATAACCATAATTCATATATATGCAATATATTGTGGCATGTACAGATGTACACTTCCATGCAACTAAGGGAAGGCTTTGAACAGCGAAAAATACTGAAATCTAGATCCACACGGATGGTGGCAGAGAACCTGAAAGTCAGGAGACGAAGCTTGCCCCGGTTCCCCACTTCAACCCCCGACGGGATCCTCTTCCCCGCGAGCTCACCCCGTCACGCGCCTCCCGCTCGATCACCTCGCCCTCCCAAGTGTCGTCGTTCCCCCATCGCCCCTCACCCAGAGCCGCCTCCTCTCCTTCGACTTCCAGGGCACCGTCGCTGGCCCCGTGCGTGTGCTCCACTGCCGTCTTGACCTCCGGTGCCTCCGGGCGCTCTGGCCACCGACGCCTCAAGGCCACCTCGACCTCGACGGCCTTGCGCACGGGAGAGATACACGAGAGCGAGAGGCCGGAGGTGACTTCTGGATCAACGAGGTCGTCGTGGCGGCGTCGATGCGGCATGAGGAGGCAAACATGCGATGGAGGTCGGGAGGGCCACGAGCCCGGGCCATGGCGCGTGGGCGAGAGACGGCGAACCAGAGGGCCTCGCCAGCGCCGCCTCCGTCCATGTCCATCTCCTCGTCCTCATCCACATCGCAATGCTGACTCTCTGATGGCGCCGTCCCACGGCCAGGACTGCAGCAGGACGAAGCTGATCTTGGCGGCTAGGCTCGGGGTAACCGGCAACAGGGAGATTTGTGGGTGTGGGAGGTTACGATGGCGAGGGGAATCACCAGGTGGCACGATGGGAGTTACGCGTCGATTGTTGGAGGGTTCAGTTTAACTTGTGGGTGCGACTACAATTGAGCACCCGGTTTTAGTAGTATTAAGATAAGGTGGTTATAAAATTTGTTAGGATAAGATAAGTTTGTTGGGACTGTTGTAGCACGTCGATAGTATTAAGAGCCACTGCTTGAACCAAGTGCAGCCAAAATTCCCAATAAAAAGAATATTAGGTGACGGATCCAGAACATGCGGATCGCTCTTATTACACGTGGATGAGTCCTCTGTTGATTGTTTTGACTCACTTAAAACACCACGTTGTGTAAGCTGTTTTATCTTTTATGGGCGGTCGCTTGTGTCAAACTAAAAGGTGTGCTTAACTCTTTTATTTGACAATGCATGTGTTGGGACAGAAGACCTTTTGGTCAAAGAAAGTGATCATGAAATACAAAATCCTCAGTAATTCCCTTACCTGTATGCAGCTGCATCAGAATTTAACCAAGTTGTGGCATCCCGCAAAACCACTACTAGAAAATCGCGTTGTTTTTGTGCATTGCATCATCATGATCGCATGCTCATGTCATCATGCCGCATTGCATTTGAGCATCGTCACCATCTTGCATTTGCTTGCATAAAACTATTTTCGGAAAAACCTAGTTTTGTTTTCTAAACGCCCCATCTTCATTCAAACACGCAAATCCGGGTCGCCGGAATATTTTGTTTTGTCCGCTATCGATTTGCAGAAGTCTTGTTTTAAACAAATTAAAATATTACATTATTTTTGAAATGAAGGCGGGCAATTTGAATGACGACGACCACCCAGAAAACACCAAGCGGTCCACCCTTATTCCTAAACATACCCAACCTATTCTACCCAGCCCCTCTCCACATCACCCCACCCAATGGCTAGTCGCCACCTCACCTCTCTCCCTCTTCCCCCCAATCCCACGCTGCCACCTCAACCCACCCTCTCTCCTTTTCCCTCTCTCTCTCCTAAACCCACCCCCACCCTGCCAGCTCACCCAGCCCCAGCACCCACCCACACACACACGCGCGCGCGCAGCCACTCTCCTCTCGGCCCCACCTCTCCCTGGCCCACGCCCGCCCCACGCTCCCCACGCCTCCCCCACGCTTCCACACGCCCTCCAGCCGACCAGCATGGGACCCGCCTTCCCCCCTCCCTTGCAGCGTGGCCCCCAGCCCCGGCCCCATCTCTCCTCCCCCTCCCTCGTTTTCCTCACCCTCCCACCCCGACGCCCCCGCAACCCCCTCGCCTCTCTCCTTCCCCAACTCCGGCCGCCCTCACGGCCTTCGCCATCCCCGGCGCGCCGCCTCCCCCAGACCCGCTCACCCGCCGCCGCCACGCACCCTCTCCCAGGCCCCGCCTCCTGCCTCCTTCCGGCAGCAGCGGCTCCGCTGGCCAGCCCCGAAGGCTCCGTCCCGTCGGACCTCCCACGCGATCCCCCACCTGCCAACCTCCGCGCGCTCGCGCCCGGCGCCGCGCCGCCCGTGCTCGCTGCCCAGCGTCCTGCCGCCTCCGCGCCAGGCACCTCCGCCTCCAGTCGTTCCCGGCCGCGCCTCCCTGCCCCGGCGAGCTCCGCTTCTCCCGCCGCTCGCCGCAGCTCCTCCCGCCACCGCCTTCCTCGCCACCGCGGCCGAGCTCGCCCCGAGCCATCCCCTCGCCGAGCCCGCCAACGCCTCCTCTCGCGGACGTCCGCCGACCGCCCCTCTCCGGCCTCCACCTCCCAAGCTTCCCCGACCCTCCAGCAACCCGGCGTCGCTCCATCATCCTGGCCAGGGCCCGGGCCTCCTCTGCTCCGGCCGTGCAGCAGCCGCCGGCCTACGTCCTGCGTCCCTCGCTGCCGCAACGCCAAGAACTCCTCCTTGCAGCTTCCCCTCGAGCTCCACCCTGTTGGCCATGTCCCTGCTTCCAGGAGCGCTGCATCCCTGTCAAGACGGTGCTCTCCGGCCGGACATGCTCAACCTGGACCGGCTCCTTCTCGTAGGAAAGAGGGCCCTTGCGCATGTGTCACCCATGTTGGTCAACCTGTTCTTCGTGTGTCTAGCAGCAGCCAAGACCGACCAGTTGATCTAGTTGGTTATGGCATTGGCTACTTCTGCCCCAGTGTTTTACATCGACGAAAGACGGACGACGAGTACTCTGCAAGGGAACGCCAAAAACGCCCACATGGAATCCGAAGGCCACGTCAAGACCGCCACATGGAAAACCCAAGGAACCCGAAGACGGCGATGTCCACCCCCAAGATTTCTTCTCGGACCCCGGTGACCCCATGATCTTCGCCACAGAACAACAAGGCCGTTGGAGTGGAATCGACAAGATCTACCACGGAACGCCATGACCGTCTACGCGGACCCGACAAGACCTACGCGACGACAAGAACGACAGCGACCAGGAGAATCCGATGCGTCCCCGACGTCGAACCAAGTCCTGCTTCCCGGATGCCGAGGTCACCGACACAGAACAACAAGATCTACTTTGCGGGCACCGTGCGACAAGATCTACCCAGTAATCCGAGAACGATCCCGGAGTCCGAGAACGATCCCGTCGAACCCTGACCCTGAGACCGACCCCAAACCCCGGAACCTCAAGTTCGTCGAGACCCTCTAATGTGTGACCCCTTTTCTCGAGCCCTATTTTATAAAAGTAACAACAACTTGTTGCATATTGAATTGTCATACTCGCATGCATCTTATCATGTGGTTTGGGGGCCTTATGCCGATTCACCTAATAATTAATATGGGGCCCATATGCGGGCAAATTTAGTCTCATATTGGCCTCATTTAAATTTGTGTAGAGAACCCGGTGCTATCTTCTGCCATGCTAAAACAACATTTAATTTGCGGGGTAGATAAATAACTTGAATCGTTTAATTAATTGTCGGGACCCTGGTTCCGCTTAATATGACCTAATTGCATCGCACCTTTGCCATGTCATGCATCATACATGCATCATGCCCGATCTTTGCCGTAGTATTAAATAGTGCATCCGGTGTTTCTTCTAGTGTTTTGCTTCTTCGCGGATAAGGCCGTTGAGTTAATGTGAGCTTCGCCCGATCTTCGGTTGAACCTTCGGCAATGTTTTCAGGCGAGCATCTCCCCCTTTCTACCTATCTTACTTTTATAGTATTTATTCCCTCCTGTTGATCTATTGCTATCTGTGTTGCGATGCTTTAGTTTTCCGTACCTGTGATATACCGTGCAACCCTATATTGCCTTGGACACATCCTATTACCTGTTGTTTGGTAGATAGTTGGACTTGCGCGCCGTAGTCGCTTGCTCAAGTGCTGTTGCGTGTTGTCAAGTGCCACAGTTGTTGGAGTAATGCCGCATGTTTGATGTTGGAGAAGATCATAGTTTTACTTATCGTCCACTTTAATTCCTGTTTAACAACTAAAACTGAAGTAAGCAGAGGCATCAGTGGGTGATAGAGAATATTTGGTTTCCGAACGCCCACTTATGTCCCGTAGGACCCCGAGTACTTGATACCTGTTCCTTGATTTATCGCGCTATCCACATCCGGGAGGTATATGGGACCCCCGAGCGAGCTTGATTCGGTCTTATTTCTTGGGGCCACAAACTAGTTTGAGGTTTTATTTACGATCCTGTACTTATGCCATGCTACTTATGTATTTACGATTGCGAGGAGCACTGTCATCGTTTAGGTAAGGAATGTTTTCGCGGTATCGACAAGCCCAGCCACACTTCGGGTTCCCGATCGTTTACTGACCATTGACAAACCTTGAGTCCGTCTGAAGCTTGCTTGCCGTTCTTGGTCTACTCAATGGGGTGGCCCTGAAATAATTCTGAATCCTGTGATTGCTTTGTCGTGAAGGCCTCGTGGGTTTTGATTTGGTTTTCCGAGGTTGATCGGCGTGTGTTGCTATTGGTGCACCCGACCGGTAAAACTTTCTGAAAGCCGTGTCCATGGATATGGACAACTTGGAGCACGTGATCTCGACCATAGACAAGCATAACTAAAGTTTATTGCTATAAATTTGACTTTATAATGACTAGTAATCAGCTTCACTACAATGGAATGGCTAAATAATACTGCCCACAATTGCTTGTTTGGAGTGTCGCTTGCGACCATTGTACCTGACTAGTAAGTATGGCAACGATAACGGAATGGCTGAATAAAAGTACCAACAACTGCTGGGTTTTGGGTTATCTCATGCTAATTGTATCTGACTAGTAAGTGTTGCAACTATCACGAAATGGTTAACTAAAAGTTCCCACTGCTTACTTTATCAGGATGATTATCTAAACCTGACTAGTAATTGCATAGCGATAAGCGAATAAGTAAAGCGCCAAGCGTGAGTTCCTCGGTTGACTTCCTCGTTTGGTCTCGAGGGGAAACACCAGGATGGGTTTGTTTGGTGGTAGAATCAGGATGGTTCCGAATAGGTCTTTCTTATCCCTCTCTGATAACCGCCAGTTGTATCGAGTCTCTATAGGTTGTTTAGTGCATGTTGCCGCTGCCGCTCAGTCCACCATACCTTGTAGGCGAGGACCGCCGAATTCTAGCCTCGCCGTGTACTGGCCTCAGTACTGACGCTCCTCTTTTTCCTTTGCCCTTTGTCGGCACCCCTTTTTGTTTAAGCAGGTTTTGAGATGAGACGTCGTTAGCAGGGTTACCCTTCCGGCTTGGCCTGGGCAGGGTTATGGACGCCATTGGTTATTCTTCAGGGCTCTTAGCCCCATTTGCATCTTGTCCGTAGTCGGACGCTCTATCGTTTTCAAGGTGATTTGGATCTTTGTATATTATATCTGTATTCTTGACTCTTTGAGTCGCTGTTATATATATCTGTTCTATGGGTCCCATCGAGGACTGTTGTGTAATGTTATTACCGTTTTCCACCCGACGAAAGTGCTGGTGGGCACCTTTGAATCGTTTCTATGCGGGTTTGGCGGGTTTCGCTAAAACTTGCATAGGTCCGATTCGAGGGTGTTCTGAGTGGTATCGAGCCCATGATTACGATACCGCACAAGTCCAGCCTGTAGGATAACCTAGCTAACGGCCGAAGTAGAGTGTCAAAACTATTTTTGCAAAATCGGTTGGATAGTTCTGATTAGGTCTGATTTTACTCCTTACCCTCTGCTATTCTCCTCTTACCTCTACGTGTTTTGAATCCGCTCTCTTCTTTCTCTTCGAGTCCAGGATTTCTCGTGGTGGGTTTTCCGTCGTACCTTCAGGGCTTCGTTTTCTCCCTTTTGTAACGGAGGTGCTACGATCATCAATCTGCAACTTGTCTGTTGTACCCTTCATCCAATCTTTTGTTCTTGAGCTCTTTATCTATATGTGTTCCTTGCTGGATATCAGTGTCGTTGAAAAACATATGAGAAGGACGAGCATTGGTGAAGTTGGAGTATACCTTGAGCATGTGTTGTTCATGCCAATGGAACCATCTCGAAACCTAATCATTGTGTCTTTCATCGACTTACATTAGTATCTTCGGTGTTTCCCGATGTGATGACATCATCTACGCCAGATCCGGCGCAGTCCGCATCACTACTTTGTTTCGAACCTCGCTTGTCGAGATCTTGATCCCGATTAGAGTTGGTTGCATAATCCGCCTATTCGTGTGCAGAGTAATGGTTTGAGTGCGGGATGGAGTAGCTACCATACCACTACTCTTATCATTCGCTCTTGTACGTCGAATCAGTGGATCCAGCAGTTTTACTCCGTCCACGGAAGTTAGGGGTGGCTTTATTTGCGATACCTCTACCTTCGAACTTTGTTACCGGAGTGTTCTCTCGACGATCAGGAACAACGACCCTTTTGTTGGTGGTGTCGCCAATTTCAAGATGGAGAATGAACCCTTGTTAGTGGTGTCGCGAGGATCTACACGAAGCGCGAAGATGCAGATCACCGACCTTCCTTCCGGTACCATGAGGCGGATCTCGAGGGCGAGATCCATTGTTAGTGGTGTCGAATTGTGGCATCCCGCAAAACCACTACTAGAAAATCGCGTTGTTTTTGTGCATTGCATCATCATGACCGCATGCTCATGTCATCATGCCGCATTGCATTTGAGCATCGTCACCATCTTGCATTTGCTTGCATAAAACTATTTTCGGAAAAACCTAGTTTTGTTTTCTAAACGCCCCATCTTCATTCAAACACGCAAATCCGGGTCGCCGGAATATTTTGTTTTGTCCGCTATCGATTTGCAGAAGTCTTGTTTTAAACAAATTAAAATATTACATTATTTTTGCGGGGCAGTCGAACGGGCTGAATGACCCGAACGACCACCCCAGAAAACACCAAACGGTCCACCCCTTATTCCTAAACATACCCAACCTATTCTACCCAGCCCCTCTCCACATCACCCCACCCAATGGCTAGTCGCCACCTCACCTCTCTCCCTCTTCCCCCCAATCCCACGCTGCCACCTCAACCCACCCTCTCCTTTTCCTCTCTCTCTCCTAAACCCACCCCCCACCCGGCTCACCCAGCCAAAGACCCACCCACACACACACCAGCCTCTCCCTCGGCCCCACCTCTCCCACAGCCAGCCCCGCCCCCACGCCAGCCCACGCCCCCACGCGCCTCCACACGCTTCCCTTGCAGCCCTCACGCTGATCACTTGACCCGGGACCAGCCTTCCTCCCCATGACGCGTGGCCGTCCCCCTGGCCCCGGTCCCATCTCTCCTCCCCCTCCCTCGTTTTCCTCAACCTCCCACCCCGACGCCCCCGCAACCCCCTCGCCTCTCTCCTTCCCCAACTCCGCCGCCTCCTCCCCACCGCCACGCTGCGCCCGCCCGCCTCCCCAGACCCTCTCACCGCCCGCCGCCCACCCCTCTCCACGGCCCCGCCTCCCTGCCTCCTTCAGCGGCAGCTCACTTGGCCGGCTCCGCCGATGGCTGCCCGCTGAAACCCGTCCCGCGGACCTCCCCCACGCGATCCCCACCTGCGCCGCCAACCTCCGCGCGGCCTCGCGCTGCCTCGCCGCCGTGCTCACCGCCACCCCTGCCTCGCCGCCCGTCTGCCCGCCTCGCGCCCAGCCTCCGCCTCGGTCGTTCCGGCCGCGCCTCCCTGCCCCGAGCTCCGCTTCTCCCGCCCGCCGCGCGGCTCCTCCCGCCACCGCCCTCGCCACGCGGCCGAGCTCGCCGAGCCATCCCTCGCCGAGCCGCCGCGCCTCCTCGCGGACGTCCGCCGACCGCCCCTCTCCGGCCTCCACCTCCCAAGCTTCCCCGACCCTCCAGCAACCCGGCGTCGCTCCATCATCCTGGCCAGGGCCCGGGCCTCCTCTGCTCCGGCCGTGCAGCAGCCGCCGGCCTACGTCCTGCGTCCCTCGCTGCCGCAACGCCAAGAACTCCTCCTCGCAGCTTCCCCTCGAGCTCCACCCTGTTGGCCATGTCCCTGCTTCCAGGAGCGCTGCATCCCTGTCAAGACGGTGCTCTCCGGCCGGACATGCTCAACCTGGACCGGCTCCTTCTCGTAGGAAAGAGGGCCCTTGCTCGTGTTTCACCCATGTTGGTCAACCTGTTCTTCGTGTGTCTAGCAGCAGCCAAGACCGACCAGTTGATCTAGTTGGTTATGGCATTGGCTACTTCTGCCCCAGTGTTTTACATCGATGAAAGACGGACGACGAGTACTCTGCAAGGGAACGCCAAAAACGCCCACATGGAATCCGAAGGCCACGTCAAGACCGCCACATGGAAAACCCAAGGAACCCGAAGACGGCGATGTCCACCCCCAAGATTTCTTCTCGGACCCCGGTGACCCCATGATCTTCGCCACAGAACAACAAGGCCGTTGGAGTGGAATCGACAAGATCTACCATGGAACGCCATGACCGTCTACGCGGACCCGACAAGACCTACGCGACGACAAGAACGACAGCGACCAGGAGAATCCGATGCGTCCCCGACGCCGAACCAAGTCACGCTTCCGGATGCGAGGTCACCGACACAGAACAACAAGATCTACTTCGCGGGCACCGTGCGACAAGATCTACCCAGTAATCCGAGAACGATCCCGGAGTCCGAGAACGATCCCGTCGAACCCTGACCCTAAGACCGACCCCGAACCCCGGAACCTCAAGTTCGTCGAGACCCTCTAATGTGTGACCCTTTTTCTCGAGCCCTATTTTATAAAAGTAACAACAACTTGTTGCATATTGAATTGTCATACTCGCATGCATCTTATCATGTGGTTTGGGGGCCTTATGCCGATTCACCTAATAATTAATATGGGGCCCATATGCGGGCAAATCTAGTCTCATATTGGCCTCATTTAAATTTGTGTAGCGAACCCGGTGCTATCTTCTGCCATGCTAAAACAACATTTAATTTGCGGGGTAGATAAATAAATTGAATCATTTAATTAATTGTCGGGACCCTGGTTCCGCTTAATATGACCTAATTGCATCGCACCTTTGCCATGTCATGCATCATACATGCATCATGCCCGATCTTTGCCGTAGTATTAAATAGTGCATCCGGTGTTTCTTCTAGTGTTTTGCTTCTTCGCGGATAAGTCCGTTGAGTTAATGTGAGCTTCGCCCGATCTTCGGTTGAACCTTCGGCAATGTTTTCAGGCGAGCATCTCCCCCTTTCTACCTATCTTACTTTTATAGTATTTATTCCCTCCTGTTGATCTATTGCTATCTGTGTTGCGATGCTTTAGTTTTCCGTACCTGTGATATACCGTGCAGCCCTATATTGCCTTGGACACATCCTATTACCTGTTGTTTGGTAGATAGTTGGACTTGCGCGCCATAGTCGCTTGCTCAAGTGCTGTTGCGTGTTGTCAAGTGCCACAGTTGTTGGAGTAATGCCGCATGTTTGATGTTGGAGAAGATCATAGTTTTACTTATCGTTCACTTTAATTCCTGTTTAACAACTAAAACTGAAGTAAGCAGAGGCATCGGTGGGTGATAGAGAATATTTGGTTTCCGAACGCCCACTTATGTCCCGTAGGACCCCGAGTACTTGATACCTGTTCCTTGATTTATCGCGCTATCCACATCCGGGAGGTATATGGGACCCCTGAGCGAGCTTGATTGAGTCTTATTTCTTGGGGACACAAACTAGTTTGAGGTTTTATTTACGATCCTGTACTTATGCCATGCTACTTATGTATTTCACGATTGTCACGAGGAGCACCTGTCTTGTTTAGGTAAGCGGAATGTTTTAGCGGTATCGACAAGCCCAGCCACACTTTGGGTTCCCGGTTTCTGACCATTAGCGCAAACCTTGAGTCCGTCTGAGCTTGCTTGCCGTTGCGGGTCTACTCAATGGGTGGCCCCAAATATTTGAATCCTGTGATTGCTTAGTCGTGAAAGCCTCGTTGGGTTTTGATTTGGTTTTTCCGAGGTTGATCGAGCGTGTGTTGCTATTGGTGCACCCCGGCCGGGTAAAACTTTCTGAAAGCCGTGTCCGTGGATATGGACGACTTGGAGCACAGTATCTCGACCATAGACAAGCATAACTAAAGTTTATTGGTATAAATTTGACTTTATAATGACTAGTAATCAACTTCACTATAATGGAATGGCTAATTAATACTGCCCACAATTGCTGGTTTGGAGTGTCGCTTGCGACCATTGTACCTGACTAGTAAGTATTGCAACTACAACGGAATGGCTGAATAAAAGTACCAACAACTGCTGGTTTTGGGTTTATCTCATGCTATCTGTATCTGATTAGTAATTGTTGCAACTACAACGGAACGATTAACTAAAAGTGCCCACTGCTTATTTTATCAGGATGGTTATCTAAACCTGACTCGTAATTGCTGCAACGATAACTGAATAAGTAAAACTGCCAACTGTGTGAGTTCCTCGGTTGACTTCCTCGTTTGGTCTCGAGGGGAAACACCAGGATGGGTTTGTTTGATGGTAGAATCAGGATGGTTCCGAATAGGTCTTTCTTATCCCTCTCTGATAACCGCCAGTTGTATCGAGTCTCTATAGGTTGTTTAGTGCATGTTGTCACGCCGCCAGTCCACCATACCTTGTGGCGAGGACCGCTTGAATTCTAGCCTCCGTGTCTTGGCCTCGATCTTGACGCCTCTTTTTCCTTTGCCCTTTCGGCACCCCTTTTTGTTTAAGGGGTTTTGAGATGAGGCGTCGTTAGCGGGGTTACCCTTCCGCTTGGGTGGGCAGGGTTATGGACGCCATTGGTTATTCTTCAGGGCTCTTAGCCCCATTTGCATCTTGTCCGTAGTCGGACGCTCTATCGTTTTCAAGGTGATTTGGATCTTTGTATATTATATCTGTATTCTTGACTCTTTGAGTCGCTGTTGTATATATATCTGTTCTGTGGGTCCCATCGAGGACTGTTGTGTAATGTTATTACTTCGTTTTCCACCCGCACGAAAGTGCCTGGTGGGCACCTTTGAATTGTTTCTATGCGGGTTTGGCGGGTTTCGCTAAAAATTGCATAGGTCCGATTCTGAGGGTGTTACACAAGTGAGCAGGATAACATAGTGAAAGATCCAATTTTCGATGATTCCTTATCCTCTACAACTTCTGTCAAAGGTAGATCGTTGATTCTGCCTCTACACGTTCCTGTAAATAGTTCAATTAGAACACATACGTGGCGTTTATTTTATACATGAAAGCTTACAAATGGAAAAGAACTGATACGATATAACCATAATTCATATATATGCAATATATTGTGGCATGTACAGATGTACACTTCCATGCAACTAAGGGAAGGCTTTGAGCAATGAAAAATCTGAAATCTAGATCCACACGGATGGTGGCAGAGAACCTGAAAGTCAGGACACGAAGCTTGCCCCGGTTCCCCACTTCAACCCCCGACGGGATCCTCTTCCCCGCGAGCTCACCCCGTCACGCGCCTCCCGCTCGATCACCTTGCCCTCCCAAGTGTCGTTCCCCATCGCCCCTCACGAGCCGCCTCTCCTTCGACTTCCAGGGCACCGTCGCTGGCCCCGTGTGTGTGCTCCACTGCTACCCGTCTTCGACCTCCGGTGCCTCCAAGACGCTCTGGCCACCGACGCCAGCTCAAGGCCACCTCGACCTCGGCGGCCTTGCAGCGTGAGCAGATACAGGCGAGAGGTAGCGACCGGAGGCGACTTGCTGGATCAACGAGGTCGTCGTGGCGGCGTCGATGCCGGCATGAGGAGGCAAATGTTGGGCCACGCAGAGATAAAACAAAAACTTTTCCTCTAACGTGGTGATCCCAAGATCTAGCTGAGGTAGAAGGCCACGAGGTTTACCACTAGACGCGCGGGTGCGGATTGCGCGATGAAGCGTCGATTGATGCAGTGCAGTCCTCACGATCCGATCGTCCTGGTGCTGATCGCACAGCACCTCTGTTGGTATCCACACGTACAAGGAGGAGCGCCGGCGGCGAACTGCTAGGTTCGTTACGGCGGCTGGACTGCTGTGGAGCTAGGGTTTCCAACACATGGAATGACCTAACCGAACAACGATTAACCTTTCTAGGTTCTTGTGCTCCACTATATATAGGGAGTGAGCGTGGGCTGCTCGCGACCCATTCACTAAAGCCCATATAAAACTAGTCACCGTGAGTCCAACTCACTAACTCGATCCTAATCTGGTTTAGGTCCAACCCAACCAGATTATATGATTCGGATCAATCCGAACCTGCTCCCGCTCTTAAGTGTGTGACCCAGGGCTCATGGTTACTTGGACACGATTTGAGTCCAACTCACAATCGATCAATCGGCATCGGCTCCTAGCGAGCGTCCGATTCCCAAGTACCAAAGAGTCATGACGACTTGCCTTTCCAATGCGACTTACGTCTGAGTCCCTTTTGCCTCACGATATACCTTGTCAGACTATAGGCGAATATATGTCATCCCTTAAATAGTCCGACTCTCTTCTCGATCCGAGATAAGTGATTCACCCGACTAACTCTTAGTCGATCGCCTCGGTTAACACTTAACCGAGTCGCGAATGGCCATGATTTCCGAATCATATCTCACGAGAGGGCCCAGAGAATATCTCTCCGAGTGGAGGGGCAAAATCCCATCTTGGTTATCCACATCACGCAGCTTGATTCTCAGTCGACCCGAACCCTGCCTTTATAATTGCCCAGTTACGGATCAGCGTTTGACAGAACCTAAGTCGGTGATCCTCAACTCGGACTATGCAACAACCTCAGGTCTAAGGATTACATTGATTGAGATATACAAATGACAACTTAGTTCGTTGTATCTCAATATGGGTCAATCCGACTCGCTAAACTCTTTAGCCTAGTCTGTGTAAGTTGGAATAGCATCTCCATGCCCATGACAAGTGGAACCGAGTCATCAAGCCAACTTTCACATTGGTCTAAGTTGTGTGTCCAGCACAACCTCAATGACCAAGGATATTTAGTACAAACAACATGAATGCATAGTTCCACAATTGAATCACATATTCAATGATACACATCAGATGTTTATACAAGGACTACTTAATAACTTTATGAATACAATGGGAAATCTCATCATACATGATTGCCTCTAGGGCATATTCCCAACAGTCTCCCACTTGCACTAGAGTCAATCTTCCGCATCACATGTCTAAGCATCTAATGCCCATGGCTCTGGGTCGCCTCATGCTTCCGGAGTAACGGCTGTGGCTTTGTCAACGGATCCGCAATATTTGCATCCGTGTACCTTGCATAACTTGATATCACCTGATCCACAACTGGCGAATCGGTGGTACCGCATGAGTATGTGCTTGTTCTTACGGTGTTGTCTAGGTTCCTTGGCTTGTGCAATAGCACCATTGTTGTCACAATACCGTCCAGCGGATTGGGCGAGCCTGAACCACACCAAGATCCATGAGGAAATTCCTCATCCAAACAGCTTCCTTCTTGCCTCCGAGGCAACAATATACTCAACCTCATTGTGAAGCCTTGAACGCGATCTCTTGCTTGGAACTTTTCCAGCTCACAGCACCTCCGTTTATAATAAACACGTATCCGGATTGAGCGAGAATCATCAGTCGGTGAGATAACTTGCATCTGTAACCCTTTACACTAAGTTCATCTTCACCACCATAAACCAAGAACATATCCTTAGTCCTTCTCAAGTACTTTAGGATATTTTTAGCCGTTGTCGATGGATCTCTCGGATCAGCTTGGTATCTGCACAACACTTAGAGCATAGGAAACATCCGCCTAGTACAAATCATGGCGTACATGATGGATCCAAGCGAAGCATATGGAATCGCACTCATCCGACTTCTCATCGGTTGTCGAAGGACACCGAGTCTTGCTAAGTTTTACACCATGGGACATCGGTAAGAACCCTTCTTAGACGATTCCATGTTGAACTTTTCAACACTTTTTCCAAATAAGTACTCGACTCAATCCAATGAGCCTCCTTGATCTATCTCTATAGATCAGGATTAGAGGATGTATGTTGCCTCACCCAAGTCTTTCATTGAGAAACTCCTTTCCAATGATTCTTTGGTTTCTTGCAACATTCGACATCATTTCCAATCAGTAATATGTCATCTACATATAAGATTAGAAAATTTACTTTGTTCCCACTAAACTTCTTGTATAAACAAGAATCATGATCACTCTTGATGAAGCCAAGCGATTTGACTACCTCATCAGCGAATATTCCAACTCCGAGATGCTTGCTTCAACCCATAAATGGATTTCTGAAGTTTGCATACCTTGTCAGCATTAGCCAGATCGACAAAACCCTCGGGTTGTATCATATACACGTCCTCGGTTAAATTTCCGTTAAGGAAAGCCGTTTTGACATCCATCTGCCATATCTCATAGTCGAAATAGGCTGCTATAGCTAACATGATCCGAACTGATTTAAGCATCGCTACGGGCGAGAAAGTCTCGTCGTAATCAACTCCTTGAACTTCGGAACCCTCTCGCGACAAGGCGTGCTATAGATTGAAACATTTCCATCCATATCAGTTTTCTTCTTAAAGACCCATTTGCACTTTCGACGGTCTTGCACCGTCGCGATCAACCAAGTTCCAAACTTGATTTTCATCCATGGACTTTATCTCGGATCTCATGGCTCCAAGCCATGACTCGAATCGATCCCACCATCGCTTCGAATAATTTGCGGCTCATCAACATCTAACGGTAACACATCACGAACGCCGTAATCTTGCCGATCTTCGTAATACAGTGCTGCTATCGGCTCATCGCCACGATCGGCTCATCCTCCAAGGTTTTTGCCGATTCGCTATAAGCCGATTCCTCTCGAATTTCTTGAGTTGCACTGCTCACTTACTCCCGCCCGAGAAACTCTTTCTCAAGGAAGACACCGTTAAAGCGACAAACACTTTGCCCTCTTCTCGGTTGTAGAAGTAGTAACCCAAGGTTTCCCTCGGATACCCCGAAAATACATTTATCCGATTTGGCCGTAAGCTTGTCGGTAAACGCTGACAAAAGCTTCACAACCCCAAATCTTAAGAAAAGACAAACTCGGCTTTTGCTGTCCACATCTCATGCGGTGTCTTCTCTACCGATTTTGATGGTACTTTGTTTAGTGTGAGCGCTTGTTTCTAGACAATAACCCCAAAATGATAAAGGCAGATCTGTCCGACTCATCATTGATCGTACCATGTCCAACAAGGTCCGATTCCGCCTTTCTGAAACACCATTCCTTTGTGGCGTTCCTGGCGGAGTAAGTTGAGGAACTATTCCACAACTTTTCAGATGGTCATCAAACTCATGGCTCATGTACTCGCCTCCTCGGTCCGACCGAAGAAACTTTATTTTCTTGCCAAGTTGATTCTGTGCTTCATTCTGGAAACTCTTTGAACTTTTCAAAGGCTTCCGACTTATGTTTCATTAAGTAGATATATCCATACCTACTCAAATCATCAGTGAAGGTAATGAAGTACTCATAACCACCCCTGGCTGTCGTGCTCATTGGTCCACATACATCACTATGTACTAGTCCCAACAAGTCGGACGCCCTTTCGCAACTCTTTGCAAAAGGTGTCTTGGTCAATTTGCCGAGTAGGCAAGATTCGCATGTCTCGAATGACTCCAAGTCAAACGAAGTTAGGAGTCCATCATCATGGAGCTTCTTCATGCGTTTCCAACTTATATGACCAAGCCGACGATTGCCAAAAGTAAGTCATATTCAGATCATTTGGTTTCAACCTTTTAACATTTATGTTATAAACCGACTCACCATCAAGATTCAAAATAAATAACCCGTCACGGACGGGTGCAAAGCCGTGAAACATATCATTCAAATACAAAGAACAACCATTATTCTTGATATTCGACTCATAGCCTTGCCTCATCAAACATGAAGCGAAATAATGTTTCGTTGAGCCTTTGGAACATAATAACAATTATTTAGTTCCATAATGAATCGGAAGGTAAATGAAGTTGCATCGTGCCGACTTCCAACGCAGCAACTCTTGCTTTGTTGCCACTCGAATATCAACCTCGCCTTGCTACGCTCCTAGTTCTTACCGGTCGCAACGAGTTGCGAGATGTGAATAACTTGATCGGTATCATATACCCAAGAACTATTAGGTGCATCGAAGATATATGTCTATAACATTGCAAACAAGTGTACACGAGTCGGAAGTCATACCTCCACTCTTGGCTTTGTCGGCCAAGTACTTGCTATGTTCCTCTTCCAATGGCCATCCGCCTTGCGGTAGAAGCAAGTGGATCCGGTGAAGGAGATAGCTTAGTCCACGAGGAAGCGCTTGGGACGGTCTGAGCTGCTTTCCTCGACTTAGCCTTCTTCTTAGTCCAAGAACTCTTATTGAACTTAGCCTTATTCGCACCATCGACACTTGACTGGTGCCCTTCTTGAATCCGCCTGCTGCTTGAGCATCCCATGTAATTCGGTGAGCTTCTTATCCATACCATGCATGTGGTAGTTCGAAATGAACCCATATGCACTAGGAAGAGAGTTGAGAATTATATCCGTGGCGAACTCTTCGCTTATGGGGTAGCCAAGCCTCTCAGGCTGCGTAACCAACCATTTTGATCACATGCGGACTCGGTGGATCACCATCCTTAAGCTTACAACTCAAAGCACGAGAGACTTGATACCTCTCGGTCTTGCTTTGAGCACAGAACATACTTTTGAGGCTTTCGATCATATCGTAGGCCTCAACATACTCGGCTGCTTTTGCAAGTCCGTTCCATGTGAGCAAGCATAAGGCTAATATCCGTGGACTCATCTTTAGCCGACGGTAGGCATTGGTGGTTCGACGATCGCATTCTCATTCGCTCATCTGAAGTGGGTTGTCTAGGACATGGTCCTTCTTTTCTTGTTTGAGAACAATTCTCGATTTCGATACCCGATTGGTAAAATTAGTGTCGTTCGGTTTATCTTTCTCAAGAATGGTTCTCAACGCAAAACCGGATAGCGAGAGTGACTGCTACTTGGTGCCATGATCTACAGAAAATATGCAAAACACTTAAGACATGTATTCATAAAAGAGCAAGCATATTAAACATTTTAATATTTTATGCTCCCACTAGAACCAACACCCTCCGATGGTTACTTAGTGATTAGGGATCCTAAATAAGCAAGTCGGCTAGTGAGCTTTAGCATCACCGCTAGCCGCCAAGTGATCTAGGTAGACAACTCCTTGTCAATCGCATCTCATGCGACTCTGTTAGACGGGTGGCATCACATGCCCGGCTCCCATCAAACCTTTCCCGAGTCCCACAACCGTTGTGATAGACCGTCTAGCTTACCAAGTGTTTAGAAGAGTCAGACTCGAACCCACCTAGTCGAAAGAATTGGCAGCACCTCAATTTTATGAGCCCACTACCAAAAATGTCCGACTTGTGATGGTGCAAACTCTTTGGCGGAAAACCGACTAGACCTTCTTTGAGGGATTAAAATTTACCGACTATCTAATAGAGGTAAAACTAAGACATAACAATAACACAAAATAAATCAATTATAATGTGAAATGGTATGGCTCTCTTCATGGCGATCTCCATCTCCACAAAGCTTGTAATCCGACTCGTGCCAACTCTTGTCACTTGCCGTCTTACTCCATGTCGCCGACATGTACAACGCCTATACATGCCTTCCGGTTCTCAAACAGCTACACTAGCTTAGTAAAGTAAATTACATAGAGAATCCGACACGAGTCGTTATACAATAAAATGACAGCACCTAGGCTCCAAAGCGACAAAAACCGTGATTCGCAGATCACGTATGGATTACACATACATCACATGCACATGAACCATACCATTCACAACTTCCTGCAAAACAAGTTATGCATAGATACAATATCTACGGCGTAGAAACTCGCAGCGACATCTAAGGCGCCACGACAGGCGAAGCCGGTCCCATTGTTCGATTCGATCAAACTTTTGATCTTCGATCACCGCTTCGGATTTACGTGTCACGGTCTACCCGATGGCGGAATGAAGCCGGTAGAGGTATGTAGTTCCACCTCGGAAGATGATCACGGAAATCAGATCTACCATTCCCGGTATAGTTGATCCAATCAACTTCATACAAAACCGATCTATCTCATAGATCGACCACCAAAACAGCACATAGATCTCATCTATAGCCCACCGCATATCACATATCACGAGATCTCGAACCTAAAACCGCTATCGCTCTGATACCCTTTGTTGGGCCGCGAGAGATAAAACAAAAACTTTTCTCTAACGTGGTGATCCCAAGATCTGGTGAGGTAGAAGGCCACGAGGTTTACCACTAGGCAGCGGTTGCGGATTCGATGAAGCGTCGATTGATGCGATGCGATCCTCACGATCCGATCGTCACGGTTGATCGCCAAACACCTCTTGGTATCCACCGCACAAGGAGGAGCACCGCGAACCGCTAGGTTCGATTACGCGGCTGGACTGCTGTGGAGCTAGGGTTTCCAACACATGGAATGACCTAACCGAACAACGATTAACCTTTCTAGGTTCTTGTGCTCCACTATATATAGGGGAGTGAGCGTAGGTCATCTGCTCGCATGCACCCATCTACCAAAGC
>CP125974.1:90757262-91005211 GCA_030063025.1 Avena longiglumis | reverse complement strand
GTGGTCAACAAGTTATTTGAGTTCATGCATGAGATGCATCCTAAGTTCAGGTCCATAATGTATTTCTAGGTAGTTTGTGCAGTTGTAGCATGGACATTTTTATCATTATTGTAGTGTTTCTTGCTCTAGGCACTGCATCTCAAGTTGTTCATGCATTGGTTGTTTCTACAATGCCAATGGTTTTTCTTTCATATACCCATTATAGAATAGGATTAATAAATTTATTAAAAATCACTGATAGAATTAGCTTTTTCAATTGTTTGTATTTTCCTTGACGATCTGTACAACAACAATCAAATGTTTCAGAAGTGCGTCCATAAATATGCTATTCTTGATTTATAATAGATGTGGGAAAGGGACCGGGCTGGTACTGTGATGAAGATTTTGTAGTAGGTTCGATGGGCATGACATGTTTTGATTTGGGAAAGGAAAGAGACTCACATAGAGAGAGAAAGAGATCCATCCTGGATTTTTCTACTACCTAAGAGGAACGGAGCATTCCGTGGTAAGGTAATATGTCGCCCCCCTCTGTTTCCTTAGCCTGCCCAATCAATCCTCGAGAGAAGCAGTAGTGTACACCGCTATGCGCTCTATCGGACTTCAACTCACTCAATCATTTTTGTTAGCCTGGTTCATAGAAATGTAGGATTGAACCGCGCACTGCTGTGGTAGCTTCAATCAACTGACACTGACTCCACCAGGGTATAGCTAGGATAATATGATTTAGGATTCAAGTGCTGAATCGGGTGAGTTGACACGAGATTTTGTTTTTCTGCTCACAACTATGGGTTGCAGAGCATTACCAACCCTGTAAAATCAGTTCAGAATTGACAATCTTATGGGGAACTACTCTCTTCTACTGAACTTTTGAAGGTTATTCCGAACATCGTTGTTCAGAGCAGGAGTAACCTGTATTGCATTGTGTTTCTTTTCTACTTTCCAGGATGAGTGAGTTGGTCTCTACTCTCCGTTGTTGATGCAAATATATCAGTTTTGATTTGTCATTGAATTTTCTTGACGCTTGATGGTGCCTACAAAACTGTTCTCACATATGGTTGCCCATGTTTATTGCTCATTTATATTTACTAATATGCATAGGTATACCTCTATTTTATCTTCTAGCATAGCAGGCTGACTGTGGGTGTTTGATCCAAGTATGCAGGTTACTGCATACATGCCTAGAGACTACATCTACCAAGATGAACTTTGTTTAAAACCCACAAACCTATATTCTCCTAATTTCTTTTCCCACTATGATAACCTAGCTATTTAGTTTTTGTCTACTTTGTTTAGCAAACTTGCTTATTCAAACATCCCGCTCATGGAAAAATCTTGATAAATCTCACAGGAAGAACATGAGTTTCCAAAAGATGTAAATAAAATGGGAAATAATTAGCCTGGTAGCCATGTAGAGAAACCTGAAAAAAGGAGCTAAAACTATGCACTATACATAACACAGGCAATAACTTTTGCATTCGCCATGGCTGGCCATCGCGCTGGGAGGAACAACACTGTTTGCACCGACAAAACCTTCACCAGGTGGTGAGCCGGTCCCCACGAGTTTGTAAGTATGTCAAACTGCTCCATCTCGCGAACTTCCATACGCAAGAGCTTCTCTGTCGTCCCATCTGACACCAACAAACTGCTGTCCCCTGGCGTGGTCAGTGAGGTCACGCCCTGTCTCTCTCGTCTTTCACACCACCGACAATTCTTATGGAGATCCAACTTAAGTTCTTCTTGATGCAACCACTCTGTTCAGTACTGCCCTTGCCCCATACGCCCTTGGTGATCAGGACTGCAGCATGGAGTGGAGCTAAAATATTCTGAACGTACACTTGCATCTTTTTTTTGGTACTCCTATATTTTCACCTCGTCCTTTATAAACCATCCAAATCATTGAAATGGTGGATCCCAGG
Source organism: Avena longiglumis (assembly GCA_030063025.1). Taxonomy (NCBI): domain Eukaryota; kingdom Viridiplantae; phylum Streptophyta; class Magnoliopsida; order Poales; family Poaceae; genus Avena; species Avena longiglumis. The sequence goes on along the minus strand of CP125974.1, from coordinate 91,003,295 downwards.
AACTATGTCATGAATATCTCAATTATTTATACGTTGCTGAAATGAGGATTCTTTTGCACAAGGACATTTTCATGCTGTACACTTGCGATATTATAAGAGAGCTTTTGCTTAGTGTGCTTTTAGAAATATGTCCTACGATAATTGATTATTTGGTATTTGAATACAAGTATTGCATATCAAATCAAACAGGCTTATATACTTTGCAATCAACACCATGTGGATAGTTGGTATGTTTTCCTCTCATGTTTTAGCACTAAGTTCTTTCCTTTCTGTATTAGTTTCCTCTGAAACATGGAATGTGTTTAGCATCCTAGAATGCCAAGACCTCTCTTTTCCTTCTGCAGGTTATGATGGTGACATTCATGTTGTAAAATTAGGGAGACAATATTTGTCATGATTTATGTTTTCTTTCATCTGATTCTCGGAGCTTATCTGACTTTGTAGTATGAGATCAGCTACACTGAAGCTTCTGTTCTTTAGGAGATTCTGGTTTTTGTTCATGCAAGCGTGGAGTTCATAAGAGAAACAAAGATTGCACAACATGGAGTTTGAGGCATCACCTGTAGAGTTGTCTTCTTAAAGGCATTACTGTGAGCTGGTCTTACATGTAAGAGATCACTGCTGCACATCTTTCTAGAAAGGTTTTATATGTTGGTTGTATTGTCGTATTCTGTGGTCATGAGATAGCCTGAGAAACTGCATCGCTGCAATTGTAACAAGTATTAACTAGAGGTGTGAGCTCGGTTGTACACTGGATAACTGTAGTCTTTATATGTTTATATCAGACAAGTTCCTTTTGGCAATATATCTATACACCCAGATAAATTCTTATACAGAAAATTAGTCCATAGTGTATTGTACACTCAATTTGTTCATTGCAAAATAGTTAAAGCATATTGTGCAAGATATTAAGTACTTGATGACTAACCTACACATGTATGTACATGCATTAGCTTTTGTTTCGAGCCACTCAATTTGTTCACTTGATTATGTTTGGTTGTTGAGTTTAGAGATAAACATGATTTTCCGGTAAACGTGCTTGAAATTGTTGGTGGAGCTGATGTACTTCTTGCACACTATGAAAAAAGAGACCAAACAAATTAGGAGAGGAAGTGAGGGAAGTTATGGAGAAAATAATTTGTGATACGTGAGATAAAAAAATGAAGAGGTTAAGCTGTCTGTCTCTGTCTCTGGTGATTATAATACCATAGTTTCTCAATGTGTCACCATCCATACCTCTGAACTCACAGATTGATTAAACTCAATACGCGTTGACAAAATAATATGTTTCCCGTAGCAACGCACGGGCACATTACTAGTAATACACAAAAGTACAAGATCAGAAAAAAGAGGGCTAATCGACAAAGTACAAACTAGTTTTGCAGGTAGTTTGTGAAACCTATAACCATGAGATCGTGTTTCTATAACCTCAACATAACAAACATATAGTTGAAAACAGTAGTTTGGAAACACTGTTTAAAATCTGTTTTAGTTCAAAATTTGAGTCTTTGGTATAATATGTGTTTGATGAATTTTTGTACCAGAAGTTCATAATATAAGTATATATTACAAAGACCTTGTCTATGCCACGTGGGGCCCGCAAGGTGCAAAATATTTGCGAAATAATATATATTCGATGTTGGACTCATTTTATGGAGTTAATCATATGCGTTACAATGGTAAAAACACATTTCAATTTTGACAAACTGGTCAAGACTTATGATTTTCGAAAGATTAAAAGTACACGTGTAAGTGCAAATGAGCTAGCTACTTAGTTTGTCTCACATCGATCAGCTGCATGTGGATTCAATAATCGATGGCAGCAAGAGCTATTGGACTACGTAAATATCAGTGCGGTCAAAACGGATTGCCGTTGCCGCAAATAAACGATTGGATAAGAATAGATAAAGTCGTTTCTGTTTTAAACGGGTTCCGCCGTGCGACACAAGATGATGGTCAGCGGCTGCCTATATATAAGAGCACGCACGCACATCCCGGAGGGGGGAAGAGGCCGGACGGCCGCCAGGCTGCGGTGCTCCACGATGAGGAGCGGAGCAACGATGAAATTTCTTTTACTCCCACGTTAATCTTCTCTTCCACATAGCTATATACCACCAAGCCGAGATACAAAGTCCAGGTCAAGCTGACTGCTTGCCGGCCGGCGGGCTGCATCGGACGTACGTTACCGGAGCCGTGATAACCGTTACCGGAGCCGTGATAACCGTGTGAGGTCACACCTTCCTCAACATATTGTATCAGCCCTCCGTGTCTTTAAAGGTAAAATATTTTTTAGATCGAATCGCATTATTGATTTGGTTGAATAGAAAAGAGGAGGCAGGCAAAAAGAGCTGGCCGACGCGCTGCTCTACACACCACCGCACGGGTAACGCAATAGCGAAGCCCTGCTCCAGAAAAATTCACATGCAGCACGGGCGACGCAGTTGCGAAGCCCTGCTCCGGCCACGTGAGAACACCGTTTAGACCATAAAGTTCTTAATTCCAACACACCCGGAGTCGATCAGCTGCGATCAAGATGCCGCTACTACTCCCGCCATCCATAAAATCCTATTTGCAAGGTGAGATAATATAAGATCTGTTTGTATCGTTGGTTTTGTCTTAACATGGCTGCTCTAGATCATCCGTGTGGGATGCTAGATATAGCCGTTAATCTTTACAACCATGGCCCGATTGTTTCATCAAGGTCGGCGGCCGTGTGGCCACAATCATGGTACGACTGCTTTGTCAGGGTCGGCCATAAAGATTATCACAACCATGGTAACGACTGTCTCATCAAAGTCGTTCATGCAAAGCGCATAAAATAATTATGCCACAACCATAGCAGCGACCGTTTCATCGAGGTCGTTCATATGGGATTATGTCAAAGTCATCGTCCGATTGTTTCATCTATATCGGCGGTGCTCAACTTCGATCCTTATGAAGGAGTTTGGTTGATAAAACGAGCAAGGCAACCGCTTCATCAATTGCCTATCTCAGATTCACGATCTAATCTCTATGAGATGAAGGTCGATTCTCATACATCATCTTATGTCTAGTGCCGACGAGGCTAGACTACACTATGAAGTGACGACGAAGCTCGGTCATTATGCCATCAACACGTCGTAATTTTGATGAGATAGTCATACCGTTGCTGGGCACCGACGAGGCAAAAGCAACACTACTTTGATAAGGCGAGGGCCATATGGCTGGGCACCGACGAGGCAAAAGCCACCCTCCTTGTCAAATAAATCTCTCATTATTATGCACGTCAAGATAGCATATATGATTGTGCTTCGGCGGAACAACGCTAATCTTCCTATTCTCAAGATTATCTAAACAACGACGATCATCAGCGCAACTTAATCGGAGGTATTCCGCGGCTTGATCCCGTGGATGTAATTAACCGGGTGCCTCGCGAGGTCCCGGGAATTTGGAACTATACAATCGTTGATCCAAGTCAGATGTTTATCAAGGTGCAATATTTGTAATTGTGGGAAATTATACTTTGTAATTCGCAAAGAATCAATAAAGATATTGTTTCCCTATGTTACTTTCTTTTTTGTGTATACTTTGTATACTGGCACGCCCGCGATATTTTTTTGTTGCTTTTTCGTGTCAAACAATATGTACGAAAAAAGAACTATCCTCTGCATAGCGAATAAAGAAGTATCTGGTGCTCGTGTGGGGCATAACCCGAAAAGAAAGGAAAGTAAAACGGTGGCACCATGACTCAAGCGAGTCATTAACAGTTTCAGTCGGGGCTCGACATGTCGAAAGAAGATATTTTCCCTACATGTCTGGTGAGGTAAAGACCTAGCTGAACCTTTCAACAAAGCCAACCTTTTTTTGAGCAATTTCGCCGAGAACTGCGACATTTTCCCATAAGTATCCTAATAATGGAATATGCCCATCGGCCATTATGTTGGAATCCACCACGACTCCACCACACCCGGCATGTAATTCTAGGACAAAACAATCTACACCGGTGCAAGTTGTATCCTGCATAAGCGCGAGAAGAACCCCTCTAGTTTCCGATCCATCCCATTCCCATCAACAAGGAACAACCCACTTGCTCTTGCTCTCTTCATGCACTTCTACTAGAGTCACTGCTAGCTACCTTTGTGGTTTGAGGTGCGGTCGAAAGCAATATATATTTCCACGTGCTAGCTAAGATACATTAACTAGGATATATTTTTCCTAAAAAAGGTTCTTCCATATTGGCAAAAAAATAAAATGTACCACATAAATCTATGGATATGAATTAATTGTACACCTACACAGTTCTTGGTGAATTGTGTGGGTACATAACTTTTCCAGTTTGTATGAAAACAATAAAGGAATAGAGTTACAAACATCGAAACCGAAGTTTAATACATTTATTATAAACAAATATTTATTACTTTTATGATCACATTGTGAAACTACAACCACACAATATTCAACATCTAGTGTCTGCAAATAAGGATGCACACAAAAAGGTTCGTACCAAAGTAGGATCCCCGAAGATAAACAAAAAAAATGATTATCCTAAGAAACACCATTTAAAATAACTCGCTGGTCACATGTTTGACTTAGAGGCATACTATGGCAATAAACTTCTAGACCTCCGTCCAATCAAACGAAGGCCAAACATGGAAGTGAAAATAAATGGTTATATTCTCTAAGACAAATACATATGTGTGTAGCCATCACGACTACCACCATGCACCGATATCAACCAAGATCTAAGACGTTAACTGTTTACCAATCGACTACCATAAAAAAGAAAACATAATGTGATGGATATTTTGTTGTTAAATTGGAACTCATGAGTTATAGAACACACAAATCAAGGAAATTGAAACTCATAAAGGAAATGTTAATAGTGAAATTGTTTGTTTAGAAATGGTAACTTTTTAACACCCGTAAAATTTCATCGAAGCATGTTGTGTGTTTGACTAGAGTCACACATTAATGTATATACTAATTTTTTACTTTTGAGAAAGACTTGGGGGTCTACTGTCTAGCACATGAGGTGGTGTGCTATACAGCCCAAGTTCAAATCTCACATTCTCCTATATATGATTAGTGTCTAGTTCCTCTAGACACTCTTTCATCTTTTTTTTAATATTTTACTTTCATTGGGATTTTAGCTTTGCAAGTGGCATGTTAAGAATGGTGATAAACATGACATAAATAAGATTGGCCACATTGTTTGTTCACTTAATGATGTGCGGTAGGAGTTAACCTCGGTAGTTCATGATCAATGTCGCTTCTCATTTTTCATCACGAAAAAAAGAAAGAGGGAATGTGGACAATATAATGGTAGAAGCGTAATGGTGCAGGAACCCCGATATCAACATCCGGAATAACAAATAACGATGATTGTGTAAAAAATTTAAATGGTGCCAGTCGAACCCAACCCTTCACATATTAGCGATAGCTCACATGCTAGACCCAGGGTAGGCTTTTGATCTATGAGGCATGTTTCGGGAACTCAATCGAAGGAATTGAGGAGGCATGGCTTTGACATGCCACAGCCAAATAGTTGCATCTGTCCAAATCGTGTTTCTTTTGTGGCAAGTCAACGAGATATGATACCTAATTCATGGACATACATGTCATTTATTGCCAAATAGCTAATAAAAATCATTGGGTAAAGATGGCCAAAACACTTATCTGTTATGCATATATGTGAAACAAAATATCTGTGGTTATTTGTTACATTAAATAGAGATCGTTGGACTATGCAATTATTCTAAGTAAAAATATAGTGCTATATATTTATTGATTATACGAGACTAGGGAAGAAACCATTTTTTCTATGTTTGACTTCTTGCTAGTTGGAAGAAAACATGACTCAAGCCAGAAGGAAAAAAACACATATTTATCGAAATCTCAAATCTTGTTTGATAATCATGAAAAAAGAAGCGCAAATTGTGGAGCCGGAATACCATATCCTTTGATGTACTCAACTTCCTTGAGCAACCAATATTCTGGTCACAGACTCATATTCGTGATCCATACGTTGTGTGGTTACTTCCATAGCATTACCCAAAACCCTGTGGCGGACTCATAGTTATTGGCCCATGTCCACGGCAGAGTAGTGCTCTACATGATCTAAGTCTCTTTTATAGATCATAAAATTCCCACAGGTCAATGGTCTACAAGAGCCCAGGTGGCCCTAGGTCTGGGTCTGGCCGCACAAGATTATATGCATTCTCAAAAACAACGGCAATCAACAGATAGCCTCTAGAGTGAGCATCTATTGCCCGATACCTCTCATTTCTATGGACATGACTCCTTGATCTACAGATAGCCTCTAGAGTGAGCTAGGATTGAATTATCTTCTCCTTGATCTTTCTCTTGGATTTTTTCTAGGTATATATATACTGGTGCTGTTGTATATATTAATATATATATATGACTCCTATGGATCAATGTGTAAGTAAATTGACAAGGAAAAATCAATGCCACCTTTCCCTATATCATGGACTCTTTATGGCCCATGTGACTCCTGTCTGCAACCCACGATCACATGAAACTAATACATATTCTCATCAAAGTCTGTACTCCTACTCCAAAATGAATAAATTGAGCATACTCATATACTACTACATGTGGGAGGATTATCATCTCTCTACTTATCGTCATGAGGTTTGTAGTAGTAAAAGGTAATTTGAGGATCTTAAAATAGAACGTGAGAAAAGCACCGTGCTATTTTTTTTTGAGGAAAACCGCGAGCTTTATTAAACCATTGACACTGTATTACAATCAGCCATGAGACTGTGAAATAAAAACTAAGGACTCTCACCCACCCAAGTCTGCGACGCCACATTATTGCAAGCAAAATTTGCGCAATTGTGGGCCACATTGTTGGCTGTGCGACGAACCGGACTAATACTAAAAGTTTCAAACGAAGAAACTAGCTTGCGGACATCATCCAGGATTAGCGAGATGATCGAACGATCCTTCCGCCCTTCCTTCCATAGACGGACCAGCTCAGCGCAGTCCACTTCACAGACTACCCTACCATAGTTTCTCTCCACTGCAAAGACAGTAGCATCTCGCAACGCCAGGGCCTCAATGGTGAGTGGATCCGAAATGCCTCGATATAGCCTGCACCAAGCGCCCTTGAAACCGGCACTATCGCGGGCTACACCCCCGCTCCCCCCGATACCGTCTGATCTGAGATGGCACCATCAGAGTTGATCTTGACGACTCACCTGAGGTCCTTTCCAGCAGCATTTCGGCTTCGAGTTAACCTGCACCTTTTGGTTCCGTGGCAGCTCCAGGGACAACAACGCTTCCATTATAGACTCCATGGCTAACTGAGGATTGAAACCCACCTCGCCATGAGTCCACCTATTCCTTGAACTCCAAATTGAGTACATGATTGTTACTATTTTCGGCCTATCATCATCCATTATAGACTTATCACAGAGCACATCTTTCGCCCATGTCACCGGGTGGAGCCTCGAGTTTTACATTCAGAACCTCCTCGCTGCTGTCCAGAACAAGTTGGCATGAGTGCATTCGATCAAAGCATGCTGTAGTGTTTCATTGGTAGCTTTGCATATCCCGTAGGTGCTATCATCCATGACATGGCACCGGGTAAGGGTCGAAAAATTAGGCATAATGCCTTTTAAAACCCTCCACCAAAAAGTACGCACCTTGGGAACTACCTTCAAACTCCACAACACTTTCCAGATATCCTCCTCAGTTGAAGAGGAGGCACCTTCAGCAGCATCCTCTGAATCCATGACCAGAGATCTATACGCCGACCGAACCGAGTACAAACCAGATTTCTTCTTTGCCCATGCAAGCCAGTCCTCCCCTGCACTTCTCCTTAGCGGTATCTGTAAGATTGCATCCGCATCAGGAGCGAGAAAGATGGAACGAACCTTTTCTTCATCCCACAAGCGCTCTTCAGTAATAAGCTCATTAACCATTAGCACTGGGGTTTCAATCAAGCGACACAAAGGGCGCATAGTACGGGAGCTTGGGATCCACCTGTCCACCCAAATTGACACCGAGTCACCAGTGCCTATCCTCTTTATGAGGCCCGTTTACAGGGCACGCCTCCCAGCTAAGATCGCCTTCCATGTTCTTGAAGCCCGAGGCTCGCCTTCCATGAAATCACGGTCAGGAAAATAGCGTCCCTTCAACACCTGTGCACACAGGGAATTAGGGGCTGTCATAAGTCTCCAACCCTGTTTACCCAGCAGCGCTAGATTAAACGCATGCATGTCGCGAAAACCCATGCCCCCTTTCCCTTTCGGCACCGCCAATTTCTTCCATGCTAACCAGTGCATAGATCTTTTGTCAAGATTGCCACTCCACCAGAACTTGGCCATTAACGAAGTATATTTCTCGCAAGAACCTTTTGTTAAATCAAGCAACTCATACTTAGTATCGGTTTTGCTTAAATAACTGATTTAAGGAGAACTTCCTTCGCAGGTTAAGAAAGGAGTCTCTCTGCCCAAGCAAACATTCCTTTCTTTGCACTATCAGTGAGATACTCAAATGTATCACTTGTGATTCTGCCCACCACCGTCGGAAGGCCGAGGTACTTCTCACAGAAGGCATCCACATTAATATCCAGCACATGTTTCACTGCTTCACGGCCAGGCTCAGAAGTGCAAGGACTGAAGAATATTGAGCTCTTGTTCCTGTTAACCTTTTGTCCTGATGCTTTATTGTAAATATCCAGGATCGAATTCAGCCTCACGGCACTTTCCACACTTGCATTGATAAAGATCAAATTGTCATCAGCAAAGAGAAGGTGCGTAATCCATGGTGCTCTATTACAAACCCTCATCCCTCTGTCAATATATCCTGTACTGTAATTATTCAGTAGCGCCGTCAACCCCTCTCCACATAGGAGAAAGAGATATGGAGACATCGGATCACCTTGTCGAAGGCCTCGGCTTGGTAGAAAGGGAGGGAGCAGAGTTCCATTCACCTTTACCGAGAACTGAACCATCGACACACATTGCATAATAAGATCGATAATTCTTAGAGTAAAACCGAGCTTATGCATAATTTCCTAAAGAAAAGGCCACTCAACCCGATCGTAAGCTTTCATCATATCAAGCTTGATTGCACACTGACCCTTCTTCCCCCTTTTCTTCCTCTTTATAGAATGAATGCATTCAAAAGCCACAAGAGCGTTATCGGTTGTGGCATCCCGCAAAACCACTACTAGAAAATCGTGTTGAATTTGTGCATTGCATCGTCATCATCATACATTGTTTACCTAAAACTATTTTCGCAAAGCCCGTTTTGTTTTCTAAACGCCCCGTCTTTTATTCAAACGCCAAACCCCGTGTGCTGCCGGATATTTTATTTGTCTAAAAACCACTTGCAAAAGTTCATCGCAAATTGAATTAAATCTTTAATTGTTTTAGCGAGGCGTCGAGCAGGCGAATCGACCACCCCATTTTCTAAACGGTCCACCTACACCCGCCCTTCTAAATCCTAAAGCTACCAAACTATCTACCCCAACCCAGCCTCCACATCACCCCAGCCAATCGCCTCTCGCCACCTCACCCTCCCCAAATCCCACCACTAGGGAGCTGCCACCTAGACCAATCCACCCCTCTCCTTTTTCCTCTCTCCCCCCACCCCCACCTGGCCCCACCGTCCTTTTCTGCCGCTTCCCATGCACTGCTTACGCCTTCCCCACAGTCGCCACCAACCGCCCGCACCACCTCCGGTCAACCACCCTGCAAGCCCCACACACCCCCTCCCCCTCCCACGCAGCCCCACACCCCCAGCCTCCAACCCACCGACCCCTGGGCCTCCCCGTGGCCCCCGCCTCTTCCCTGGCCACCCGCACCCCGCGCCCTCCCCCAGCTGTCCCCGGCCCCACGCCCTGTCCACACTCCCTCACCTGCCGCTCACACAGGCCACGCAGCACCCCGGTCCCACCATCGCACTTGTGCAGACGCGCCCAGCCACGCTCTTCCTCGCCCGCAGGCCCGTCCGCTGAGCCCTTCCGGCCGCGTCCTCCGTCGGGCGAGCCCTCCACGCCGCCACCCGGCCTCCCAACCTCCGTCCCTCGCCTCCTTCCCCCTCGGCGCCCGCCTGGCCCTCCGTGAGCCTCGCAGCCCGTCCGCCTCCTCCATGAAGCCCGAGCCATGAGGCCCTCCCGCCGAGCGTCCTCGCCCATGAGCCCAGCGCCGCCGCCTGCGACCGTCCTCGCCATGAGCCAGCGCGCGCCGCGCCCGCCCTCGCCCAGCCTGCTCGTCTCGAGCCGCCATCGCCGCCTCCACGACGACCGCCGCCCACCGCCGGACCCGCTCTCCCCGCGCCGCCCCAAGCCGCCAAACGCCGACCTCCGGCCGACGAGCTCCTCACCACCTTCCTCCCCGCGACCCCTCTCGCGCCGCCCGCCCGCGCCCGCTTCTGCAGCCAGCTTCCCCGGCGCTCCCTCGCCAGCGCCTCCCCATCGCCGCTGCCGTCCTCGAGCCACCCGTGCCGCCCGCCCCTCGGTAGCCCTTCTCAAGCTCGTCGGCGCCTCGCCCGTGACCGCCGCCTAGTCTTCCCAGCGGCCGAGTCCCTGCAGCCGTCCCCAAGTCAGCGTCGCGTGAGCACCAACCGGCGGTCTGACCGCTCCTACCGGCTCGCGACGCCATGTCCCTCCTGCACATCGCCACCGCTGGGAGTTTCACCTTGGCCTCGGTGTACTGCTTTTTGCACCGTCAGAAGACCACGTCAAGACCGCCACATGGAAAACCCAAAGAAAAACCGAAGCCCGTTCCTGGAGGCGAAGATCGATCCCGTATCCGGTGTCGCGCCAAGATCTCCGAAAAACCCCGGTACCGAACAAGTTCGTCATCGACCACCATGACGCCAAGGGCCGAACCCGAAAACCATGGAATCGCCAAGATCTCGACGCCCGGGCGCGGCCGAGGACCCCGACAAGGACCCCGACACGGACACACCGAGTTCTCCATCGAGGAAACCAAGGCCGTCGACGTGGAACCGTAGGACGCCGAGTGCTTCACCCCGGACACCGAACCCCGGAACGACAGGTTCTCCTTCCCGGACGCCGAGCTCGCCGAGAACCCGGATGCAACAAGACCCTAACCCCCGGAATCCAAGAACGCTTCCGTCGAGACCGTTCCGTCGAACCCTGGACCCTGAGACCGAACCCCGAACCCCGGAACCCCAAGATCGTCGAGCCCCCTATGTGTGACCTCTTATCCGAGACCCTTATTTTATAACATAATAACAACTTGATGCATATTAAATTGTCATTCATCTTGCATGCATATCATGGGTTTGGGGGCCTTATGCCGATTCACCTCTAATTAAATATGGGGCCCGTATGCGGGCAAATCTAGTCTCATATCGGCCTCATTTAAACTTGTGTAGCGAACCGGTATCTTATCTTGCCTTGTTAAAACAACATTTAAATTGCGGGGAATCTAAACAACATGAACCTATTAATTAATTGCCGGGACCCCGGTTCCGCTTAATATGACCTAATCGCATCGCACTTTTGCCATGTCATACATCATACATGCATCATGCCGATCTTCTACCGTTGTATTAAATATTGCATCCGGTGTTTATTCTAGCGTTTTGCTTCTTCACGGATAAGGCCGTTGAGTTGATGCGAGTGTCGACCCGATCTTCGGTTGAACCTTCAGCAATGTTTTCAGGCGAGCATCTCCCCCTTTCTACCTATCTTACTTTATAGTATTTATTTCCTCCTGTTGATCTATTGCTATCTGTGTTGCGATGCTCTAGTGTTTCGTACCCGTGATATCCCTTGCAGCCTTATATTGCCTTGGACACATCCTATTACCTGTTGTTTGGTAGTTAGTTGGACTTGCGCGTCGTAGTCGCTGGCTCAAGTGCTGTTGCGTGTCGTCAAATGCCACAGTTGTTGATGTATTGCCGCATGTTGATGATGGAGATGATCTTAGTTTTACTTATCGTTCACTTTAACTTCGCTTAACAACTAAAATTGAAATAAGCAGAGGCATCGGTGGGTGATAGAAAATATTTGGTTTCGAGCCCACTTGTGTCCGTAAGACCCCGAGTACCGATACTGTTCCTTGATTTATCGCTATCCACATCCGGAGGTATATGGGACCCCCGAGCGAGCTTGATTCAGTCTTATTTCTTGGGGCCACAAACTAGTTTGAGGTTTTATTTACTATCCTGTACTTATGCCATGCTACTTCTGTATTTAAATTGTGCGACAGATAGCACACTGTACTGTTTAGGTAAGCGGAGTGATTACGCGGTATCGACAGCCCGAGTTTTCGGGTTCCCAGTCGCTTACAGCCATTGACGCAAACCTTGAGTCCTTCTCGGAGCTTGCTTACTCTGTTGCGGGATCTACTCAATGGGGTGGCCCCCTGAAATATTTTTGAATCCTGTGATTGTTCAGTCGTGAAAGCCTCGTTGGGTTTTGAGTTGGTTTTTCCGAGGTTGATCGAGCGTGTGTTGCTATTGGTGCACCCAGGCCGGGTAAAACTTTCTGAAAGCCGTGTCCGCGGATATGGATGTAACACCCTCAGAATCGGACCTATGCAAGTTTGAGCAAAATTCGCCAAACCCGCATAGAAACGATTCAAAGGTGCCCACCAGGCACTTTCGTGCGGGTGGAAAACGAAGTAATAACATTACACAACAGTCCTCGATGGGACCCACAGAACAGATATAAATAACAGCGACTCAATGAGTCAAGAAACACAGATATACGGTACAAAGATCCAAATCACCTTGAAAAGACGGAGCGTCCGACTACGGACAAGATGCAAATGGGGCTAAGAGCCCTGAAGAATAACCAATGGCGTCCATAACCTGCCCAGGCCAAGCCGGAAGGTAACCACCTGCGACGTCGATCTCAAACCTGCTTAAACAAAGGGGTGCCGACAAAGGGCAAAGGAAAAAGAAGGCGTCGATCTTGAGGCGATGCAGCGAGGCTAGAATTGGCGGTCCTCGCCTACATAGGTATGGTGGATCAAGCGGCGGCGGCATGCACTAAACAACCTATAGAGACTCGATACAATGGCGGCAGTCGAGAGAGGGTAAGATAGACCTATCCGGATCCAACCTGAAGCTAACACCAAACAAACCCATCCAGGTGTTTCCCCCCTCGAGACCAAACGAGGAAGTCAACCGAGGAACTCACACAGTTGGCAGTTTTATTTATGCAGTTATTGTTGCAGTAATTACTAGTCAGGTATAGATAATCATCCTGATAAAGTAAGCAGTGGCCACTTTTAGTTAACCATTCCGTTATAGTTGCAGCAATTACTAATCAGATACATTTAACATGAGATAACCCATTTAAACCCAGCAGTTGTTTGTACTTTTATTCAGCCATTCCGTTGTAGTTGCAATATTTACTAGTCAGGTACAATGGTCGCAAGCGACACTCCAAATAAGCAATTGTGGGCAGTATTAATTAGCCATTCCATGATAGTGAAGCTGATTACTAGTCATTATAAAGTCAAATTTATAGCAATAAACTTTAGTTATGCTTGTCTATGATCGAGATACTGTGCTCCAAGTCGTCCATATCCGCGGACACGGCTTTCAGAAAGTTTTACCCGGCCGGGGTGCACTAATAGCAACACACGCTCGATCAACCTCGGAAAACCAAATCAAAACCCAACGAGGCTTTCACGGTGAACAATCACGGATTCGAAATATTTCAGGGGCCACCCTTTGAGTAGATCCCAATAGCAGTAAGCTAGCCGAGACGGACTCAAGGTTAGCGCCAATGGCTGTACATCGGGAACCGAAAACTGGGGTGTCGATGCAGCGTAATCACTCCGCCTTCCTAAACAGTACATTGTGCTGCTCACGCACAATTTAAATACATAAGTAGCATGGCATAAGTACAGGATCGTAAATAAAACCTCAAACTAGTTTGTGGCCCCAAGAAATAAGACTGAATCAAGCTCTGGCTCAGGGGGGTCCCATATACCTCCCGGATGTGGATAGCACGATAAATCAAGGAACAGGTATCAAGTACTCGGGGTCTTACGGGACACAAGTGGGCGTTCGGAAACCAAATATTTTCTATCACCCACCGATGCCTCTGCTTATTTCAATTTTAGTTGTTAAACAAAAATTAAAGTGAACGATAAGTAAAACTATGATCATCTCCAACATTCATCATACGGCAATTCATCAACAACTGTGGCATTAGAGCGACCGCAACAGCATGAGCAAGCGACTCTGACGGCATAAGTCCAACTATCTACCAAACAACGGTAATAGGATGTGTCCAAGGCAATATAGGGCTGCAAGGGATTTCACGCATGCGAAAACTAGAGCATCGCAACCGTATAGCAATAGATCAACAGGAAGGAGTAAATTACTATAAAAGTAAGATAGGTAGAAAGGGAGATGCTGCTTTGAAAACATTGTCGAAGGTTCATCCGAAGATCGGGGCGAAGCTCACATCAACTCAACGGCCTTATCCGCGAAGAAGCAAAACACTAGCATAAACACCAGATGCAATATTTAATACAACGGCAGAAGATCGCATGATGCATGCATGATGGATTACATGGCAAAGGTGCGATGCAATTAGGTCATATTAAGCGGAACCGGGGTCCCGACAGTTAATTGAATGGTTCAAGTTATTTAGCTACCCCGCAATTTAAATGCTGTGTTAACATGGCAGAAGATAGTACCGGTTCGCTACCCAAATTTAAATGAGGCCAATATAAGGCTAGATTTGCCCGCATATGGGCCCCATATTTAATTATTAGGTGAATCGGCATAAGGTCCCCAAACAAATGATATGCATGCAAGTATGACAATTTAAGGTGCAACAGGTTTTATATTTAGCATTTATAAAATAGGGCTCGGGAAAGGGTCACACATTAGGGTTCGCGATCTTGGTTCAGGGTTGAGTCGGTCTCGAGGACCGTGGTTCGACGGGTTCGGTCTCGGAGGAACGTTCTCGGAAGCGCCTCGGGTTTCGGGTAGATCTTGGCGTTCGAAGCGGACTTGGTTGGTGTCAGCGCGCCAGGTCTTCCGGGTCGGTGCCGTTCTTGCCGTCGTGCAAATCTTGTCGGGTCCCACGGGATCGATCTTGCCGTTGCGAAGGTCTTGGCGTTTCGCCATCTCGTGATGGTCTCGGGGCGTCGAATCCGGGAAGGAGAGCTTGGTGGTCTTCACGTTCGGACTTCGCCTCCGGGAACGGGCCTGCGGTCCGCGCAGATCTTGGGTTTCCGATACCATCGCCTTGGTTACGGCGGATCGATGGTGACTTGTGCGGGTCTTTGGTCATCACGCGGGACTCGGAATCGGTACCGGTCCGATCTTGAGTCTTGAAGAAGATCTTGAGGGTTCGCACGCGCTAGCAGATGTACATCGAGCGGGCGGAACGAGACGCCACGGCGGCGCGCGAGCCGTGAAGAGCGCTGCAGGCTCGCATGGCGGGCGGCAGAGCGACGCCCGCAGACGGGCGGAACCAAGCTTGGCGGCGAGCGGAGCTCGCGGAGAGCTTCGAGTAAGCGGGCAGCGATGCTCGAGGCAGCGAGCACGAAGAGGCCGAAGAGCATGGCGGCGGCGTCGACGGAGGACACACGCTCGAGCCAGGCGTGGCGCAGCGGCAGGAGGAAGGAGGGGCCAGCCGGAGCTGCGAGGCAGAAGCGGCCGGCGGGAGCTGCTGCAGCGGCGGCGGGCAGCTGGCCCAGGCCGAGCGGGGCCAGTGCAGGGCGAAAGGGGCCTGGGCTGCAGCTCGGGGAAGCGGAGTCAGCGGCTGGAGGCGTCGTCTTGCGGAGAAGAGTGGCGGAGCTCAGCCTTGAGGCAGTGGGAGAACGCGTGGTGTGAGGCTCTGCTTGGCGGGTCCGGACACGGCGAGAGGGAGGAGGAGTCATGTGGCGTGCTTTCGCGGCAGTCGCCAGCCTTGGAGGGAGAGCTGTTGGCGAAGCTCGGGTGGGGCAGCGGGGAAGCAGCAGAGAAGAGGAGGAGGGAAGGAGGCGGCAGCGTGGGGAGGAGGCAGCGGTGGCAGGCGTGGGCCGGGGCGTGGGTCCCATGGGTGGGACCAGGGCAGGGGCTGGTGCGGGGTGGTGCGTGTGTGCTGGGTGTGTTTGCTGTGTGGGTCTGGGTGAGTTGCTGGGTGGGTTTAGAGGGAGAGGGAGTGGGGGTGGGCTAGGTGTCAGTTTAGGATTGGGTAGAGGGGGAGAGAGGGGTGAGGTGGCAGCGTGTGAGTGGCCAGGGTGATGTGGAGGCTGGGTTGGGGTAGATAGATGGGTAGGTTTAGGATTTGGAAGGGCGGGTGTAGTTGGACCGTTTTAATTTCTGGGGCGGTCGTTCGGGTCAATCGGCCCGTTCGACCGCCTTAAAATAATTTAATATTTTTATTTGATTGCGACGAACTTTGTAAATAGTTTTGGACAAACAAAATATCCGGCAGCATCCGGGGTTTTGCGTTTAAATTAAGACGGCCGTTTAGAAAACATGAACCGGTTTATCCGCAAATAATTTAATGCAAGCAAATGCAAGATGATGACGATGCTCAAATGCAATGTGGCATGATGACATGAGCATGCGATCATGATGATGCAATGCACAAAAACAACGCGATTTTCTAGTAGTGGTTTTTGCGGGATGCCACAATTCGACACCACTAACAAAGGATCTCGCCCTCGAGATCCGCCTCATGGTACCGGAAAGAAGGTCAGTGATCTGCATCTTCTCGCTTCAGGTAGATCCTCGCGACACCACTAACGAGGGTTTCTTCTTCATCTGGAAATCGGCGACACCACCAACAAAGGGTCGTTGTCCGTGATCGTCGAGAGAACACTCCGGGGACAAAAAGGTCGAAGGTAGAGGTATCAACAAATAAAGCCACCCCTAACTTCCGTGGACGGAGTAAAACTGCTGGAGCCACTGATTCGATGTACAGGAGCGAATGATAAGAGTAGTCGGATGGTGATCAGTCCATCGCGCACCCAAACCATTACTCTGCACCGAATAGGCGGATTATGCAACCAACTCGAATGAGATCAAGATCTCGAGCGAGGTTCGAACACGGAGTGATGCGCATCGATCGGATCTGGCGTAGAGGATGTAGTCGCGTCGGAAAACACCGGAAGGCACAAACAAGGAACAAAGAATGGTAACACCGTAGATGGATTCCTCAAGCAGCACGAACACGGGATGGTAGCACACCGTTATCAAAGAAGGAAGCGAAACCCTAAAGGTACGACGGAAACCCAACCACGAGAATTCCTGGACTCGAAGAAAGAGAAGAGAGCGGATTCAAAACACGCAGAGGTGAGAGGAGAGCAACAGAGGGGTAAGGAGTAAAATCAGACCTAATCAGAACTATGCAACCGATTTTCAAAAATAGTTTTGACACTCTACTTCGGCCGTTAGCTAGGTTATCCTACAGGCTGGACTTGTGGGGTATCGTAACTGCTGAGCTCTGATACCACTCAGAACACCCTCGATCGGACCTATGCAAGTTTGAGCAAAATTCGCCAAACCCGCATAGAAACGATTCAAAGGTGCCCACCAGGCACTTTCGTGCGGGTGGAAAACGAACTAATAACATTACACAACAGTCCTCGATGGGACCCACAGAACAGATATAAATTACAGCGACTCAATGAGTCAAGAAACACAGATATACGGTACAAAGATCCAAATCACCTTGAAAACGAGGCGTCCGACTACGGACAAGATGCAAATGGGGCTAAGAGCCACGAAGAATAACCAATGGCGCCCATAACCCTGCCCGTGCCAAGCGAAGGGTAACCCACTAACGACGTCGATCTCAAACCTGCTTAAACAAAAGGTGCCGAAAGGGCAAAGGAAAAAGAAGGAGCGTCGATCGAGGCCGTGCAGCGAGGCTAGAATTCGGTCCTCGCCTACATAGGTATGGTGGATCAAGCGTCAGCATGCACTAAACAACCTATAGAGACTCGATACAACTGGCGACAGTCAGAGAGGGGTAAGATAGACCTATCCGGATCCAACCTGAAGCTAACACCAAACAAACCCATCCTGGTGTTTCCCCCCTCGAGACCAAACGAGGAAGTCAATCGAGGAACTCATACAGTTGGCAGTTTTATTTATGCAGTTATCGTTGCAGTAATTACTAGTCAGGTATAGATAATCATCCTGATAAAGTAAGCAGTGGCCACTTTTAGTTAACCATTCCGTTATAGTTGCAGCAATTACTAATCAGATACATTTAACATGAGATAACCCATTTAAACCCAGCAGTTGTTTGTACTTTTATTCAGCCATTCCGTTGTAGTTGCAATATTTACTAGTCAGGTACAATGGTCGCAAGCGACACTCCAAACAAGCAATTGTGGGCAGTATTAATTAGCCATTCCATGATAGTGAAGCTGATTACTAGTCATTATAAAGTCAAATTTATAGCAATAAACTTTAGTTATGCTTGTCTATGATCGAGATACTGTGCTCCAAGTCGTCCATATCCGCGGACACGTCTTTCAGAAAGTTTTACCCGGCCGGGGTGCACCAATAGCAACACACGCTCGATCAACCTCGGAAAAACCAAATCAAAACCCAACGAGGCTTTCACGATTGAACAATCACAGGATTCAGAAATATTTCAAGGCCACCCTTGAGTAGATCCCGCAACGTAAGCTAGCCGAGACGGACTCAAGGTTAGCGCCAATGGTAAGCGATCGGGAACCCAAACTTCGGGTGTCGATACCGTAATCACTCCGCCTCCTAACAATGACATGTGCTATCATCGCACAATTTAAATACATAAGTAGC
Organism: Avena longiglumis; assembly: GCA_030063025.1. Classification (NCBI taxonomy): domain Eukaryota; kingdom Viridiplantae; phylum Streptophyta; class Magnoliopsida; order Poales; family Poaceae; genus Avena; species Avena longiglumis. The sequence goes on along the minus strand of CP125974.1, from coordinate 90,984,569 downwards.
ATGGCATAAGTACAGGATCGTAAATAAAACCTCAAACTAGTTTGTGGCCCCAAGAAATAAGACTGAATCAAGCTTCGGCTCGGGGTCCCATATACCTCCCGGATGTGGATAGCGCGATAAATCAAGGAACAGGTATCAAGTACTCGGGGTCTTACGGGACACAAGTGGGCGTTCGGAAACCAAATATTTTCTATCACCCACCGATGCCTCTGCTTATTTCAATTTTAGTTGTTAAACAAAAATTAAAGTGAACGATAAGTAAAACTATGATCATCTCCAACATTCATCATACGGCAATTCATCAACAACTGTGGCATTAGACGACACGCAACAGCACTTGAGCAAGCGACTACGACGCGCAAGTCCAACTATCTACCAAACAACAGGTAATAGGATGTGTCCAAGGCAATATAGGGCTGCAAGGGATTTCACGGGTACGAAAACTAGAGCATCGCAACACAGATAGCAATAGATCAACAGGAAGGAGTAAATTACTATAAAAGTAAGATAGGTAGAAAGGGGGAGATGCTCGCCTGAAAACATTGTGGAAGGTTCATCCGAAGATCGGGGCGAAGCTCACATCAACTCAACGGCCTTATCCGCGAAGAAGCAAAACACTAGCATAAACACCAGATGCAATATTTAATACAACGGCAGAAGATCGGCATGATGCATGCATGATGGATGACATGGCAAAGGTGCGATGCAATTAGGTCATATTAAGCGGAACCGGGGTCCCGACAGTTAATTGAATGGTTCAAGTTATTTTAGCTACCCCGCAATTTAAATGCTGTGTTAACATGGCAGAAGATAGTACCGGTTCGCTACCCAAATTTAAATGAGGCCAATATAAGGCTAGATTTGCCCGCATATGGGCCCCATATTTAATTATTAGGTGAATCGGCATAAGGTCCCCAAACAAATGATATGCATGCAAGTATGACAATTTAAGGTGCAACAGGTTTTATATTTAGCATTTATAAAATAGGGCTCGGGAGAAAGGGGTCACACATTTAGGGTTCGGCGATCTTGGTTCCGGGGTTCGGGGTCGGTCTCAGGGACCAGGGTTCGACGGGGTTCGGTCTCGACGGGAACGTTCTCGGCGGAAGCGCTCTGGGGTTTCTGGGGTAGATCTTGGCGTTCCGAGAAGCCGGACTTGGTTCGGTGTCGGGGCGCATCGGGTCTTTTGGGTCGGTGCCGTTCTTGCCGTCGTGCAAATCTTGTCGGGTCCCACGGGATCAATCTTGCCGTTGCGAAGGTCTTGGCGTTTCGCCTTCTCGTGATGGTCTCGGGGCATCAAATCCGGGAAGGAGAGCTTGGTGGTCTTCACGTTCGGACTTCGCCTCCGGGAACAGGCCTGCGGTCCGCGCAGATCTTGGGTTTCCGATACCATCGCCTTCGGGTTCTGGCTTCGGGATCGATGGTGACTTGTGCGGGGTCTTTGGTCATCACGGCAGGACTCCGGAATCGGTACTTCGATCCGATCTTCAGGTCTTGGAAGAAGATCTTGAGGTTCAGCACGCTTCGCAGATGTACATCGAGCAGGGCAACCGAACGAGACGCCACGGGCCGCACGCCAGAGCAGAAGAGGCGCTGCAGCTCGCATGGCGGGCGAGCAGAAGACGCGCCACGGATGGGCGAACCAAGCTTGGCGAGGCGGGGAGCTCGGGCCGAGAGCTCTGAGGAGCGGCGGGCAGCGATACTCGGCGGCGCCAGGCCGCGAAGAGCATGGCGGGCGGCGTCGGCGGAGGCCACGCGCGGGGCGAGCTCGAGCGGGCGGCGCGCGACCGGAGGAGGAAGGAGGGCCGGTCGGCGGCGGCGGTGGCGGAGCCGGGCGCGCGAGGCGCAGAGGGGCCTTCAGGCTGCTACGAGGCGCGGGGCAGAGGCGGCGAGGTGCGGGGCCTGGCTAGCGGTGGAGGCGGGCAGCTCGGGGCAGTGGAGCGGTCGCGGGCGGCAGGCCAGCTGGGCGAGAGAGAGGCGCGGTGGCGCGGCGCGAGCGGCGAGGAGGCGCGTGGCGGGCGCATGGGCTCTGGCGGAGGTCAGGACACGAGGAGGAGGAGGAGCTCATGGGCGGCGTGCATGGTCGCCGAGCGCGGCGGCGGAGGGGAGAGCTGCGGGCGAGCTCGGGTGGGACGCGGGGGAAGCAGCCAGAGAGAAGAGGAGGGAAGGAGGAAGACGGCGCGTGGGGGAGGAGACGCGCCAGGGGGGCTGGCAGGCAGTGGGCCGGGACGTGGGTCCCATGAGGGTGGGACCAGTCAGGCGGCGTGGGCTTGAGGGTGGTGCGTGCTGGGTGTGTTTGCTGTGTGGGTCTGGGTGAGTTGCTGGGTGGGTTTAGAGGGAGAGGGAGTGGGGGTGGGCTAGGTGTCAGTTTAGGATTGGGTAGAGGGGGAGAGAGGGGTGAGGTGGCAGCGTGTGAGTGGCCAGGGTGATGTGGAGGCTGGGTTGGGGTAGATAGATGGGTAGGTTTAGGATTTGGAAGGGCGGGTGTAGTTGGACCGTTTTAATTTCTGGGGCGGTCGTTCGGGTCAATCGGCCCGTTCGACTGCCCCGCCCAAAATAATTTAATATTTTTATTTGATTGCGACGAACTTTGTAAATAGTTTTGGACAAACAAAATATCCGGCAGCATCCGGGGTTTTGCGTTTAAATTAAGACGGCCATTTAGAAAACATGAACCGGTTTATCCGCAAATAATTTGATGCAAGCAAATGCAAGATGATGACGATGCTCAAATGCAATGTGGCATGATGACATGAGCATGCGGTCATGATGATGCAATGCACAAAAACAACGCGATTTTCTAGTAGTGGTTTTTGCGGGATGCCACAATGGACGACTTGGAGCACAGTATCTCGATCATAGACAAGCATAACTAAAGTTTATTGCTATAAATTTGACTTTATAATGACTAGTAATCAGCTTCACTACAACGGAATGGCTAAATAATACTGCCCACAATTGCTTGTTTGGTTTGTCGCTTGCGACAATTGTGTCTGACTAGTAAGTATTGCAACTACAACGGGATGGCTGAATAAAAGTACCAACAACTGCTGGGTTTTGGGTTTATCTCATGCTATCTGTATCTGATTAGTAAGTGTTGCAACTATAACGGAATGGTTAACTAAAAGTGCTCACTGCTTACTTTATCAGGACGATTATCTAAACCTGACTAGTAAAGTGCCGCCACTATAACTGAATAAGTAAAACTGCCAACTGTGTGAGTTCCTCGGTTGACTTCCTCGTTTGGTCTCGAGGGGGAAACGCCAGGATGGGTTTGTTTGGTGTTAGCCTCAGGTTGGATCCGGATAGGTCTTTCTTACCCCTCTCTGATAACCGTCAGTTGTATCGAGTCTCTATAGGTTGTTTAGTGCATGCTGTCGCTGTCGCTTCAGTCCACCATACCTATGTAGGCGAGGACCGCCGTCTAGCCTCGCTGTCTTGGCCTCGATCTTGGCGCCTCTTTCCTTTGCCCTTTGTCGGCACCCCTTTTGTTTAAGCAGGTTTTGAGATCGACGCCGTTAGCAGGGTTACCCTTCCGGCTTGGCCTGGGCAGGGTTATGGACGCCATTGGTTATTCTTCAGGGCTCTTAGCCCCATTTGCATCTTGTCCGTAGCTGGACGCTCTGTCATTTTCAAGGTGATTTGGATCTTTGTATATTATATCTGTATTCTTGACTCATGGAGTCGCTGTTATATATATCTGTTCTGTGGGGCGCTCTGTCATTTTCAAGGTGATTTGGATCTTTGTATATTATATCTGTATTCTTGACTCATGGAGTCGCTGTTATATATATCTGTTCTGTGGGTCCCATCGAGGACTGTTGTGTAATGTTATTACTTCGTTTTCCACCCGCACGAAAGTGCCTGGTGGGCACCTTTGAATCGTTTCTATGCGGGTTTGGCGAGTTTCGCTAAAACTTGCATAGGTCCGATTCTGAGGGTGTTACATCGGTGATGAGCCTTCCAGGGACGAAAGCACTTTGTTCCACACTAATAACCTCCTCCAAGACTAGTCTCATTCTTTTCGCAATTGTCTTTGCACAAATTTTGTATAAGATAGAACATAGACAGATAGGTATAAATTGTGATATGGACTGGGGATTCCGTACCTTCAGAATAAGCACAATGGCCGTATTATTAAGCGAGGACGGTAGCTCCCCTCCATTAAGAAAACCCAACACCGCTGTAACCAGATCAACACGAATAAGATCCCAATGGCGTTGGTAGAATCCAGTCGTGAAACCATCCACTCTTGGCGCCTTCGATGGGTGCATCTGGAATAAGGAAAATCTCACCTCCTCCTCCGTGAACTCCTTGTCAAGGGTCACTCGCATATCATCTGTAACCCGTTCGGGAACCAGGTTCAGAAGGTCCTCCATCACTGGCGTCCCCTGTGTGGAATATAACTGCTGATAGAATGACTGAATTTCATGGTTTATCTCACCAGTTTCCTCGCACATGGTACCATCATCACGTTGTAGACTAGAGATAAGATTCGTTCGTTTCCTCCTTGCTACCTGCGCATGAAAGAAAGCAGTGTTCCGGTCCCCCGCCTTCAACCAGTTCACCCGTGCTCTCTGCTTAACCCAAATCTCCTCTTGATACAACACTTCAGAGATGCGTTGCATAATTTTACGCTCTTCTGCAGACGGGCCTTGTCCCAAAGATAAACTTCGAACTCTGTCCAGCTCCTTGCGCAAATTCACAAGACGCTTTTTGAAATTACCAACAGTGGCTGACCCCCATTTATCAATTCCAGACTTCATTTCTTCCATAAAGAGGCCAACAAACCCGGCAAACCTTGCCCGTGGTGAGATTCCTCCCACAGATCTCTTACTATTTTATCATAATCCCCATGTGACTGCCAAACATTTTCATATCTGAAAGGACGCTTATTCAGTCCGGTGGGTGCATTGTGTGTACAAACCTCTGCCACCAGAAGGCAGTGATCTGACTCCACCATATTGACATGACGGACCTTTGTTCTTGGGAACATGTTGATCAGAGAGACATCCCCAAAAGCCCTGTCAATCCGTGCTCGGACATTTTACCGGCCTGACTGCCGGTTGTCCCAGGTATATGGGGACTCATAGTACCCCAGATCAATTAACTCACAATCCTCCACTGCCTCCCTAAAGGCTCGCATCTGCCATTCTTACCTATGATGCTCACTGTAATGTTCCGAGCCAAACATAGTCTCATTGAAGTCTCCCATGCACAACCACGGAAGATTACGGAGCGAGTGAAGACAGGGCCGTTCCTGAGATTTCGGGGGCCCGGGGCGAAACTAAAATTTTGGGCCCCTTAGTATAATTTTTTTTGCATATATAAGATAATAAATAATAAATATTTTAAGTACACTTCTAACTATAATATTCATATAAAAATAACAGTGCTTACATGATACCTTAAAATTTCCTCCGAAAATTCCTAGAAGAAAAGTCCGTGACGATGGAATCAATATCAATCTCGTCCACTAACTTCTTCTCGATGCATAGACTTGCCAAACCATTTAACCTCTCCTGAGACATTGAAGATCTCAAATAGTTCTTCAATAATTTCAACTTTGAAAAGCTTCTTTCAGCTGATGCAACAGTCACGGGCATAGTAAATAAGATCCGAGAAGCGATAGAAATATTAGGATAACAATCCGCTTCTCTGACAAACTCAAAAAGCTCCATAGCAGACATTGAGGTATTTGGCAAAGTGAACTTCATAACACTTAACTCAGAAATAAGTGCATTTAACTCAACATCACATATATCAGGTTCATCATCTTTACCAGGCCGAGTAAAAGTTTTTGCAAATGTAGTGCAATGTTCTTTCAGTTCAGAACCATCCAATGCCTTCAAGGATGTCGAACTCATTAAAAACCCAAATATACTTTTGAATGACTGGAGTTCTTCAAATCTGCGCTTCAAAGATGTGGTCGCCATATCGACCATAACCAAAAAGTAGTTCACTTTAAAATCCTCCTCCGCTTGGAAGATTGCTTCCTCGCATTCAGTTTCATCAAATTGCTTTGTCCTAGAAGCATGACGCTTTACACGGAACCATTGCTCTACACCCAGCTCAGATGCAATATCCTTGGCACTCTTCAAACCAGCAGCAAATCCTTCATTTCTATATGTTTGAAAGTAAGTGCGCATACCTTCTATTTGTTGTATTGTAGAATCAATACACATGGATGCTGATTGCAATTTCTTGCTAACTGTGTTTACTGCAAATAAAATTTCATACCAGATAACCATACCAAATATAAATTCAAAGCTACCAAGCACTTTAAATAAATTTTTTGCATCACTCCTATCCTTTGGGTCAGTATCAACATCTTCACTTAACTCAAGAAGAGCAGACCTTAGCTGAGGAGCTTGAAATCTAATTGCTTTGACACTTTTGATCCGACTCTCCCAACGAGTATTAGACAAAGACTTCACAGTTAAACCTTCCACGTGGTCAAGCAACACTTTCCATCTTTTGGTAGACCCCGAAAATAAAACATAGATTCGTTGCACGATACCAAAGAAAGAACAGCCTTACCACAAGATTTAGCCATATCACAAAGAGTAAGATTAAGACTATGACAAGCACACGGCATATACAAAGCCCTTGGATTTACCTTAATCAACCTGTTCTGAACTCCTTTGTTCTTTCCTTTCATATTAGAGCCATTATCATAACCTTGACCCCTGATGTCATCAATAAGAAGACCATATGACTTGATGGAATCAACCAATACCTTGAAAAGCCCCTCACCAGATGTGTCATTCACCACCAAGAAACCAAGAAAGTACTCCTCAACTTTTACCTGTGCATCAGAGGTATTAACACAGCGAACCAACAAACTCATTTGCTCTTGGTGACTCACATCTGGGGTACAATCAAGAATAACCGAGAAATATTTAGCCTTCTTAACCACCTTCAGAATAGTGTCTGTAATGCTAGAAGCCATTAGTAAAATCAACTCATTCTGAATTTTGTGACTAAGATAATGATAATGAATCTCATTGCTTTGAATCCGTCTAATGTGGTCTTGCATTACCATGTCAAATTCTGCAATCATCTCAACACAAGCTAAGAAATTACCATTATGGTCATTGTAAAGCTGCTCATTGGATCCTCTAAATGCCAAACTGCGCTTACCAAGAAATTTTACAACAGCAACTATTCTTAGCAAAACTTGTCTAAGGCGCTCCTTCTCTTTTGTGATCTCATGTTGCAACTCCTTATCAATTGTTTCATGTTTGCTCAGTCTATTTCTTAATTCGTTCCAAGAGATTATGCTTGTCATATGCTCGACACTAACTTCATGTTCTTTGAGCCTATCGGTGATATGTTTCCAATCATTAAATCCATCATGTGCCAAGGAACTCTTGCAGCTAATAGGGTTGAACAACTTGCATGAAAAACAGAACACTTTGTCAACATGACTTGAATAAACTAGCCATTTTCGATCACGTACCTCTCCATTGCTCATGTGTCTAGAGTAATGAGAATATGAAAAATGTCTTTTACCGGTTAGAGGAAAAGTGATATTTTCTTCTCTGATAGGACCCTTTTCCACTAATATGTCCCTTGCCTTGTTATCAAGAGTACCCCAATTTGCTGGATTATAAATATCCACACTAACTGGTTCTGGCTCATCATCAACATTAGCAGATTCATCATCACGATTAGTCACATTGCCATCATCTGCGTTGATATGAACATCGTCTTCTGGATCAACATTAGTCTGTTCACCCACAAGAACTAGAGCCAACTCATCTGGATTCCTCGAAGTGCTCGTGTTGCTCTTCAAAAATTTATGAAAAGATCCTCTCTGCGATTCTATTAATTTCTTTTCTTGTTCTCTCCTTTTTCTTTTCTGAGCACCGGATTCGGGCGCCATAATCAGTTAACCTTGGACGCTACAATAAAGAACAACAATCAGATAATAAATGTGTAAACTACTAATTAGAATTATGAACTAAAAATTAGGACAATCAAAAAAACTTGTGTAGGCGTGTAGTTGTGTAATTGTGTATTTGTGTTGAGATGATTGCAAACAGCAAAACAGCAAGGCAGCAACCTGCAGAAATTAGGGAGAGCAAAACAGCAAGGTAGCAACCTGCAGATCGATTCCAGTACGGACAGAGACAGCCCAACAGGGAGACAACAGCGGGGAGATGAATTGAAATTTGCATACCGTCAGTCAGGGCCTCAGGGGCGCAGGCGGGAGGCGGCAGTCCTAGCACTGGCTGGCAGGGCGAGGTCGACGCGCGGCGCAGTCTTGGGAGCCGGCCGGTCGTCGAGTCGTCGTCGCCTCGTCGGTTGTCCGTCAGTCGAACTGTCAAGAAACCCACCGCGTGGCGTCGGGACTCGAGACTCGGGCGATCCGCGATCCTCTTGTATCTCGATCGAGAGAAGGAAGCGACGCCGACGCCTCGATATGCGCTTGCCGCCTCGTACCTGGCAGGCCCTGGTACTGGGAGTCATAGAGTTGCTGAGCCCAATATATTTTTTTTTTGATGTATACTAAAACTGTAAATTTTTGGGCCCCTATTTTTTTTGGGCCCGGGGCGGCTGCCCCGCTGGTCCCCCCCCAGGGCCGGCCCTGAGTGAAGACGTGTAACACCCTCAGAATCGGACCTATGCAAGTTCGGGCAAAATTCACCAAACCCGCATAGAAACGATTCAAAGGTGCCCACCAGGCACTTTCGTGCGGGTGGAAAACGAAGTAATAACATTACACAACAGTCCTCGATGGGACCCACAGAACAGATATATATAATAGCGACTCAAAGAGTCAAGAATACAGATATAAGATACAAGATCCAAATCACCTTGAAAATGGTAGAGTGTCCGACTACGGACAAGAAGCAAATGGGGCTAAGAGCCCTGAAGAATAACCAATGGCGTCCATAACCCTGCCTGTGCCAAGCGAAGGGTGACCCCGCTAACGCGTCGATCTCAAAACCTGCTTAAACAAAGGGTGCCGACAAAGGGCAAAGGAAAAGAAGGAGCGTCGATCGAGGCCAAGACACGGCGAGGCTAGAATTGGGGTCCTCGCCTACATAGGTATGGTGGATCAAGCGGCAGCAGCATGCACTAAACAACCTATAGAGACTCGATACAACCTGGCGGTAGAACGTGAGGGATAAGAATGACCTAACCGAATCCAACACAAGCTATCACCAAACAAACCCATCCTGGTGTTTCCCCCTCGAGACCAAACGAGGAAGTCGACCGAGGAACTCACACAGTTGGCAGTTTTACTTATTCAGTTATAGTTGCAGTAATTACTAGTCAGGTATAGATAATCGTCCTGATAAAGTAAGCAGTGGGCACTTTTAGTTAATCATTCCGTGATAGTTGCAACAATTACTAATCAGGTACAGACAGCATGAGATAAACCCAAACCCAGCAGTTGTTGGTACTTTTATTCAGCCAATTCGTTGTAGTTGCAATACTTACTAGTCATATACAATTGTCGCAAGCGACAACCAAACAAGCAATTGTGGGCAGTATTAATTAGCCATTCCGTTGTAGTGGAGCTGATTACTAGTCATTATAAGTCAAAATTTATAACAGTAAACTTTAGTTATGCTTGTCTATGATCGAGATACTGTGCTCCAAGTCGTCCATATCCGCGGACACGGCTTTCAGAAAGTTTTACCCGGCCGGGGTGCACCAATAGCAACACACGCTCGATCAACCTCGGAAAAACCAAATCAAAACCCAACGAGGCTTTCACGAGAACAATCACAGATTCAGAAATATTTCAGGGGGCCACCCCTTAAGTAGAATCCGCAACGGAGTAAGCAAGCTCGAGGCGGCCTCAAGGTCTGCGACAATGGCTGCGAGCGACTGGGAACCCCAAACGGGGCTTGTCGACACCGCGTAAACATTCCGCTTCAAAATAAAGATTAAGACTGCACAATCGTAAAGCAAAGAAACATGGCATAAGTACAGGATCGTAAATAAAACCTCAAACTAGTTTGTGGCCCCAAGAAATAAGACGGAATCAAGCTCTGGTCCGTGGGGTCCCATATACCTCCGGATGTGGATAGCGCAAAATCAAGGAACAGTATCAAGTACTCGGGGTCTTACGGGACACAAGTGGCTCGAAACCAAATATTATCTATCACCCACCGATGCCTCTGCTTATTCAATTTTAGTTGTTAAACAGAAATTAAAGTGACGATAAGTAAAACTAGAATCATCTCCAACAGCAACATGCGGCGATACATCAGCAACTGTGGCATATGGCGACACAAACAATATAGCAAGCGACGGCGACGCGCAAGACCAACTAGCTACCAAACAACAGGCAATAGGGTGTGTCCAAGGCAATATATGGCTGCAAGGAATAACAAGGGTACGGTATCTAGAGCATCGCAACACAGATAGAAATAGATCAACAGGGGGAAATAAAGACTATAAAAGTAAGATAGGTAGAAAGGGGGAGATGCTCGCCTGAAAACATTGTCGAAGATTCAACCGAAGATCGGGGCGAAGCTCACATCAACTCAACGGCCTTATCCGCGAAGAAGCAAAACACTAGAAGAAACACCGGATGCAATATTTAATAAAACGGCAGAAGATCGGCATGATGCATGTATGATGCATGGCATGGCAAAGTCTTGATGCAATTAGGTCAAGATTAAGCGGAACCGGGGTCCCGACAATTGATTATATTGTTCAAGTTATTTAATTACCCCGCAAATTAAATGTTGTTTGGCGAGACAACAGATGGAACCGGTTCGCTACACATGTTTAAATGAGGCCAATATAAGGCTAGATTTGCCCGCATATGGGCCCCATATTTAATTATGAGGTGAATCGGCATAAGGCCCCCAAACCGATGCTATGCATGAGAGAATGACAATTTAATATGCAATCAAGTTGTTATGATGTTGTAAAATAGGGTTCGAGGAAAAGGGGTCACACATCAGAGGGGGCTCGACGATCTTGGGGGTTCCGGGGTTCGGGGTCAGGGTCCAGGGTTCGGCGAGGTCGGTCTCGGCGGAAACGTTCTCGGGCTCCGGAATCGTTCTCTCGTTCTCGGCATCGGGGCAGATCTTGCGTTCCGGATCCGGACTTGGTTCGATGTCGGGGTTCATCGGATCTTCCGGGTCGGTGCCGTTCTTGTCGCATGCAGATCTTGTCGGTACCGTGTGCCAGTCGGACTTGTCTTCGGGGTGAAGAACTTGGTGTCCGGGCGGAGTGCTTGGCGTCCCTGGGTTCTCCGCGTCCGTGTTGCGTCCGTGATGTAGATCTTGTGAGACCGGCGTCATCGGGTTCGGTGTCGACGGTCTTGGTGTTCCGATGGAGAACTCGGTGTCTTGGGTTCGGATCCGTGATGAAGATCTTGGGTGGCACCATGAACATGTACCTCCTTCGCAAACCTCGGCATCGAGCCGGCCTTGCCGGTAAGCTACCGTGTGCGAAGACCTTGATCTTCGATTGAGCAGCGCCAACACGCGTGGTACGGATTCGCATGACGGGCGATCCACAAGGGCGGTCGGGCACGGGCTCACGACGCCGAGGCGGACGACGCGTCCTTGAACGACGGGCGTCGGCTTGTCAAGAGGCAGCAGAGGAAGCTTCCGCTACCGGGACGCGGCGACGAGGCCGAGCGAGGCGGCCCGAGGCGAGAGGCAGGCACGCGACGCAGGCGAGGCGGGCTGGCTCAGCGACGGTCTGTCAGCCGACGGAGACGGAGGGGACGGAGCCGCGACGCGCAGGCGCGGTCGGGCTCAGCGGGCCCATGGCGCAGCGGCCGGTGGGGAAAGCGGCGAGGCGGAGCAAGCCGCGGGCAGAGAGGCGGTGGCCGCTAGGCTCGGAGGGAGGTCGCCGCGTGGCGGCTCGGGCTGGCGGCGGCGACCGAGATGCAGGGCGCGACGCGGCGGCGAGGGGCAGAGGAGGAGGCTCGGGATGCTGGAGAGGGCGGGGGCGGGTCGACGGGACGGAGGCGGGCTGGGCGCTTGGAAGGAGGCGCCGGGACGGGCGAGCGCGGCAGCAGTGAGGCGGGAACTCAGCGGGCGGGCTCCAAGCGGAGGGTCGGGCCGGCTCTGGCGGGGCCTCGAGGCGGACTGGGCAAGCGCAGCGAGGTTGGAGAAAGGAGGAGGGCGCCGGGTCGGGGAAGAAGAGGTGGGGAAGCGGTGCGAGGTGGGACCTGGGTGGGCTACACGCTGGGCGGGGCCTGGGGCCGCGGTGGGGAGTTGGGCGCGTGCGTGGGGAGAGGCAGGGAGCGTGGGCCAGGGGCGGGGTCCACGCGGGGCCCGCGCGTCAGGGGGAAGTGGGGAGGGTGGCTGACGCGTGGCAGGTGGGAGTAGTGTAGGGTGTGGGGGTGGGGCCTGCTGTCAGAGAGAGTGGGGATAGAGGGTAGAGAGTCTGGGGGTGAGAAAAGAGAGAGAGGTGGGAAAAGAGGTGGATAGCTGAGGTGGCAGGGTGGGTATGTTTTGGGTGAGAGGTTGAGGTGGCGAGCTGAGAGTGGTGGGTAGGAATAGATTGGGTGGGGCTAGGTTTTAGGACAGGGCTGCTTTATTATTTGTGTTTGTTTGGTCCTGTTACAATTAAAACAGAACCACTTTGCAACTAGTTTTTAGAGAAAATAAATATCCGATACCTTCGGGGTTTTTGCCTTTTATAATAAAGAGGGGTTTTTTGTATAATAAACTTTGGGTTTTTCAAATAATGCAAACAAACAATGCGTGATTATGACGATGCAATGCACAAATTCAACGCGATTTTCTAGTAGTGGTTTTGCGGGATGCCACAATTCGACACCACTAACAATGGATCTCGCCCTCGAGATCCGCCTCATGGTACCGGAAGGAAGGTCGGCGCTCTGCGTCTTCTCACTTCGTGTAGATCTTCTCGACACCACTAACAATGGGCCGTTGTTCTTGATCACCGAGAGAGCACTCCGGGAACAAAAGGTTGAAGGTAGAGGTATCACAATAAAGCCACCCCTAACCTCCATTAGAAGAGGGAAAAGTTACCTTGATCCACCAGTTCGATGTACAGAGCGAACAGTAAGAGTCGGGTAGGGTGATCAGTCCACCCCGTACTCACACTATCCATTCTATACATGAGTAGGAGAATCAGCAACTCAACTCTCGAGATTCAGACTGAAGATCTTCATAGGTGGTATCCGGAACAAAGGGATGCTGCCAGCAGAAATCGTATGAAAGACACACTGATTAGGTTTCGCGATGGTTCCGTTGGCGTGAACAACACGTGCTCAAGGTCGACTCCAACTTCACCAAAGCTCGTCCTCCTCATATGTTTTTCAACGACACTGATATCCAGCAAGGAACACAGATGGATAAAGAGCTCAAGAACAAAAGATCGGATGAAGGGCACAACAGACCAGCTGCAGATTGATGTTCGCAGCACCTTCGTTACAAAAGGGAGAAGCGTAACCCTAAAGGTACGACGGAATCCCAACCACGAGAAATCCTGGACTCGAAGAAAAGATCAGAGAGCAGGTTCAAAACACGTCGAGATGAGAGGGGATCAGCAGAGGGGTAAGGAGTAAAAATCAGACCTAACCAGATCTATCCAACCGATTTTGCAAAAATAGTTTTGACACTCTACTTCGGCCGTTAGCTAGGTTATCCTACAGGCTGGACTTGTGGGGTATCGCAACTGAGCTCGATACCACTCAGTAACACCTCGAAATCGGACCTATGCAAGTTCGGGCAAGATTCACCAAACCCGCATAGAAACGATTCAAAGGTGCCCACCAGGCACTTTCGTGCGGGTGGAAAACGAAGTAATAACATTACACAACAGTCCTCGATGGGACCCACAGAACAGATATATATAATAGCGACTCAAAGAGTCAAGAATACAGATATAAGATACAAGATCCAAATCACCTTGAAAATGGTAGAGTGTCCGACTACGGACAAGAAGCAAATGGGGCTAAGAGCCACGAAGAATAACCAATGGCGTCCATAACCCCTTGTGCCAAGCCAGAAGGGTGACCCTGCTAACGGCGTCGATCTCAAAACCTGCTTAAACAAAAGGGGTGCCGACAAAGGGCAAAGGAAAAAGAAGGAGCGTCAGTACTGAGGCCAGTACACGGCGAGGCTAGAATTCGGGGGTCCTCGCCTACATAGGTATGGTGGACTGAAGCGGCAGCGGCAGCATGCACTAAACAACCTATAGAGACTCGATACAACTGGCGGTAGAACAGAGAGGGATAAGAATGACCTAACCGAATCCAACCTGAAGCTAACACCAAACAAACCCATCCTGGTGTTTCCCCCTCGAGACCAAACGAGGAAGTCAACCGAGGAACTCACACAGTTGGCAGTTTTATTTATTCAGTTATCGTTGCAGCAATTACTAGTCAGGTATAGATAATCATCCTGATAAAGTAAACAGTGGGCACTTTTAGTTAACCATTCCGTGATAGTTGCAACAATTACTAATCAGGTACAGATAGCATGAGATAAACCCAAAACCCAGCAGTTGTTGGTACTTTTATTCAGCCAATTGCTAGATTAGTTGCAATACTTACTAGTCATATACAATTGTCGCAAGCGACAACCAAACAAGCAATTGTGGGCAGTATTAATTAGCCATTCCGTTATAGTGGAGCTGATTACTAGTCATTATAAGTCAAATTTATAGCAGTAAACTTTAGTTATGCTTGTCTATGATCGAGATACTGTGCTCCAAGTCGTCCATATCCGCGGACACGGCTTTCAGAAAGTTTTACCCGGCCGGGGTGCACCAATAGCAACACACGCTCGATCAACCTCGGAAAAACCAAATCAAAACCCAACGAGGCTTTCACGACTGAACAATCACAGGATTCAGAAATATTTCAGGGGGCCACCCCTTAAGTAGAATCCGCAACGGAGTAAGCAAGCTCCGAGGCGGCCTCAAGGTCTGCGACAATGGTACGATCGGGAACCCCAAACGGGCTTGTCGACACCGTAAACATTCCGCTTCAAATAAAGACAGTGTGCGACCTGCACAATCGTAAATAAAGCAAGAAACATGGCATAAGTACAGGATCGTAATAAAACCTCAAACTAGTTTGTGGCCCCAAGAAATAAGACGGAATCAAGCTACTGTCAGGGGTCCCATATACCTCCCGGATGTGGATAGCGCAAAATCAAGGAACAGTATCAAGTACTCGGGTCTTACGGGACACAAGTGGGCTCGAAACCAAATATTATCTATCACCCACCGATGCCTCTCGCTTATTCAATTTTAGTTGTTAAACAGAAATTAAAGTGACGATAAGTAAAACTAGAATCATCTCCAACAGCAACATGCGATACATCAAGAATCGTGGCATATGGCGACACAACAGCAATATAGCAAGCGACGGCGCAAGACCAACTAGCTACCAAACAACAGGCAATAGGGTGTGTCCAAGGCAATATATGGCTGCAAGGAATAACAAGGGTACGGTATCTAGAGCATCGCAACACAGATAGAAATAGATCAACAGGGGGAAATAAAGACTATAAAAGTAAGATAGGTAGAAAGGGGGAGATGCTCGCCTGAAAACATTGTCGAAGATTCAACCGAAGATCGGGGCGAAGCTCACATCAACTCAACGGCCTTATCCGCGAAGAAGCAAAACACTAGAAGAAACACCGGATGCAATATTTAATAAAACGGCAGAAGATCGGCATGATGCATGTATGATGCATGGCATGGCAAAGTGCGATGCAATTAGGTCAAGATTAAGCGGAACCGGGGTCCCGACAATTGATTATATTGTTCAAGTTATTTAATTACCCCGCAAATTAAATGTTGTTTGGCGAGACAACAGATGGAACCGGTTCGCTACACATGTTTAAATGAGGCCAATATAAGGCTAGATTTGCCCGCATATGGGCCCCATATTTAATTATGAGGTGAATCGGCATAAGGCCCCCAAACCGATGCTATGCATGAGAGAATGACAATTTAATATGCAATCAAGTTGTTATGATGTTGTAAAATAGGGTTCGAGGAAAAGGGGTCACACATCAGAGGGGGCTCGACGATCTTGGGGGTTCCGGGGTTCGGGGTCAGGGTCCAGGGTTCGGCGAGGTCGGTCTCGGCGGAAACGTTCTCGGGCTCCGGAATCGTTCTCTCGTTCTCGGCATCGGGGCAGATCTTGCGTTCCGGATCCGGACTTGGTTCGATGTCGGGGTTCATCGGATCTTCCGGGTCGGTGCCGTTCTTGTCGCATGCAGATCTTGTCGGTACCGTGTACCCGTCGGACTTGTCTTCGGGGTGAAGAACTTGGTGTCCGGGCGGAGTGCTTGGCGTCCCTGGGTTCTCCGCGTCCGTGTTGCGTCCGTGATGTAGATCTTGTGAGACCGGCGTCATCGGGTTCGGTGTCGACGGTCTTGGTGTTCCGATGGAGAACTCGGTGTCTTGGGTTCGGATCCGTGATGAAGATCTTGGGTGGCACCATGTACATGTACCTCCTTCGCAAACCTCGGCATCGAGCCGGTCTTGCCGGTAAGCTACCGTGTGCGAAGACCTTGATCTTCCCGATTGGGCTTGAGCAGCGCCAACACACGCGTGGTACGGGATTCAGGCATAACGGCGGGCGATTCACAAGGGCGGTCGGGGCACGGGCTCACGGCACGGTCGAGGCGGACGACGTCCTTGTGAACGACGAAGGCGTCGGCTTGTCGAAGAGGCAGCAGAGGTAGAAGCTTCCGCGCCGGGGACGCAGGCGACGAGGCCGAGCGAGGGCGGCCCGAGGCGGAGAGGCAGGCACAGCGACGCAGGCCAGAGGCGGGCCGCGGGCTCGGCGACGGGGTCTGTCGACGGAGACGGTGAGGGGGACGGGAGCCGCGACGGCGCAGGCTGCGGGTCGGGCTCAGGCGGGCCCGGGGCGCGGTGCAGCCGGGAAAGCGGCCAGCGGAGGCGGAGCAAGCTGCCAAGGCATGAGAGAGGCGGTGGCCGCTAGGCTCGGAGGGGAGGTCGCCGCGGTGGCGGCTCGGGGCGGCGCGACCGGAGATCTGGCGCGCACGGCGGCGAGGGGCACCGGAGGAGGAGGCGGTCGCTGGGATGCGCGAGAGGGCGAGGGCGGGTCGACGGGCGGGCGGAGGCGGCTCGGGCGCTGGAAGGAGGCGCGGCCGGGGGGGCGACGCGGCAGCGGAGGCGGGAACTCCGGCGGGCGGCCCGGAAGCGGAGGGTCGGCCGGCTCTGGCGCGGGCCTCGAGGCGACGGCGGGGCTGCATCGCGAGGTTGGAGAAAGGAGGAGGGCCGGGTCGGGGAAGAAGAGGGTGGGGAAGCGGTGCAGGTGGGACCCGGGTGGGCCACACGCAGGGCCGGGGTTCTGGGCCGCGGTGGGGAGTTAGGCGCGTGGGGAGAGGCGGGGCCAGGGGCGGGTCCACGGGGCCCAAGGCGTGGGGAAGTGGGGAGGGTGGCTGACGCGTGGCAGGTGGGAGTAGTGTAGGGTGTGGGGGTGGGGCCTGCTGTCAGAGAGAGTGGGGATAGAGGGTAGAGAGTCTGGGGGTGAGAAAAGAGAGAGAGAGGTGGGAAAAGAGGTGGATAGCTGAGGTGGCAGGGTGGGTATGTTTTGGGTGAGAGGTTGAGGTGGCGAGCTGAGAGTGGTGGGTAGGAATAGATTGGGTGGGGCTAGGTTTTAGGACAGGGCTGCTTTATTATTTGTGTTTGTTTGGTCCTGTTACAATTAAAACAGAACCACTTTGCAACTAGTTTTTAGAGAAAATAAATATCCGATACCTTCGGGGTTTTTGCCTTTTATAATAAAGAGGGGTTTTTTGTATAATAAACTTTGGGTTTTTCAAATAATGCAAACAAACAATGCGTGATTATGACGATGCAATGCACAAATTCAACGCGATTTTCTAGTAGTGGTTTTGCGGGATGCCACAAGACGCCGAAGAAGCGTCCAGCTCAGCTTCCTTTTTTCCCTCCTCGGGTCACCGTAAAAACCTGTGAAGCGCCAGGGGCACCCCCATCATCACGGTGAGTCACCACCACATCAATATGATGTGCATTGAAACTCTTCAGGTCAACAACAACCTCGCTTGACCAAAATAAACCAATGCCACCACTTAGGCCAACACTATCAATGGCAAAGGCTCCGGAGAAACCCAGTGAACCTGCCAACTTTTCTACCCTCTTCCCTCCAATCTTCGTCTCCATTACAAAGAGGAGAGTGGGAGACTTTTGCTTCGTAAAACAACGAAGTTATCGAACCGTCGCAGAGTCTCCCAGTCCACGACAGTTCAAACTGTAGCAATTCATTGCTCCCGGCGCGGCTGATCCCCGTCAGCCTGCGTCGATTCTTTCTTCCACCATCTGTAGAACCATTGTCCCACTTGCCCCGATCTCTAGGATGATCATGACGTTGGAAATTAGCAGAGTTGCTACCGTTAGCCTGGCTAGGGCCTTGTCTCCATCGATCTTCCGGAGCCCTTAGCCTTGGACCATACGGCCACTCATCATTTTCACCTCTCTCAGCTGGGGTAGGACAGATAGGTGCTGAATGTCCCAATAAACCAGAGGAGAAACAGAAATAAGGTAGATCCTCATATTGAATTTCGTACCAGTCACAAGCCTCACGGCGGGAAGAATCCAGAGCTAGGCACCTCCGGAGTGGCACATTCACATCAGTGAATATTCTAACCCGCAGGAACTGCCCATTGAACTTGCTAGACAGATCAATCTTAACAACTTCGTTTCCAAGCTCACTCGCTATCTTCGTGCCCCACATTGTATTAAACATGTTTCGTGGGAGATCCAGAACTCGCACCCAGATGAGCAGGCTTTCGAACTTCAACTCCGATGGACGTTTACAGCTCTGATAATCTTCAAGTAAAACCGCGTGTTTATTCACTGCCCATGGAGATCGCTCCCAGACCCTATCCCTGTCCCTCTTGGTGGCCAACTCTGCCACAAAAAGATTGGGGCCTTCATCAATAAAGATGAGCCCCTTTGGATTTCCCCAGGCAGGACGAAGAGAAGAAGAGATCGTTTGTATGTGAATAATCTTTGGCTAAGGCACGAGGATCGAGCTCCCCGCCACCGCCCAAATTGGATCGCTACTCTCCTCCCGATCATCGATCACAATCTTCCGAGACTCCGCCGCCGTCAGGTTCAGGCGGCCAACCATCTCTTCAATTGGTTCAGGTTTGCCCCGCTTGCTCGATCCTGGAGGCATAGAGCCCCCCCTCTCCGAATCAGAGGCCATGATTCCACACCCCTACCGACTCACGCCGGTGCCAGATCCAATCCCCGCACCAAGGACGGGTAGAGGTGCAAAGACCTCCCCTTGGTCGTCCCGAGTGCACGAGAAGAAGCCTGGACCGAGGGAGCATTTACCGGTGTAGAGATTAGAATTTCCCGAAGAGAAAAACTTGCACACCGGCGGAGATCGCCGAGCGCCGCCACCTCCCCTGGAAAAACCCTAATCGCCTAACAGGAGGCGAAGCGTTTTTTCCGGGAGCCTTCTAGCAACGTGCTAGTTGGGAGTAGGAAGGTGTGCAACTAATTAATCATGGACAGTTTTACAGTAGTATAATGGAAAACTGTCCATTATAAGGTGTGCAACTAATTAATCATCTCTCTAATGGACGTGATTCATGAAGCTGCCCGTTCGGAGATGGGGGCTGTCCTTGGGAAGCTGTTGCTGCCTGTGTGCATACGGTCTAATGGATCTCGATCGGTGACGCTGACATGCTCGTCCAACGTTTCCAGATTCTTTTCGAAAAGGGGCATTAATTTAATTGATGGGAGTCCCGACGTCACGGTCGTCTGACGTCAGTCCCGATTATCATAACTCGCTCAGCTGACTTTAGACTATAGTTCCTGTGGTTGCTGCATGTTGTGCATGCGTATACCGTCCTGTACCCTGACGCTTTTTTTTTTGTTTTGCTTGCATGTTGTTCGCCTATGCCTTGCTTCTGTGCGTGGGTGGTGCTGTGGTGGTCTATCTTTCGTACGTCTGCCCGTTCGTTGCTATTTGGAATTTATTTTTTCTACCATGTATATACATGTTGTTTTAGCTAGTAGGAAAACTTAACTCCACTTATAAAAATTCTACTTTGTTTCTAAATATGTTTTATTAGACTAAAATAGTCTACCAAAACATTTTGTATTTTAAAACAGAGACAACTCAGTCGCAACATCATTTGCAACTGAAAAAAAACTCAGTTGCAACCATAATTACAATAGAAAAAACAAAATAGTTACAATCTTACTTGCAACTACAAAAACAACTCAGCTGCAACCTCGTTTGCAATTCAAAAAGACCCACTTACAGTTAACATTTAATTAAAATAGTCACTTATTAACTATAAAACATCAGTTGCAATCACAAATGCAACTGAAAATCCGGTCGCAACCCCACTTGTAACTGGAGAAAACATCAGTTGCAACCCAACTTGCAACTGAAAAATATTTTTATTGCAACTTTACTTGAGACTAGAAAAGTCACAGTTGCAGCCCTACTTGCAATTCGTGAAAATCATAGTTGCAATTCCACTTGCAACTGAGAAATCACAATTGCAACACTATTTGCAGTTAAAAATCACAATTACAACCTTACTTGCAACTGAAAAATCACAAATCCCACTGCAACTCAATAAGACTCAAACAAAATTTAAAAATATCTTTAAATCAATATATTCATAGAAAATATTATAAAAAAATTCCACATGGGCAAAAGCCCATAAGTACAAAAATCAACCAATCATAGAAAAAAATAACACACGTACAAAAGAAAAGTTAGCTAACTTGTACTAGTACATGGCTTAGCTAGTTACTCTATGTCCTTCACGCTTGCATACAGCAAAAGGTTTAATAGGACATGCATGCAGAGATAAGCTAGCTAGTCAGGAGTATATGCATGCATGCAGCTGCGCTGGTCGTGTGCGCCCTAGATTTCTCTGCCAGGTTTCCGACGAAAAAACAAGTACGCTAATCTCCACACTGATTTGAATGGTTAAAAATCTGACAGTGTCATAAGCTATGTCACAGCTAGCTATGACTTAGCAAAACCGAATAAAAATAGCTAGAGGCCTTCCTAGGATGACCTGCTTCGGCGGTAGAGCGCCGCATGCTGGTTTCAACTCTGTTTCCAATGCCAAATTGCAGCTTCCATTCGGTCTACCTAAATGCTAAACAGATGCAAATTTGGAACCATGAATTGGTATAACATTGAACATTGAAATTTTACAAATAACTGATGAGAAAATACTTAGAAATGACATTGGGGCTTGGCCCAATAGACTGGCAGACTGCCATTGGCAACACGGGCGATGACTCGGGTGTTAGCAATAATTTTGATTAGGTTTGTCCTTGGAGTTTTTGGTACATGTCTTACCATGTTTGAGTCCGAGTCTGAGTTTAGATAGGTCAGCTAGGTTGTCTAGGTCGGTGGGTCTGGTTCTGTACGTGCTATTTACTGTGAGTTTAAGTCCGTGTAGGTCTAGGTTTGACTTGGTTTTGTGTTGCCTGGTCGTGTATATATACACACACCAGGATTGCTACTTGTAACAACGTGAAGTTTAGAAGATATTGATAAAATAAAGAAATAGAACGGACACGATATTTTTTTCAACGTCTTGATGGAGCGTCCTCGCTTTAATGTACTAAACCTTTGTAGATGTGTGGTGCGATCGTGCGTGTAAATATGCTTATTTTGTTTATTTTTTACTGAAAACGTGGAGGCCTAATATAACTAGTTGGGCTTTTGATGCACAACTTGTTTAGGACCTCCACGTTAGATGCACATAATGCGTATCATAGTCTTAGAAAGTATGGCTTGTCAACTCAAAATACATTACTAATCTAGTTCAAACGATTAAGAGGTCCTTTCCGATTCATCCTGTGAGCAGAAGAAAGTGGCTTTGATTAACAAATGGCTTTTAAAACTCATGCCCGACGATGGAATTTTCCAGCATCTTCTAATAAATAAGTACTCACAACATCAAGGCAATTTCATTGGGTGAGTATCAGTGTGGGTACTTTTAGTTATAGGATCGGCTTATGCAACCAAATTGGTCATTTTTCATTTGGGACAATACAACCTTCATGATGGTCGCCAAGTCTGTTTTTAGGAAGTCGATTGGCTAATTTGGCCCTTTCTTCAGTTGGGACATACTATAACATTTATAAAACTCCTCAAGAGCAAAGGCATCGTTAATTCTTCCAACAATTGTACTTCTGATTGCATAAAGCTAGCATTGAATGCGAAATTTCCTTCGCACGTCTAGCACTTCGTCAGAGCGTGTGATATAAGAAGAGGTGGCCTTGCTTTGCCTTCTCAGTCACTCCCATCATGATACGGAATGTAGCTAGAAGTAAAACAAGCTAGAGAAAAATAAAGGGGAAGATATTAATTAATTCAAGTTTAGATTCTTGTAAATAAGAGTGAGAGGTACCAGAAATAGAGGCTGACTGTGTATGTACATGCTCAGATCGAAATGCTGCTGAAGCACAGATTTCATGCGGCACTGTATATATAATTCAGAAAAATAAAGGGGAAGATATTTAATTCAAGTTTACAGTCTTGTAAATAAGCCATAGGTCATCGGTTTGACACGTGCTCTACTTTTATTTGTCGTGTGCTATTTTCTTGATTTGCCGTGATTTTTTATTTTCCTGTGAGCTCATTTACTGACCTAATAATACCTATGGCGAATCGGGCTCGATTTGCCATGAGAAAAAATGTACCGACGGCAAATCAAAATTCTAGAGGCCCAGCGACCGTCTCCGCTCTCCAGCCTACCTTGCGCTTTGTGGTACCACTACGACTTGATTTTTCCTCCGTCGAGTCATTCTACTTTTTAGGAATTTCTAGTGCTTTGCTGGCACTGGAGATATATATGCTGCTCGTGTGGTAGTTCATCTGCTGTTAGCTGTATCTGCTAGCTTGCTTGGCTGCTCATTGAGTAGTATAGTTTGGAGTAGTATTGTTTTCCCAGCAGGCTGATCACGATCTGTTCCCGTTGCTTGTTATTCATTCTATAACTGGGTAGTGTTTTAGCTGATACTAGTACTTGCTTGCTCAATTTAGCTACAACTAGCTAGGCTCGCTTGGTGCTACAAGATTTGTTGCTGGGAATGATCTTATCTGCAGGCAGTAGTTACTTTAGCTGATACCGGTAGTTACTTTGCCTTCATATCCTGCAGGCAGCTTGCAAGATTTGTTGCTGGGAATAGTCTTATCTGCAGGGATAAAATCTGTGATATTCGTAAAAACCTTCATTTTTGTAACCTTGGTGTACTTCGAGAATTAGCACCCACGGTTGCTCATATTCATTTTGTATTCTAGTCCACCAGCATCCTGTGGTGTTCATTGGTTTTGTGAAGTAGGTGGCAGGTTCTCATTTTCAATCACTCAGTATATTCACATAACATGTGTATTTTGGTACCATTTGCTTAGATGTTTCATCACAGAAATTGCTACAACTGTCCGTCGTAAATCATCCTGAGTAGCTTAGTTGATGTGTCCTCTAATTTCTTATCCACTTATTTGGTCCTTATTTATCAATTGTATAATGCATAACCATATATTTGATTTATGAACTACCAAGTCACAACAGAAATGGAGAGAGCAATAGTAGATTTTATGTGAAGGTGGTAATTAACTTTATGTGTGCAGTCTACCCTTCTAAAACTTATATATTGTATGTAGTCCTTTTCATGCATTACATGTTAATGGTGTGTGCATTGAAGTGGCTGCAACTATATATTTTCAGGTGGTGTTGGCTGCTTAATTATCCTGGCCCGGGCTGGTCGTGGCCTCCTGCATATTGCTGGGTGGTAGGGTGCAAGCTCGCTAGACGTTTCTCCTAGGAGAGCCATCTAAAGTCAGGGCATAGTTTCTGATCTGTAGCATGCTCTGATTGTTGAGGACAAGATACCATGCTAATTTGGTGTACCATGATCAATTCTATGATCTGTATAGCTTCATATCTGATCCGGTTAGTTATAAACAGGGCATTGTTTATATGCTTTTTTTTTGGCGTGCTCATTATTTTTACTGGGTGTTTTAAAAAATACACGGGAAACCTTGACAAATGCTAATGGAAAATCAGTTTCTAGCATGGGCCTGAGAATGCTCATGGCAAATCAACGGTCATGGGACCCACTTGACCTAGCGGAGCCCCTGGCCGTCAGCATGCGGTAGTTTGCCATTAGGCGGTGAAAAACTCACGGCAAAGCATTTGCCGTGTGCCCGACGGTCCGCACTCGGCAAATCAACAGATTTAACTGTCAAAATTTACCATGTCGATTTGCCATGAGTTTGTGCAAGAGAAATTCCTTGACGTGAATATTTCCCACTTTTCCCTAGGTATGGGTCCCATGGCAAACCCCCCGATTCCTGTAGTGGTCATCACATAGTAGCAATAAAAACAGGCCTAGCAATTATAATATCGCACAGTTGGTTTTCACCGATGCAATTTTGTGTCTTAAGTCTACAATTCCTCTATTCCCCTGTAACAAACAAAAGCATGTATAAAATCAGAGCTCGCCAGCTCCCATAAAGGAATTTGTTAGTACCAACAACTAAGCCATATCTCCACCTCCATAAGAACAAGTAATTTTCTTATTTCTTTGCTCTTATCTGATGTGAATCGAGAGAGAGGCGACATAGACAAATTTATCTTCTAGCTATGTGTTGATCTGATGTGATTTAGAGTGAGAGAAGACACAAAAAAAATTACTGGTTTGTTGTGGAGGTGGAGACATAGCTTGGTACTAACAAAGTATCACACACAGGCTAAATGATGTCCATGTGCCTTTATATACTCGTGGAGCTTAAAAAGAACATATTCTTTTAAAAATTTGATCATCTTTATAGAAAAATCAGTAGAATTTATGATATTAAATTAGTATCACTTCATATGTATTGAATTATTGTTTCATAACTAATAATTTGACATCATATACTCGCTACTATTTTCTATAAAGTTGGTCAAATTAAAAACGGTTTGACTTATGACAATGGCTAGAAGTATAGTTATTTGTGGATGGAGGGAGTATGTTTGAACTCCTGAGTATGTGAGTACATCAAATATGTGTTCTCAAGTAAATTCCAGTCTTGACTAAAAGGCAGAGCTAGTAAACTCCAGTCTTGTTAGGAACATGCTTACTGGAAGGTTATGTACCATACAAACTAGTACAATAATAGATTTCATATGGCTATGGATATGTGATGTCCCTAGGTTTTCATGTTTCTTTCGGCTTAGCACTTATGTTTCCAACATCATGTTATTTGCCTAACTCTCTCTTCATTAATGGATATTGGAAAGCTTTCTCCTTTCCTTAAAAATAAATGAAAATTAACGGATTTCTCATTACAAGGCTCTATCTTACAAAAAAATAAGAATATATACATTTTATCATCATCTAGAAGGTATCATTTTCATCATAATAAAAAATGGTAGGGCCCTATTACCATAAAACTTCTTCAAGGTACATAAGTCTTATTTTTTCCTCCAGCAATATTTCCTTTTCATGATACCATGTTATGGCCTTCTGCACTCGTCACCTCTCATTTATACACATTCATATTTCCTTTGCATGAATCAATGTGCCATTCCGACACCAGCAATAAAAATCGCCTGGACGAGTTAGCCCGACAGGATTGGATTCGAGGGTCTTCAAAACTTCAGAAGTTCCGCTTGTCTTTGACTGATCGCTTTGATACCAACTTGAATCACTCTAAGAATACATCTAGCTTCATTGCTTGGGTGAAAATATCGTACAGGAGACCAACTTATTTACATAGACACTATTGGATTTCAGTACCATCTAGATGATAGCATTTACATAGTGATGAAAACTGGTAGGGCCTTGTAACCATAAACCTGCCTCCGGGTACAGAAACCTTAATTTCTTCAACAATTTTTATTTCAACTGATATTATTGCCTGCTGCACTTACTTGGATATAAGAGGAGTCGTCTCTGCTAGCATTCCTTCCTCACATCTCATACATCCCCATACATACAAAGAGACCGCAGTTTTTAGAAATATAATAGAACGAAGTTAACTGAAGTCTATAGTGTTACGATAGGAGCGAGAGGGATTAGAAAGAAAGAAGTGATAGGAGTGTAAGATATGAAGCTTCGAAAATGCAAAGTAGCTCATGACTTCGCCTATTCTCGGAGGACGCCGATTGGGCGAGATGGCACGTTGGGAAACGTGAGTTGGTATTTTCGGCCCGTATTTTCCTATTAGAAAGCGTACTGAGCTAGCAGCTCCCATAGCCGGAAGTTCGATCTGTTCATCTGTCTTAGGCGCTGGAAGATGTCTCCAAAATTCTGTCAGGCGGCACATGAGCAATTTCTAATCTCACACAGATAGCTCTAAGTGAAGCAATTCCGTGTATTAAGTATGCAATTCCTTTACTCCCCTTTAAAAAAAACATATATAAAATCAGATTTCCCATGCTCCCCGACATGAATTTACTTTCTGTCCAGGTGGTTTCATGATTTACTTTATCTCTGATTGTACATGTTATAGTTATAGTTTCAAGATCATATTGGAGAAACAAGTCAACAAGGAATAAACAAGCTAAGTAAGTGCGTACATATATAGTAACTTTAGATTGGAGAGAAGGATTGTTGGTCCATAAAGACGACCAGTTGGTCTTGATGATATGGAGACCGCAAATGCAGCCATGTGCTTTATAATGGCCATCCATAGTCATGCCTTGGCTGGATGATCACAATAGTGTCTCATTCACAAAAACATTATTAGGAGAGCTTAGTGGCATAGAAGTTGATGTAACTCCACCTGGATCATGCACTGATGCCCGACGAGCTGCTGCTGCAGGGAGCGTGCCTGCTCCAATCTCGCTGGCGCACAACAAATAACCCTGGCTTTTTCTCTAAGTCAAAGTTTTAAATTTTTGATCAACTTCGTAGAAAAAGTAGTAGGATTTATGATATTAAATTAGTATCACTTCATATGTCTTGAATTACTGTTTCATAATTACCAATTTGACATCATATACATCGCTACTATTTATTAGGACATCATAACTGAGCACTCACGGAGTTCCCTAAGGCCCTTAGCGTCTGGAGCCGTTCGATTTCGTAATCTGGTCGTCCATAGCCGTCTGATGGGCTTTGTATCCTTCCTGGGACGAATATCCTAATGGGCTTCTACTCTGCTAGACTTTTTTTGGCATGTGCTCAATCGGGCTGGTATTTGGCTGGTTTCGCGGTATGTGGCCCGTTAATGCGTGATCAGCGAGTAGGGAATCAAGTTAGGTTAGACGGTGGAGGACCGATGCACTACTTCCCATGATTGGATGGCCACGACATGAGGGGTCGCGTCAGCAGGTGGTGCTCAAAGTTCCTACCGAGCTGCCGCTCCTTCCCCTTCCTCTCACTTTTGGGTCGCCGATTGGGTTCATTTTTCTGTGCCTCTCTCCATCAGCCATAAATGATCTGATCGGCAATGCCAATAACCGGTACGCGATCAAATACCTCCTCCACGCCGTCTCCATGGGAAAAAGCTCCGACCACAATGTTTACTCCTTCTCCTCTCCCCAATTATAGGGATGTTGTTAGTACCGGGCTTCTCTGCCTCTCCCTGTTTGCCGGCTGGAATGAGGACCAAATCCGTCGCCACAGAACAACTACAAGAAGTTTACCTCTCAAAGTTTTATTGTCAATTTGTCGAGGAAAAATTTGTTAGCCATTATATCATGCATTCTTCGTTGGTAACATATTTTTGTCATGTTTTGTCTCATTAGTCTGATTAGGAATTATGTTGATATCTTCAAAACATGGAAAAGGAGATGCAATACAACATTAGTTCACTAGTGAATATATTGCAACAATTGAGGAATCCGATGGTGTGAAAGGTTGCAATATTCATTCAGGGAAACATCAAGGTACCCCTTATTTTAAGGCTTCCAAGAATCTAAATATTTCTTCCTGCAAAAGTAGATATCCTAAATATAGTAAATGTATATTTTTTATTTATTTTTATCATAGGTATATCACAAAGATAATATTTTGTAAGATTAGTAAGAAGATCTTCTGTAGTAGCTTTTGTCTAATGCTTGTTTAAGCTATTTTTTCCAGTTTTTATTTAGTATTATTTAGCAAACCCAAGGACCGTTATCACTATAACATTAGATCCATGTGTCACTAAGCTAACTCAAGGATGTTAAAGCTCCATTAGTCAACTTTGCTGTCATGATTGGAATTGTTCAAGTTCTCCTTGATTTGTGGTATGTACTGTGATCTTCTGGTAGGTAACTACAAGAATGATGGCAGGTTCTTATATGATCCTGTCCTCTACACATCAAGGATCATGATATCAATTTGGCTTCTTATTGTATGTTCATTATAATCTCAAATACAACAAAAGTTAAATTGAGTGCAGAAGTAATGTTCAGGTTGATGTGCAAAATACAAATTTAGGTGCTCGTGTAGTTGTATAGAGCCTTATGGTGTGCGGTTTGTTGACAATACAGTGGTATACTATTTGCGAAATTGTACCGACTAGAGATTGCTTGTACTTTCTTGACAATTTTTTCAACTATTCCTTGAGCTAAAATTAAAAATTCCATTTCCATTATCAAATTTTAGGAGGACTTTTTGGCAGTATACGTCTTTGATGCATGTATATGTATATGTGAATTTGCACAATTATTTGAAGTATAGAAATACTTCATGTCATGTCCCACCTTCTTATATGCTGGTCTATATGAAGCATGGGCAGCATGTGATATGATAATTTTCATAATGCCTAAATAGCTCAACTGTCTTATTATGAATAGACATAAATTATACGATGCATATTGGCTATCAAGAAGCAATGGAAAATTGATATAATGTGACAAGGTAGCACAACATGTTCCTTTGCTCCCATCTTGCTTGGGTCCTACATATTCAACATCATATGAGCCCCTCCCTCTATCCAAGATTATGAATATCCAGTAATGAAGTATTTGAATTTTACTCATAGTAGAACTTCATAACTATGTTGGATGTCCACAGTTGGGATATAATGCATGATACAAGATCAAACTATCAAAGTATTATCATAAGGGACGGGCGTGGCAACGCCCACCATCATGATCTAGTTTTCTATAAAGTTGGTCAAATTCAAGAATGTTTCACTTGTAACAATGCTAGAAGTACAGTTATTCATGGACGGAGAGAGTATGTTTGAAGTCCTGAGTATGTGAGTAAATCAAATATGTATTCTCGAGTAAATTCCAGTCTTGACTACAAAGTAGAGCTAGTAAATTCTTGTCCTTTTGCATAACTTTTATGGAGTATGGTTTACTTTACCTTCAATATTCTTCCACAAACCAATGTCACCACTATGTTTGGAAATTGGTTGAATAACATTTAAAAGAGATCATTATGGCTAGAATAAGCATAGGTGTTCCTGCTTTATGTTGGTCTATTTGGAACCGTGGTAATCACATTATTTTTAACAAGGTTGGAGGTACAAAATTTTTATAAGTTACCCATATGGTTGTGCACTAGATTTGCTAGTGGACGGTTCTTCTACCTTTGGACCAGTGAGAACATATGGCTATTGGTTGCGAGCAGTTACAGACGATCACATAGGATTTCTACAGCCAGATTTGGTGGCGGCATTCTAATAGATTGTATAATGTTTAGTATTTGTTTGGCTATCATTTTCCTTTGGATCATAACATACATCAACCTTGAGTGATCCATGAAATTTAATAATGTGATTGACAAACTCAGTAAATAAATCCGGCTATGTGCGTCATTTTGATGCAGAGCGGGGATTTACCATTCTCAGAAAAAGTAA
The DNA here is from genome assembly GCA_030063025.1 of Avena longiglumis. Lineage (NCBI taxonomy): Eukaryota > Viridiplantae > Streptophyta > Magnoliopsida > Poales > Poaceae > Avena > Avena longiglumis. Next base: position 90,954,817 of record CP125974.1, on the reverse strand, counting down.
ATTCTAGTCTAGTTAGGAACATGCTTACTGGAAGGTTATGTACCATATAAGCTAGTAATATATTTCTATGGCTATGGTTACGTGATGTCCCTAGGTTTTTCTTGTTTATTTCGGCTTAGTACTTTTGTTTCCAAACATCATTTATTTTTCTAACCATCTCTTCGTTAATAGAAAGGGAAAGCTTTCACCTTTCTTTAAAAATAAATTCAAATCATCAGATTTCTCATTAGAAGGCTCTATCTTACCTACAAACAATAGCATATATACATATTATCATCATCTAGAAGGTATCATTGGCATCATGAAAAAAAATGGTACGCCCTGTCACCATAAAACTTATTCAGGGTTCATAAGTCTTAATTTTCCACCAGCAATATAATATTTACTTTTCTTGTTATCATGTTATGGCTTGCTGCACTCGTCACCTGTCATGTATACCGCCCATTCATAGATAGAGACTGACAGTAATTGAAATACAAGAGATGCGTAACGAAAGTCTAAAATCTTGTCGATAGGAGTGGGAGGGATCAGAAATACAGGCTAGTTGTGTAATATGTGATAGTTTACATATGCCCTGCCATATAGCTAGAGACCTATGAAGACACGTTGTCTATTTAGAACCGTGTGAGTGATCAGTATTTATCTTGTACAACCATATAGCGTGCCAGATCGATGCTAAGCCTGACTATGTATATAGTTAGGTGACTATTCACTAGTGCAGAGCCCCCCCTTTAACTCCGGTTGGGAGGGCCCTCTAACAGCGGTTCCCCAACCGCTGTTGAGGGTTCGGTGTTAGAGGGGGGGCCCCTTTAACACCGGTTCTTATACGAACCGGTGTTAAAGGGTGGCGCACGTGGGGCTGCCGCAGGCCTCAGCCCCCCCCTTTAACACCGGTTCGTATCTGGAACCGGTGTTAAAGGTTCTTCTGCCGCGGCAGAGATTTAGGCCGTTTTCCTGCCGCGGCAGACTTCTGCCTCTGCCCCGTTCTGGGCGTATTTCTGCGGGAGGGGGGGGAGCGAGGGGGAATCGATCGGGAGCGGTATACACATAAATCGTCATCGGTACATACGAGTACATGAATAATTAAGCAACTATTATTATACACAAACATCGTCATCGGCACATACATCGTCATCGTTCATTTTGGTGGATATCTAAAGAGTTCTCCGCCAGGCGTGACGACCTCATCAAGTATGAACCCCGCCAATTCCTCTTGAATGGCTCGTATGCGTTCAAATGGTAGGAGTTGGTCCCGCATCCGTTCGATCTGAATATATATGAAGAATGGGTCGTCAATATATATATAAGAATAAAACTCAACACAATTGATGGTAATAAAATAATGTTGTGGACTTTGTTTACTTACTCTAAGTTGTTCTAGTGCGGCTTGGCCCGTCGCACATATCGTGTTGCGAATGAACTCGCAAACATAATACCCACATAAGTTATTGCCGTATCCGATGCGCACTTTACGAGAATAGAGTTCAATCAAAATAATAATCAATAAAGCATGATATAATGGAATTGGAAGCTAGCTACTATTACTTACATTTTGGTCTACAAATTTTAGTTCTTGACCATTCACCCACGGCCCTGCCGTGAACCTTTTCAAACCCCTGTCCGGCAAATAAAATGGATAAAGGAGTAATTAATTACTTGTTGTCACGAAAGTTGCCGATCTAGTGCGATAATATGATTGAAATTACCTCTGGAGCATCTCTCTAAAGTCTGCCCATATCTCTTTTCTTTTAAAACGAGTCCATGACAAGGACTTTTCTGAGTCGGGTTGAATGACTAGCGAATAAAGTGGAACCTACGCATAACTCATCATCAGTTACACTTAACATCGAGTAAGCGAAACAGAATGTGTACAAGAGAGAGGTAACAGATACTCACGAGAAGTTGTAAGGCAATAGTATTTCCCTTTTGGTTTGTTGTCTCGGTAAAGACTTTAGCAAGTAATCTTACATTTGCGGGTATGGTTCTTACCACTTCTTCATGAACTCTATTTGGGTCAACGAACCCAATGTCAAAAGGGCCTCCTTTCATGCATTCCATAACCTTTTCCTGCATAATAGTATATACATATATGGTGAGCATATATATACATGCAATTAATGAAGTGAATGAGATGAGATAGAAATTACGAAATAGTACTTACACACAATAAAGGCTGATGGCAGATTTGTCGAGTTCCTTGATTGAATAGAAAATGCAAGTCTTGAATGTTGAAGTCGATTGCGTGCGTCTCACTTTCAGAAAATCTGATCTCTTATATGCGCCGTGATCCATTCTTCTTTTCTCGTCTTGCGAAATGAAGGTACCACTTGTGAAATTTTCGCATCTTTGTTGGTAGATTCTTGAGCTCCTCTTTCTTGACTAGATTCTTCCCATACTTCCATGGCTGTATGGGGTTGACATCGCATTTGGGCAAGTTGTCTCCCATGACGTTCAAGTATGCAATGTAAGTCATCCCCATCTCATTGTCCTTTCTTTGTAGCTCTGCCTCGTAATCATCTCACGGGAGGCGTCCGTTTGTCAAACATTTGGGAGGCGCATGATTGGTTTCCTGCTCTCCGAGCATGGGAACTGTTTCTGGGGTGCCTCACGACTGCTACTTTCAGTCTCCCTACGGCCTTGCATCCGCCTTCAAAATCTGGCTCGTAGTCCAAAGACAAGTGGGGTTTCAGGTTTCAAAATATTATTGTAAAACTTCTCCACCACCGCGGATCTATTTTCTCCTTTGGCTCGGCCCGTCTAGGTGCAAAGAAGTTCTTGACCTGTTCTCCGAGATCCTATTGGTCTCCTCGTCGCTGGGATTCCACGGTAAAACCGGCAATGGCTTGGCGGAAGGCTGCGGGACGTAGTTTTTGAACTCTTTGGCGTCACGGTTTCTGCGGATTTCTTTGTGGCAGTGCTCGATGCTCCTCGTGATGGTGCTCTTCCGCTTCGCTGAGGAGATGGCTGCACCGGAGATGGATGACGGGCGGAGATGGCTGCCTTGAGAGATGGTCGACGGGCGGAGATGGCTGCCAGAGGAGATAGCTGAAGCGGCTCAGACTGCTGACGCTGCGGAGACGACGGGGGTGCCAGTGACCTCCAATTTGGAAGCACAATGTGTTCCTTCTTCCAAAGAATGGTTGTTTTCACTGCAAATTTGAGTTGAGTTTCCCCTTCACCTGTAGCATGGTCAAGCTGTGCTTCCTCATATTCCTTCACAACCTCATCCACCCCGACAATAGCATAGCCATCTGGAATCGGTCGGCAGTGGTAAGTTCCACCAGCTACAGGAGGTAAGGCATAGCCGACAGCCACCTTAATGGATAAGCCCATTAATCTCACATGCAGCTCAGCGTGTTCGCTCTCCGTGATCTCATCAACGGGGTATCGAGGACCCGTCATTTCAAGCGTGGGCTGCACGTTCTCCGTGGAAGCCACGCTGCTTTTCCGCGCAGAGTCTGGGCCGCCGGCAGCTTCCAATGCAGGCTCTTCGTGCCGCTGAGATGGGCCGGTAGCTTGATGGCTCTGTTGTGCATTCACTTGCGCCTGCAGCGCCGCAAGTGCATGTTCTATCTGTGTCATCCGCTCTGTACGCTCTTTTTCTTTTCTGCCGCGCCATCTGTAAGAGTCGCTCCAGTCGGCAAACCCATCCTTCCATGTCATACCCCCTGTGCCTCGTGCATGTCTAGGGTGTTCTTTTTTACCGATGGCGCGTGTGAGCTGGTCATTCGTTCTGTCGGGATGGAAGGTCCTGGCGGATGTTTCCTCGTATGCCGTGATGAGTTCAGTGACGGGTTTGGCAAGGAGGGTTGGGAAGATACACAATCATGTTTCTGGGTCCAACCTTGCCCCGATTCCGTAGAACCAAGTCTTTGCACGTAGGTCCCATCCATCTGCTGGGTGTGATCCCTCTCGCGAGGCCTCTCAGCTTCCTCCCACTTAGGCCTCTCGAGATATGTAGCCACCGACCCGTCCTCTGGTCATATTCCTTCTTCGTGGCATTAAGCGTATTGGTTTCGACCTCTTTTATCTATAGCACTTTTTTATATGTCTCAAATTCGGGCCGGTGAGGTCTTATCTTCGCATAATATCGTCTTGAAATCTGAGTCTCGCCAGATTTGACAAATTTGTTCAATTTTGTCTTCCGATTCGGAAAGCCTCAGCCATCTTCTTTAGAGTCCACTTTTGACCTTTTTCTTTATAACCGGTTGTTTTCATTCTCCTCTGGCGGAAGGTGAAATTTACCAACAACGAATTCCAAAGCGTTTCTTTGGATCTGTCATCGACAAAGTACGTCGCCCTTCTTTGGCTTATTCAATTTTCAATTATGATTGGGATTTGGTCCCTAACAAGAACTCGGCGACGTACAAATTTGTCTGCGGCCTTCTTGGACTCCATCGGCCTGCCATCAACGGATCGCCGATCGTGAACTTTGCACGATCTTTCAACCACTGGCTCGCGCCTCGCTTGCTATTTTTCGTAGAAGAAGATGGTTGCTGGCTGGTCGATCCAGAGGGCTAAAAGAAGAAAGAAGCGTTAATTAATACATGTAGAAGAAGATTGTTGGTGGAAGTCAGCTGAGGCTTAATCAATGCATATACCTCATGGACTTTGTAACCATTAAATTGCGTTCACGGGTCTTCATCTTCTCCATGACTAGTACTTGAGCTGTCGTCATGTCCCTCCAAGTTCAGATATTGTGAGGTGTCCTCATCAATAATGTTCTCCATTATTTCTTCTTCTTCAAGGTTTCTACTAAGTGGATCCATAGTTTCTAAAACAATAATATTATCTAGAGTAAGAGTGTAAACATTCAAGTGGACTTGGATTCATACAGAAATATACATATTATTCATACCAAAATACACAAATAAATACACAAATGAGTCGAGGTCCAATTTGTATACAAGTTTTAATCTACGCATGTAGTACAATTTATCGAGCAAACAAGTTTTAATCAGATGAGTCGGCAATCATACGTGGCGGACACGTGGCGCTCACCGGTGGGGTGACGTTGGTCTCGTGGCGGCGGTGCTCGTCAGGCGGATCTGCGGTCTCGTCGGCGGTGCTAGCGGCGGGCTCGTCGGGCGGCGGGCGGCGTCGGCGTTTAGGCGTGGCCTATATGAGCTCCGAAGCGGCGGCGGCGAGACGCTCCTGCACGGGGAAGAGAGCGAGGTGGTCAGTTAGGGTTTAGGCATGGCCTATTATAATATCTTTGCTATAAGCTATTTTATTTTTACTCCACATGCTTCTAATTCACATGTGCAAGGTTTAGATCGTCGGGGGTCGATGTCACTACGTTCATCTCGCCCATCTTTGGCACCCTGGAATCGTTCCGAGGGTCAATATATTATGCAAAGAACTGTGTTTATATCGTTCCGAGGCGTCGGCGTTTAGGCGTCGGCGTTTAGGCGTGGCCCAATCGAAGCCGCAGAGCATGCTGGCCAGGGCGAACTCCACGTTCATCAGCGCCGACCTAGGCGGAGGATGCCACATCGAGCTCGCACCCACCTAGGCGCATCATGACTCGCACCCCATGGCCACCACCGGAGCTTGCACCCCACCTAGGCCGCCCCCGCAGCCGAGAGAGGAGGCCGTCCCCGTACCGCGCCTGGGCCCTGGGCCTTCCCGACGAATCCGCCTCCCTGACCCATCGCCTCCACTTCCATCATTGGCCCCAATCGTGGGCCTTTCGTAAGCTCTGCCCGCCACACCCGATGACGCGAGCTACCGGCTCCGGCGAGGAACTGCTCGGGGCGAAACGGAGGCTGCAAGCGAGGAGGCGAGGCGAGCAGCAGGCGGCTCTGGCGGCACGGGCAGCAGCCGCGGCGAGACGCGGCAGAGTGACAACGGCGGCGTGGCGACAAGCAAAGAAGCAAAGCGGCGGCACGAAACATAGAAGGGCAGGAAGCAGAGCATGCTCACCACGGCGTCGGCGTCGGGCAGCTGCAACGGTGGCCGGACAGAGGCGGCAGCAGGCGATGGCGGTCGCCATCGGTGGCCGCGAGGCGAGGTGGTGGTCGTCGGTGGCCGCGAGGGCAACAGGCGGTGGCGGTCGTCGGCTTCGGTGGTGGCGAGGACGACGGCGAGGGGTTCGGGCTCTGGCGGCGGTGGCGCGATCTGTGTGGCATCCCGCAATACCACTACTAGAAAATCGCGTTGAATTTGTGCATTGCATCGTCATCATCATGCATTGTTTGTCAAAACTATTTTCGCAAAGCCCGTTTTGTTTTCTAAAACGCCCCATCTTTAATCAAACGCCCAACACCGGGTCTCCGGAATAATTTTGTTTTGTTGCTATCGGATTGCAAACGGTCCAAATAAATTAAATAAAAATTATAATTATTTTTAGCGGGGGCAGTCGAACGGGCCGTCCCGACCCGAACGACCACCCCCATGTTTTCAAAACGGTCCACCTACCCCTGCCCTTCTAATCCTAAACCCACCTAAAACTCTACCCAACCCATCCCTCCACCTCACCCCACCCAATCACAGCACGCCACATCAACTCTTCCCTCCCCCTCAGCCTATCACCCACTGACACCTCAGCCTCCCCTCCCTCTCTTTTCTCTCTCCCTCTCTCACACTCACCAGCACACACTATCTGCACACACGCAGCCCCCCCAGCCCCACTCCACTTCCCCTCTGACCCGCGGGACCCCCCCCGCGCGGGTCCCACCTGGCCCACCCGCAGCAGGCCCCCTCCCCTGTGCTTCTTCCCCAACTCCACCCTGGCCCCGCTCCTGTCCCCCCACTCGCGCAACCGCCCGCCGCCGTTCTCCCGTGCAACCGCCCCGCCGCCGCTCTCCCGTGCTCCGCCCCCGTCGCCCCAGCCCCGACCCAGCCTGGCTCCCTCCTGTCTCAGGCTCGCCATCTCGCCCCACTGCCGCAGCCGCCTCTCAGGCTCCTGCGTCCCCAGCCTTGGCCAAGCCCCTCTCGCCTGTGGCCCGCCAGCTGCTCGCCACCACCCGTCGCCTCGAGCCGCCCCTCTCGCCTCCCCTCCGTCAGCCTTGCTCTTGCCGCCAACCTTGTCCTCCGGCGAAACCCGTCGCCGGCCCCAGGTGCCACCGTCCTCGACGCTTCAGGACCTGCCCCACAGCGAGCCTGGTGAAGGGGAGTTGTCTGCTCGTCCTCTCCGGCCGTGGCACGTCCCTGGCAGCCTCGCTGTGGCCCCGAAGCCAAGGACGTCTAGGGCGCCAACAACTGTTGGTTTTGCTCTGTCAAGGATAGTTCCGCTGCAGTAGCGTGTTGCAGAGGTGCTGCTGTTCCAAAACCCGACGCCCCGATTCGAAGCCGATCCCGGCGTCCGAGACCCCGTAGGCCAATCTCGCGAACCGAACCAAGATCTTCATCGCTACATAGAACTCCGCCGCGGTACCCGGGAGTCTCCTACATGGAATCATCGTCGCCACACCCGAGCCCGACACCCGACAAACCCCAAGGTCGCCAATCGGGACGCCAAGTTCGCCACCGGTGTATAAGGAGGAAACCCCAAGGACTTCGGCCCGGAGCGGCAAGATCGCCTCCCGGAATCCGAAGCACGGACCCCGACAGGTTCTGCACGACGACAAGACCGGCACCGACCCGGGAGAAGCTGATGCGCCTGACACCGCGCCAAGTTCTTCCTCCCGGATCCGAAGACCCCAACCTCGGACGCCAAGCACTGCACCCCGACATCGAGACCCCGATGCAACAAGACCTACCCCCGACCCGAGACCCTAACCCCGGAGCCGAGAACGGAACCGTCGAACCCTGGACCCTGGACCCTGTCGAACCCCGAACCCCGGAACCCCAAGATCGTCGAACCCTAAATGTGTGACCCTTTTCCCTCGATACCCTATTTTATAAATGCATAATAACAACTTGATTGCATATTAAATTGTCATTCCCGCATGCATAGCATTGGTTTGGGGGCCTTATGCCGATCCACCTAATAATTAAATATGGGGCCCATATGCGGGCAAATCTAGTCTCATATTGGCCTCATTTAAATTTGCATAGCGAACCGGTGCTGTATTTTATCCTGTTCAAACAACATTTAATGTGCGTGGTAGATACACAACATGAACCTATTAATTAATTGTCGGGACCCCTGGTTCCGCTTAATATGACCTAATTGCATCGCACCTTGCCATGCCATGCATCATACATGCATCATGCCGATCTTCCGCCGTGTATTAAATATTGCATCCGGTGTTTCTTCTAGTGTTTTGCTTCTTCGCGGATAAGGCCGTTGAGTTGATGTGAGCTTACCCGATCTTGGTTGAACCTTCGACAATGTTTTCGTGAGCATCTCCCTTTTCTACCCATCTTACTTTTATAGTCTTTATTCCTCCTGTTGATCTATTGCTATACGTGTTGCGATGCTTTAGTTTCCGTGCATGATATTCCTTGCAGCCTTATATTGCCTTGGACACACCCTATTACTGTTGTTTGGTAGATAGTTGGACTTATGCGTCGTAGTTGCTTGCTCAAGTGTTGATGTGTCGTCATATGCCACGATTCTGATGTATTGCCGCATGTTGATGTTGGAGATGATTCTAGTTTTACTTATCGTCACTTTAATTTCTGTTTAACAACTAAAATTGAATAAGCAAAGGCATCGGTGGGTGATAGAAAATATTTGGTTTCGACGCCCACTTGTGTCGTAAGACCCAGTACTTGATACTGTTCCTTGATTTTTTGGCGCTATCCACATCCGGAGGTATATGGGACCCCCACTGAGCGAGCTTGATTCAGTCTTATTTCTTGGGGCCACAACTAGTTTGAGGTTTTATTTACGATCCTGTACTTATGCCATGTTTTGCTTTATTTACGATTGTGCGAGTGCGCACCTTTGTCTTCGTTAGGATCGGAATGTTTACGCTGTCGACAAGCCCAGCCACACTTTGGGTTCCCGCTTATAGCCATTGTCAACCTTGAGGCCGCCTCGAGCTTGCTTACTCCGTTGATTCTACTCAAAGGTGGCCTGAAATATTCTGAATCTGTGATTGTTCATCGTGAAAGCCTCGTCGGTTTTGATTTGGTTTTTCGAGGTTGATCGAGCATGTGTTGCTATTGGTGCACCCGGCGGGTAAAACTTTACGAAAGCCGTGTCCGCGGATATGGACGACTTGGAGCACAGTATCTCGATCATAGACAAGCATAACTAAAGTTTACTGCTCTAAATTTGACTTATAATGACTAGTAATCAGCTTCACTATAATGGAATGGCTAATTAATACTGCCCACAATTGCTTGTTTGGAGGTCGCTTGCGACAATTGTATCTGACTAGTAAGTATTGCAACTACAACGACATGGCTGAATAAAAGTACCAACAACTGCTGGGTTTTGGGGTTTATATCATGCCATCGGTATCTGATTAGTAATTGCTGCAACTATAACGGAATGGTTAACTAAAAGTGCCCACTGCTTATTTTATCAGGACGACTATCTAAACCTGACTAGTAAAGTGCCGTAACTATAACTGAATGAATAAAACTGCCAACGGTGTGAGTTCCTCGGTTGACTTCCTCGTTTGGTCTCGAGGGGGAAACACCAGGATGGGTTTGTTTGGTGTTAGCCTCAGGTTGGATCCGAATAGGTCTTTCTTACCCTCTCGATTGGCCTTGTTGTATCGAGTCTCTATAGGTTGTTTAGTGCATGCTGCGCTTGATCCACCATACCTATGTAGGCGAGGACCGCAATTCTAGCCTCGTGTCTTGGCCTCGATCGACGCTCCTTCTTTGTTTTTCTGTTTGCCCTTTGTCGGCACCTTTTGTTAAGCAGGTTTTGAGATCGACGTCGTTAGCGAGGGTTACCCTTCCGGCTTGGCCTCGGGGTTATGGGCGCCATTGGTTATTCTTGAGCTCTTAGCCCCATTTGCATCTTGTCCGTAGTGGACGCTATATCGTTCTCAAGGTGATTTGGATCTTTGTACCGTATCTCGTATTCTTGACTCTTTGAGTCATATATATCTCTCGTGGGTCCCATCGAGGACTGTTGTGTAATGTTATTACTCGTTTCCACCCATGCGAAAGTGCTGGTGGCACCTTTGAATCGTTTCTATGGTTTGGTGAATTTTGCCCAAACTTGCATAGGTCCGATTCTGAGGGTGTTACTGAGTGGTATCGAGCTCAGCGGCGATACCCCACAAGTCCAAATTTCAGAGGATAACCTAGCTAACGGCCGAAGTAGAGTGTCAAAAACTATTTTTGCAAAATCGGTTGGATAGTTCTGATTAGGTCTGATTTTACTCCTTACCCTCTGCTGTTCTCCTCTTACCTCTACGTGTTTTGAATCCGCTCTCTTCTCTCTCTTCGAGTCCAGGATTTCTCGTGGTTGGGTTTCCGTCGTACCTTCAGGGCTTCGCTTTCCCCTTTTTGTAACGGAGGTGCTACGATCATCAATCTGCAACTTGTCTGTTGTACCCTTCATCCAATCTCTTGTTCTTGAGCCTTTATCCCTATGTGTTCCTTGCTGGATATCAGTGTCATTGAAAAACATATGAGAAGGACGAGCGTTGGTGAAGTTGGAGTCGACCGTGAGCATGTGTTGTTCATGCCAATGGAACCATCGCGAAACCTAATCCTTGTGTCTTTCATACGATTTCTGCTGGCATCATACCTTCGTTCCGGATACCGCCTACGAAGATCTTCAGTCTAAATTCCGAGAGTTGGTTGCATGATCCGTCTATTCGTGTGCAGAGTGATGGTTTGAGTGTGGGATGGAGTAGCTACCCTACCACGGCTCTTATCAATCGCTCTTGTACATCGAATCAGTGGATCCAGCGATTTTACTCCGTCCATGGAAGTTAGAGGTGGCCTTACCTTCAACTTCGTCCTTCGTTTCCCCGAAGTGTTCTCCCGATGATCACGGACAACGACCTTTGTTGGTGGTGTCGCCGATTTCAAGATGGCGGATGAACTTTTGTTAGTGGTGTCGCGAGGATCTACACGAAGCGCGAAGGATCAGACCGCCGACCTTCCTTCCGGTACCATGAGGCGGATCTCGAGGGCGAGATCCCTTGTTAGTGGTGTCGAATTGTGGCATCCCGCAATACCACTACTAGAAAATCGCGTTGAATTTGTGCATTGCATCGTCATCATCATGCATTGTTTGTCAAAACTATTTTCGCAAAGCCTGTTTTGTTTTCTAAAACGCCCCATCTTTAATCAAACGCCCAACACCGGGTCTCCGGAATAATTTTGTTTTGTTGCTATCGGATTGCAAACGGTCCAAATAAATTAAATAAAAATTATAATTATTTTTAGCGGGGGCAGTCGAAAGGGCCGTCCCGACCCGAACGACCGCCCCAGGTTTAAATCGGTCCAACCTCCCCTGCCCTTCTAATCCTAAACCCACCTAAAACTCTACCCAACCCCTCCCTCCACATCACCCCACCCAATCACAGCACGCCACATCAACTCTTCCCTCCCCCTCAGCCTATCACCCACCACACCTCACCTCCCTCCCTCTCTCTCTCCCTCTCACACTCACCAAGACACACACTCGCACACGCAGCCCCCAGCCCACTCCACTTCCTCGACCCATGGGACCCCCCACGCCCCACCTGGCCCAGCCTCCCTCCACCCTCGCCTCCCCGATCGACCTCCCAGCTGGTCCCACCTGGCCCACCTGCAGGCCCCCTCCCTGCTTCTTCCCCACTCCACCTGGCCCCGTCTCCCCACTCGCGCAACACAACCGCCGTTCTCCTGCAACCGCTCGCTGCCCGCTCTGCCGCCCAGCCCGGCCCCCCAGCACTGCTCCTCGTCTCGAGCTCGCCATCCTCGCCCAGCGCGCCTGCCGAGCTCAGACGTCCCGACGCCGCGCCGAGCCCCTCTCTCGCTGCGCCGCCAAGCTCACCACTGCCACGAGCCACCCTCGCCTCCCAGAGCCATACACGCTCGCCGGCCTCATGGCGCTGCTCGAGCTTCGCTGAGCGCTGCCGCCCACTGCGTGCCCGCCCGAGCCCTGCGTCCGGCCTTCTACGCCGCCCGGCGCCCGCGGCCTCCACCTCGCTCTCCGCAGGCGGCAAGCACTGCGCCTGCCAAGGCGCCTCGCCACGGGTCCTCCCGGTCTCCGCCCCCACTCTCCTGGCTCCGCCCGTGCGAACGCTGCCACCGCCTCGGGCGCATCCGCCGAGCCGCCGCTGCCCCAGTGCCACCGTCCTCGACGCCAGACCTGCCCCACGCCGAGCCTGGTGAGGGAGTTGTCGCTCGTCCTTCTCCGGCCGGCACGCCCTCGCAGCAGCCTCGCTGTGGCCCCGAAGCCAAGGACGTCTAGGGCGCCAACAACTGTTGGTTTTGCTCTGTCAAGGATAGTTCCGCTGCAGTAGCGTGTTGCAGAGGTGCTGCTGTTCCAAAACCCGACGCCCCGATTCGAAGCCGATCCCGGCGTCCGAGACCCCGAAGGCCAATCTCGCCGAACCCGAACCAAGATCTTCATCGCTACCGAGAACTCCGCCGCGGTACCCGGGAGTCTCCTACATGGAATCATCGTCGCCACACCCGAGCCCGACACCCGACAAACCCCAAGGTCGCCAATCGGGACGCCAAGTTCGCCACCGGTGTATAAGGAGGAAACCCCAAGGACTTCGGCCCGGAGCGGCAAGATCGCCTCCCGGAATCCGAAGCACGGACCCGACAGGTTCTGCACGACGACAAGACCGGCACCGACCCGGGAGAAGCTGATGCGCGACACCGCCAAGTCCTTCCTCCGATCCAAGACCCCAACCGGACGCAAGCACCGCACCGACATCGAGACCCCGATGCAACAAGACCTACCCCCGACCCGAGACCCTAACCCCGGAGCCGAGAACGGAACCGTCGAACCCTGGACCCTGGACCCTGTCGAACCCCGAACCCCGGAACCCCAAGATCGTCGAACCCTAAATGTGTGACCCTTTTCCCTCGATACCATATTTTATAAATGCATAATAACAACTTGATTGCATATTAAATTGTCATTCCCGCATGCATAGCATTGGTTTGGGGGCCTTATGCCGATCCACCTAATAATTAAATATGGGGCCCATATGCGGGCAAATCTAGTCTCATATTGGCCTCATTTAAATTTGCATAGCGAACCGGTGATGTATTTTATCCTGTTCAAACAACATTTAATGTGCGGGGTAGATACACAACATGAACCTATTAATTAATTGTCGGGACCCCTGGTTCCGCTTAATATGACCTAATTGCATCGCACCTTGCCATGCCATGCATCATACATGCATCATGCCGATCTTCCGCCGTGTATTAAATATTGCATCCGGTGTTTATTCTAGTGTTTTGCTTCTTCGCGGATAAGGCCGTTGAGTTGATGTGAGCTTCGCCCCGATCTTCGGTTGAACCCTTCGACAATGTTTTCAGGCGAGCATCTCCCCCTTTTCTACCCATCTTACTTTTATAGTCTTTATTCCCTCCTGTTGATCTATTGCTATCTGTGTTGCGATGCTTTAGTTTCCGTACCTGTGATATTCCTTGCAGCCTTATATTGCCTTGGACACACCCTATTACCTGTTGTTTGGTAGATAGTTGGACTTGCGCGTCGTAGTTGCTTGCTCAAGTGTTGATGTGTGTCGTCATATGCCACAGTTGCTGATGTATTGCCGCATGTTGATGTTGGAGATGATTCTAGTTTTACTTATCGTCACTTTAATTTCTGTTTAACAACTAAAATTGAATAAGCAGAGGCATCGGTGGGTGATAGAAAATATTTGGTTTCCGAACGCCCACTTGTGTCCCGTAAGACCCCGAGTACTTGATACCTGTTCCTTGATTTTTGCGCGCTATCCACATCCGGGAGGTATATGGGACCCCCCTGAGCCAGAGCTTGATTCAGTCTTATTTCTTGGGGCCACAACTAGTTTGAGGTTTTATTTACGATCCTGTACTTATGCCATGTTTTACTGCTTTATTTACGATTGCGAGGTACCGCATTAATCGCATCGCTTTAGGATCGGAATGTTTACGGTATCGACAAGCCCAGCCACACTTCGGTTCCCGATCCATGACCATTGTCGCAACCTTGAGGCCTCCTGAGCTTGCTTACTCGCTATGGATTCTACTCAAAGGGTGGCCCCCTGAAATATTTCTGAATCCTGTGATTGTTCAGTCGTGAAAGCCTCGTTGGGTTTTGATTTGGTTTTTCCGAGGTTGATCGAGCGTGTGTTGCTATTGGTGCACCCCGGCCGGGTAAAACTTTCTGAAAGCCGTGTCCGCGGATATGGACGACTTGGAGCACAGTATCTCGATCATAGACAAGCATAACTAAAGTTTACTGCTCTAAATTTGACTTATAATGACTAGTAATCAGCTTCACTATAATGGAATGGCTAATTAATACTGCCCACAATTGCTTGTTTGGAGGTCGCTTGCGACAATTGTATCTGACTAGTAAGTATCGTAACTACAACGAAATGGCTGAATAAAAGTACCAACAACTGCTGGGTTTTGGGGTTTATATCATGCCATCTGTATCTGATTAGTAATTGCTGCAACTATAACGGAATGGTTAACTAAAAGTGCCCACTGCTTATTTTATCAGGACGACTATCTAAACCTGACTAGTAAAGTGCCGCAACTATAACTGAATGAATAAAACTGCCAACTGTGTGAGTTCCTCGGTTGACTTCCTCGTTTGGTCTCGAGGGGGAAACACCAGGATGGGTTTGTTTGGTGTTAGCCTCAGGTTGGATCCGAATAGGTCTTTCTTACCCCTCTCTGATTGACGCCAGTTGTATCGAGTCTCTATAGGTTGTTTAGTGCATGCTGCCGCTTCAGTCCACCATACCTATGTAGGCGAGGACCGCCGAATTCTAGCCTCGCTGTCTTGGCCTCGATCGACGCTCCTTCTTTGTTTTTCTGTTTGCCCTTTGTCGGCACCCCTTTTGTTAAGCAGGTTTTGAGATCGACGTCGTTAGCAGGGTTACCCTTCCGGCTTGGCCTGGGCAGGGTTATGGACGCCATTGGTTATTCTTCAGGGCTCTTAGCCCCATTTGCATCTTGTCCGTAGCTGGACGCTATATCGTTCTCAAGGTGATTTGGATCTTTGTACTGTATATCTGTATTCTTGACTCTTTGAGTCGCTGTTATATATATCTGTTCTGTGGGTCCCATCGAGGACTGTTGTGTAATGTTATTACTTCGTTTTCCACCCGCACGAAAGTGCCTGGTGGGCACCTTTGAATCGTTTCTATGCGGGTTTGGCGAATTTTGCCCAAACTTGCATAGGTCCGATCGAGGGTGTTAACTGCTCTGGGAAAGAAAGGAGCGAAGATGGCATTTAACAC
This sequence comes from Avena longiglumis, assembly GCA_030063025.1. Classification (NCBI taxonomy): domain Eukaryota; kingdom Viridiplantae; phylum Streptophyta; class Magnoliopsida; order Poales; family Poaceae; genus Avena; species Avena longiglumis. Next base: position 90,939,542 of record CP125974.1, on the reverse strand, counting down.
CGGTTCGTGGCGGGAACCGTGTTAAAGAATTGCATTCACAGATGTTATTACCCTCCCCATTTAACACCGTTCTGCCACGAACCGTGTTAAAGGGTAAAATGGTAAGCTTGAAACGAATAATGCCCCTTTAACACGGGTTCGATCAGGAACCGTGTTAAAGGGGGCATTTATTCATGCATTAAAGGGGCTTTTTAATTCAAAAATATGATATGAATTTAGAAAATTCATATATTTTTCATTTCAACTCGTAAAAATATGAATAATATATCATAATTTTCAAAAATAATATCTATCCATTCATGTAAATCATTTTATATTTACTTTACATGAAATTTTTAAAATAATTAAAACACTTATTTCATGCATTAAAGGGGCTTTTTAATTCAAAAATATGATATGAATTTAGAAAATTCATATCTTTTCATTCAACTCGAAAAATATGAATAATATATCATAATTTTCAGAAAATAATATCTATCCATTCATGTAAATGATTTTATTAGATCAAATCATATTTTAATGCCGCATCTTTTGTATTAACATTTTGAATTGATTGGATATTTAAATGTCGCATCTTTTGTATACACTTGAATCTCACCAAGCCTCTCTCAACTTGCATTGTTTTTGATCAATGTGTTGGTGGTTTTGAATTAGCCATTTGGTGGTTGCTTCACAAAACCGTCCGTTTTATGCTCGGAAAATGGAAAATGTCTTTTGGTGCGATAAAAGGAAAACTCCTCTTGCAAACTATGCCTTGATTCTAGCCATAACATTGGTCATTTGACCCGAAAGCCAAGAAACCTCGAATGAGATAGGTCATTTTGAGATGCTTACATAAAGCAACTGAACCGAAAATTAAGATACATAAAAGAACTAAAATTAAGATACATAAAGAACTGAAAATTAAGATACATGGCCAGATTAAGTAACAATCGGCCGAATCGAACTGAAAATTAAGATACATAAAAGAACTGAAAATTAAGATACATGGCCGATTAAGTAACAATCGCCGAACTTGTTCGAATGTTGGAATGATTCAGTCATGCTCCTGCCTACACTGTAATACTCGCCATCAGTAGTCGCCATTGCATTGCCATCGCTGCGCCGTCGTCGCCAGAATTGAACCTCTGGAGAGTACGCTGGCTGGACTTGAGGGTAGTCGGGCTGGACTTGAGGGTAGCGTGACGGGGTTAGAGTCGTGGCGGCAAGGTCATAGGCCATGACGCTCTGGAGAGTCCGATGCCACCATAGCCGACGGCCGGCCTCGTTGAAGTTAGGAGGTGGGCCGTCCTCCTCGTGCTGGAGAGCGCCTCTCATGCCGATCCACGAAGAAGGCTTCCCAAGTAGGGAAATAGTCGGGATGCCATCCGGGATTCCTCCATTGCTCGGCGTGAGCTCGAAGTAGTAGTGGTTCGTGATGGCCATCCGGCGTGCCACACCTAGAGGCACAGGAGGAACTGCACGCCTCGACGCCAAGATCCAAATGACGGGGACAAAGAGCCGGCGGGCAGGGGTAGTTCGAGGCGCCAGCGCCTCCGCCTCCCAGGGGTTAGTGCTATGGAAGCCATGGGAAAGAGTGATGAGGTTGCAGATATGAGTTTAGAGATGTGCAATGACAATGGAGGACAACCCCTACATATATATATATAGTGAACTAGCGGAAGAAGCTGGAGGAAGAATCAAGCGGGAAGAAAAATGGCGGGAAGAAAATGGCGGGAAGAAAAATGGCGGAAGAATCAAGGGAAGAAAAATGGCGGAAGAAAAAATGGCGGAAAAAAATGGCGGGATGAACCTTTAGTCGGTTGGAGGAGACACCAACCGACAAAGCACTAATAATAGGGGTGAGTGTGCATGTCGACATTATGTCGTGTACCTTGTCCCGGATGGTGTCACCAACCGAATAAAGATGAACCTTTGTCCGGTTGGAGACACCAACCGGACTAATAGGTGAGTGTCGACATTATTTTGTAAGTGTCAACACTATGTCGAGCTGCTTGTACTATAAATAGGCATCCTTGTGAGTCCAGTCCTCGCCCGGTTTGGCAGGGACACACCACTACCAGTTTCAGGAGATGTGCCGGAGCCGAGCCCTCCAGGCATCTCCGAACTCTCAGAAAACTCCCTAATATGTGAAATTAGTTAGCTCCTGGTGTATTGATCTAGTTAGAGAAGTTACAAAGCTGCAAGATGGTTTTGAGGCGAGGGACACCACTATTTGAGGGAGATGCCGCCGGAGCCTAGTCCTCCAAGATCTCCAAGAAACTGGTCACATGTGCACTCCCTAATATGTGACCTGGCGTTTGGAGATCAGATCTTAATGGTAAGTACGAATCGGGACAACTTCTTCTCATAGTCCCGGTCCATCCACAAACATGACTAACACTCAAGACATGTATTAATATTAAAACATGAACTAGAGTTACATAATATGAGCATGAACTTCTTGGCATATGCCCTTCCTTATGATCGCTTGACGTAACCATGGAGCATCTTCTTTACTTAGGAATGCTTGGGTTTTCCTTTGTGAAGGGCGAAATTTCATCAAACTTATTATAATCTTCTGACATGTCTGTCTTGTCCTCGATTCCCACGATGTTTCTTTTCCTTGAAAGAACTATGTGACGCTTTGGCTCATCATATGATGTATACGTTTGCATATTTTTTCTTTTTTCGGTCTGGAGGACATGTCCTTCACATAGAAAACCTGAGCCACATCATTGGCTAGGACGAATGGTTCGTCTAAGTTCTTCATAAGATTGTTGAGATCCACCGTTGTCATTCCGTACTTCTTGTCTACGTAAACCCCTCCTCCTTAGCTTGACCCATTTGCATCGAAACAAGGGACCTTAAAATTAGGTCCATAGTCAAGTTCCCATATCTCCTCTATGAACCCATAATACGTGGTATTTTGCCCATTGTCTTCTGCATCAAGCGGACACCACTGTTTTGGTTGGTGCTCTTTTATCTTGGCCTATCGTGTAAAATGTATTCCCATTTATCTCGCACTTGGAAAGTACATACAATAAGACGGTGTCACAGCCAACAAGTACAGCTGATCCCTAACAGTGGTGTTATTCGTGAGAAGTCTTTGCAGCCAAAACTCGCCATGTGTTCACTTATAATCCATTCATCGACCGCCCCGGGTGTTTGAGTATTAAATTCTTGTGTTCATTGATATACAGGGCAACCAAGATAGATCTTTGTAAAACCGTAGTGTGCTTGATTGAGAGAATGCCCCTACATATCAATGCTTTACATCCTAGGGTGCCTTTTCCACGCAGTCTCCTCATGTCGTGATTCGGAACACCAATCGCTTAAGGTCAGGAATAAAATCAACACGAACTCAATGACCTCCTCTTTACATAGCCCTTGGAGATGCTTCCTTCGCCTAGCACGGTTATGAACATATTTATTTAAGACTCCCATGTACCTCTCAAAGGGAACATATTGTGTAGAAATACAGGATCGAGAATGGCAATCTCTTCTACTAGGTGAACCAGAGATCGTCATAATATTGAAGAAGGATGGTGGGAACACCAACTCAAAGTCGACAAGACATTGGGCCACATCTGTTTGTAACCCTGGTAGGCTCGGATCGATTACCTTCGAGATATTGCATTGAGGAATGCACATAGCTTCACAATGGGTACTCGAACATTTTCGTAGAAGCCCCTCAATGCAATCGGAAGCAATTGTGTCATAATCACGGGCAGTCATGAGACTTCAGGTTTTGGAATTTTTCTCCGCCATATTTATTATTCCCTTTATATTCGACGAGAAGCCGACGGGACCTTGATACTTTCGCTTTACATTCAAAAAGATTTCCTTCTGCTTTGGTAAGAGCGTAGGCGGGAGTTAAGTGGCATCGTTTACCCTTCGTTCTCGGGATGCATAGGCTCTTGAGGGGCCTTCGACGTTGCTGGTCCTGTCGTGCTTCCGGTGTATCTTTGTCTTCCCATACACCCTAGAAAGCCTAGCAGGTTCACGCAAACATTCTTCGTCACGTGCATCACGTCGATTGAAGAGCGGACCTCTAAGACTTTCCAATAGGGTAGGTCCCAAAATATAGATTGCTTCTTCCACATGGGCGTGTCCGACATCGTCATTCGAATGATAGATCGGGACCTTTTCCAAAGATTACTTCTAGGTCCTTGACCATACCAAATACCTCCTCACCGACGGAGGACAGGCTTCCTCCGGGTTCGCCAGACGTTTGAAATGCTTGCCTTTCTTTCTTCGATGCGTGTTCTAAGAAATCGGCGATACCCTAGGTACACAACCTTCTTACATTTATCCAAATATACACTTTCAGTATCATCTAAACAGTGTACATGCATTGTATCCCTTGTTTGTCGCCTGAAATGTTACTAAGAGCAGGCCAATCATTGATGGTTACGAAAAGCAATGCTCGTGGGTCAAATGGCTCCCCTTTGTGCTCATCCCACATACGTACACCTGGTTTGGCCCACAGTAAAAAGTTCTTCAACTAATGGCCTTAGGTACACATCAATGTCGTTGCCGGATTGCCTCGGGCCTTGGATGAGCACCGGCATCATAATGAACTTCCTCTTCATACACAACCAAGGAGGAAGGTTATAGATACATAGGGTCACAGTGCCAGTCTTTGGACTGCAGCTCTGCTCACCAAAAGGATTCATGCCTGCGTACTTAGACCAAACCTTAAGTTCCTTGTGTCACGTGCGAAGTCCGGGTACTCTCGTTCGACTTTTCTCCACCGTGACCCATCAGCGGTGTCTCAACATCGCTTTCTTACGGTCTTCCATGTGCCATCGCAACAACTTGGCATGCTCTTTATTTCTCAAGAGACGTTTTAACCGTGGTATTATAGGAGCATACCACATAACCTTGGCGGGAACCTTCTTCCTAGGGGCCTCGCCCTCAACATCGCCAGGATCGTCTCGTGTGATCTTATATCGCAGTGCAGTGCATACCGGGCATGCATCCAAATTCTCGTACTTCTCACCATGGTAGAGGATGCAGTCATTAATGCAGGCATGTATCTTCCGCGTCTAATCCTAGAGGATGACAACCTTCTTTGCTTGGTATGTACTGTCAGCAACTCATTATTTCTTGGAAGAAGATTCTTCATTTTACCAACAACTTTGAAAATGCTGTCGGTCACACCATTCTCTGCCTTCCATTGCAGCAAATCCGATGTGGCACCTAGCTTTTGTGGCCATCTTCGCAAGTTGGATACAACAATGTTTTGTGATCCTTTAACATCTGCTCCAGCTTCTCCTTCTCCTTTTTAGTTTCACATTCTTCCTTTGCATCAGTAATGGCCCGACCAAGATTGTCATCAGTGGGCCCATCTGCTCCCTCTTGATCTTCATTATCTACCTCCGTTGCATTATCATCATATTCAGGATACATATTATGATAGTTTTCATCATCCTCTTCTTCTTTGTTGTCTTCCATCACAACCCCTTTTTCTCCGTGCTTGGTCCAACAATTATAGCTGGGCATGAAACCGGATCGAAGCAGGTGGGCGTGAATGGTTCTGGTATTTGAGTAGTCTTTCTTGTTCTGACAGTGAACACACGGACAGCACATAAAACCATTGTGACCACGGTTTGCATTAGCCACAACGATGAAATTTTGGAGGCCCGTAATGTACTCGGAAGTGCGGCGGTCACCGTACATCCATTGCCGATTCATCTGCATTAATATGTAGTATATATCAAAAAATAATAGGGAGATGACCATTTATATATAGTACATCAATGACACATGAAACTATAGTTGCCGACCTCGACCGAGACGGAAAGAGCAACAAGAAAGCTTATTTTGAGCTCTCGGGCATTTCACCGAACACCTCTAGTGCATATGAAAAAAACACAAACTAGCACTCTTCACACCCTCTTGCTAGGCTCCAAAATGTGAAAGAATGGAAGAGTGGGGTGTGTGTGGGCTGGGGTGGTGTCTTATATAGCCCCCCCTTTAACACCGGTTCGTGCCACGAACCGGTGTTAAAGGGGGGGTGCGCGGGCCACTGGTGCAGGGACCTTTAACACCGGTTCGTGCCACGAACCGGTGTTAAAGGGGGGCTCCTTTAATGCCGCAGAGGCCACGCTGGTACGGCCCCCCCTTTAACACCGGTTCGTAGAAGAACCGGTGTTAAAGCCCCTTTTCGGGATCAACAAAAGCCCTCGTTTCCACTAGTGATTAGTCCTTAGATAAATCCTAACCATAAACTTTAGATCTAACTCTCAAAATAAATTGAGGTGATGTGGATCAACGTGGTACCTCAAAACATACCTTTATATTGCTTTAAGTGTATAATAGATACGAGCCTCATGAAGGTAAGTAGAGATGATACTCCTCCCACATGTAGGATATGAGTATGCTCAAATACCCATACAGACTTTTATGAGAATATGTATTAGTTTCATGTGAGGGTTGCAGACTGGAGTCGCATGCGCCATAAAGAGTCCACGATATAGGGAAAGGTGGCATTCATTTTTCCCTGGCAATTTACTTACACATCTATCCATAGGAGTAATATATGTATTAATATATACAACACACAGATATGCATACCTAGCAAAAATCCAAGAGAACGATCAAGGCAGAGATAATTCAATCCTAGAGTCCTGTCAATAGAAATGAGAGGTATCTTGTAGACCAGTCTATGCTCACTCTTGAGGCTAGCTGTAGATTGCCGTGGTTTTTGAGATGCATATAATTTTGTGCCAGACCTGACCTAGGGCAACCTGGGATCTTGTAGACCATAGGCCTGTGGGAATTTTATGAGCTAAAAGATATTTAGATCATGTAGAGCACTACTCTACCGTGGGTATGGGCCAATAATTCTGACTACTCCCCTGGGTTTTGGGTAATGCTATGGATGTAACCACACAACGCATGGATCATGAATATGAGTCTATGTCCAGAAGATTGGTTGCTCAAGGAAGTTGAGTACAGCAAAGCATCCGGCATTCTGGATCCACCATTTGTGCTTCTTTTTTCATGATTATCAAACAAGATTCAAGATTTCGATAAGTATGTGTTTTTTCTTTCTGGCTTGAGTCATGTTTTCTTCCAACTAGCAAGAAGTCAAACATAGAAATAATGGTTTCTTCCCTACTCTCGTATAATCCAACGATAATGGTTTTTTTCCTTCAAGATTTTTACTTTGAATAATTGCATAATCCAACGATTTCTATTTTAATGTAACAAATAACCACATGTATTTTGATTCACATATATGCATAACAGCTAAGTGTTTTTGCCATCTTTACCCAAAATTTAGTTTTGTTAGGTGTTTGGAAAAAAATGACATGTATGTCCATGAATTAGGTTTCATATCTTGTGGCAAAAGAAACACGATTTGGACAGATGCAACTATTTGGTTGTGGCATGTCAAAGCCATGCCTCAATTCCTTTGTCTGAGTGAGACATGCCTCATAGATCAAAAGTCTACTCTCGGTCTAATTGGTAGGACTAGCATGTCAGCTATAGCTAATATGTCTTTCACAAAAAAAGCTATAGCTAATATGTGCAGGGTTGGGTTTGGCACCATTTAATGTTTTTTGTACACAATCATCGTTATTTGTTATTCCAAATGTTGATATCGGGGTTCCTGCAACATTACTCTTCTATCATTATATTGTCTACATTCCCTCTTTCTTTTTTTCGCGGTGAAAAATGAGAAGCGACATTGATCAACAAGTACCGAGATTAACTCCTACTACACACACCATTAAGTGAACAAAAAATGAGGCCAATCTTGTTTATGTCATGTTTACCACCATTCTTAACATGCCACTTGCAAAACTAAAATCCGAATGAAAGTAAAAATTAGTGTTTACATTAATGTATGACTCTAGTCAAAGACACAACCTCGTTAAAAAGTTTCCATTTCTAAACAAACAATTTCACTATTAACCATTTCCTTTATGAGTGTTAATTTCCTTGATCGGTGTGTTCTATAACTCATGAGTTCCAATTTATCAACAACATATCCATCGTAATATGTTTTCTTGTTGATGGTAGTACATGGGTAAACTGTTAACGTCTTAGATCTTGGTTGATATGGGTGCATGTTGGTAGTCGTGATGGCTAAACACATACGTATTTGTCTTAGAGAATAGAACCATTTCTTTTCACTTTCATGTTTGGCCTCCGTTTGATTGGACGGAGGTCTAGAAGTTTATTGCCATAATGCCTCTAAGTCAAACATGTGACCAACGAGTTATTTTAAATGGTGTTTCTTAGGATAATCATTTTTTTTTGTTTATATTTGGGGCTCCTACTTCAGACACTAGATATTGAATATTGTGTGGTTGTAGTTTCATAATGTGATCATAAAAGTAATAAATGTTTGTTTATAATAAATGTATTGAACTTTGGTTTTGATGTTGCTAACTCTATTCCTTTATTGTTTGTATACAAAATGGAAATGTTTTGTACCCACAAAATTCAGCACGAACTGTGTAGGTGTACAATTAATTCATATCCACAGATTTATGTGCTACATTCTATTTTTTGGCCAATACGGAAGAACCTTTTTAGGAACAATATGTCCTAGTTAATGTATCTTAGCTAGCACATGGAAATATATATTGCTTCCGACCGCACCTCAAATCACAAAGGTAGCTAGCAGTGACTCTAGTAGAAGTGCATGAAGAGAGCAAGAGCAAGTGGGTTGTTCCTTGTTGATGGGAATGTGATGGATCGGAAACTAGAGGGGTTCTTCTTGCGCTTATGCATGATACAACTTGCACCGGTGTAGATTGTTTTGTCCTAGAATTACATGCCGGGTGTGGTGGAGTCGTGGTGGATTCCAACATAATGGCCGATGAGCATATTCCATTATTAGGATATTAAAGGGCTAATGTCGCCATTCTCCACAAGGCTGCTAGAAAAAAGGTTGGCTTTGTAGAAAGGTTCGGCCAGGTCTTTCCTTTATGAGACATGTAGGCACAATATCTTCTTTGGGCACGTTGAGCCTGGACTGAAATTGTTACTAATTCGCTTGAGTTGCGGCACCACAGTTTTTCTTTCCTTTCATTTCGGGTTATGTCCCATGAGCACCAGATACTTGTTTATTCGCTCTGCGGATGATAGTTCTTTTTTCGTACATATTATACCAAAGACTCAAATTTTGAACTAAAACAGATTTTAGAAAGTGTTTCCGAACTACCGTTTTCAACTATATGTTTCTTATGTTGAGGTTATAGAAACGTGATCTCATTGTTATAGTTTTCACAAACTACCTGCAAAACTAGTTTGTACTTTGTCGATCAGTCATCTTTTTTCTGATCTTGTAGTTTTGTGTAATATTAAGTTAGTGTACATGGGTAAGTATACACGCATTGCACTTGGAAGTGCTCACATGATAAATTTGAAGTACATGCAGTGCACCCTTGACTACGAGCGCCCTACAGTACTATATTCGCGCTGCATGGGTAAGTACATTCGCGCTGCAACAAGAAGTATTCGTAGTGCGTGGGTAAGTACAAGTCCTGCAAATGGATGTACATGCAGTTCAATTGGAAGCATGTGCTATGTGTACTTGGGGTTTTGTTTGTAATTCCCTTTTTTTGTGTTGTTCACTTAATATATTTTTATGCACTTCGCAAGTGGACACACCATGTTTTTTGTACACGACCACAATTTTGTGCGCATTCTACAAAAAGCAGCGACTTCCATAGAGAAAAAAATATAGAGATAATATGCAAAATGAGAAATAAAAACAGCTATATCAATGTAGGCCTTCCTAGGCTGACCTGCTTGGGCGGTAGAGCGCCGCGTGCTGGTTTCGACTCTGTTTCCAATGCCAAATTGCAGCTTCCATTGTGTCTAACTAAATATTATAGCTAAACAGATGCAAATTTGGAACCATGAATTGGGATAACACTGAACATTGAAATTCTACAAATAATGGAGAAGAAAATTCTACAAATATTATTTGAAACGACATTGGGGCTTGGCCCAATAGATTGGCAGACCGCCATTGGCAACACAGGCGGTGACACTACAGGAAACAGGCTAGGCGCCGACGGCCAGACCCCATCGGCGTAGCCCCTGAACGTCGTCGGCGTACGACCCCGTAGGCGTAGCCCGTTTTCCCGTCGGCGTAGAGTATACCGTCGGCGTAAAGGATGTGGGACCCACATCACAGGGTTGATGGCCGTTTGCCCTGGCGGCAGCTACGTCGACGGCATTGCCGTCGGCCTAGAGGATTTGGCTGGAGCTACGCCGACGGCAATGCCGTCGGCCTATCTTTTTTCAAATTTTTTTTAATTTTTTTATCCAATTTTTTTGTTTAGAATTATTAATTCCACAAGCATTTTTTTAATTATTTGACTCATTAATCTCACAAGTATTTTTTTAACTCTAAGTATAATTAATTTTCAGTTAAATTATACTAATGGTCAAACTTCCCCATCGGTCACCCATCCTAGCACTACTCCGGCCCCAACACGCTTAACTTCTCTCTTCCTTTCAGATAAGCTTCCATTCAAGAAATTAGACCTTCCTGATAATATTACCATATCAATCCTATTAACCCTTGGAGGATCATATCACGCGCCTTTATTTTTAAATTTTCAAACATTTATTTAAGAAAACAACAATGAATAAGTAATAATAATCTTGAATTCAAATATAAATAAAACAAATTTTATTTATTTTGCCTTTTTCCATTTAATATTGAATAATTCACAACTACAACCAGAATCATAATTTGACAAATAATATATCCAAATCGATCAGAAAAATAAGAGGAATCCAAATATGACACCCCTATCATATATTTAATTATTTATCGTATCTTTTTAACACTAGAACAACCGAAACTATGTTAGGATTCATGAAACACCCTTTTTTGCACTCGGAAAAAAGGAAAATGGCTTATTGGTGCGACGAAAAAGAAAACTTGAAGTGGACCTCTAATGAAATATATTATTGTGAGTCTAAAAATGATTTTGTACAAAATCATGAGCATCAGATAATGTACATATAGTTCAAATCAGACCCACTCCCTACCGATTCTAAGAGAATTTGTCTTTTTCACCAGGGGTGGACGGAAAGTTTCGAGCTCACCCAGTTGAAACATTGTGCATGTAAGGTGGTCTAGTATTTTTGAAAAATGGGGTGATAGCATTTTGAGTTAGCCATTTGGTGGTTGCTTCACAAAACGCCCCATTTTTTACGCTCGGAAAATAGAAAATGGCTTTTCGATGCGACGAAAAGGAAAACTTCCTCCTTTAAAATTGTTCACCATCACATGGTACACATGTGTGCACAATATGGACACATTATCGCAAACTATACCACGATTCTAGCAATAACATTGGTCATTTGACCTGAAATCCAGAAAACCTCGATTGAGATAGGTACACATGTTGTAGGAGGAAGTTTTCCTTTTCGTCGCACCGAAAAGCCATTTTTTATTTTCCGAGTGCAAAAAACGGGGTGGAGGGCAAAATATATATTGTGTGAGAAAAGAGAACCTTTTCTTTTCACTTTCATGTTTAGCCTTCGTTTGATTGGATGGAGGGCTAGAAGTTTGTTACAATAGTATGCCTCTAAGTCAAACATGTGACTAGCAAGTTATTTAAACGGTGTTTCTCCGGATAATCATTTTTATTGTTTATCTTCGGGGCTCCTACTTCGGTATGAACCGTTTGTGTGCATCCTTATTTGCAGAGACCAGATATTGAAATATTGTGCGGTTGTAATTTATCAATGTGATCATAAATGTAAAAAACTTTGTTTATCCATAAAAGTATTCAACTTTGGATTTTGATGTTTGTAACATTATTCCTTTATTGTTTGCATCCAAACTGGAAAATTCATGTACTTGCAAAAATCCACACGAACCGTGTAGGTGCACAATTAATGGATATCCATAGATTTAGGTGCTACATTTACTTTTTTACCAATATGGAAGAACCTTTTTAGGAAAATATGTCCTAGTTAATGTATCCTAGATATCACATGGAAATGTGAATTTCTTCCGACCGCACCTCAAAGCACATAGATAACTACCAGTTACTCTAGTAGAAGTGCATGAAGAGAGCAAGAGAAAGTGGGTTCCTTGTTGATGGGAACAGGATGGATAGGAAAATAGACTCGTGCTTATGCAGGATACAACTTGCATTGATACAGAATGTTTTGTCCCAGAACTACATGCCTAGTGTGGTGCAGCCGTGGTGGATTTTGCTAGGATGGTAGATTTAGGTTATTACAAAAATGTAATGTGGTACCATTTGGTACATTTGTCCTATAATGTGGCTACTAACTCGCCGCAATTGGAAGTATGTGCTATGTGTACATGTGGTTTTGTTTGTACTTCTCTTATTTTTGTCCACTCACTATATTTTTATGCACTTCACAAGTGGATGCACCATGTTTTTGTATGCACCCACTATTTTGTGCGCATTCAAGAAAAGCAGCGAATGAAATAAAGAAAAAATAGAAAACATGCAAAATGAGAAATAAAAACAGCTATATCAGCACAAGTCCTCCCAGGCTGACCTGCTTCGATGATAGATCTCCGCGTGCTTGTTCCGACTATGTTTTGGTTGCCAAATTGCAGCTTCCATTGTTTCTACTCCCTCGGTACTAAAAAAGATGTCTCAAGTTTGTCTAAACTTAAATGTATTTAGACACTATTTAGTATATAGATACATCCAAATTCAAACAAACTTGAGACATCTTTTTTAGGATGGAGGGAGTACCTAATTTCTAAACAGATGCCAAATTTGGGACCATGAACTGGGATAATATGAACATTGAAATATTACAAATAACAAACGAGAAAATTCTAAAAATAACATTGGGGCTTGGCCCAATAGACAGGCAGACCGCTATAGTTAACACCGGCAACTACTCGGTACTCTAGACGTAGCGGTGCAGGCGATGATATGTTGTGGCACGTGGAGCAGGGCGGTAGGATGTCGGCGAGTTAAGCGCTATAGGCTTAGGCACAAGCTGCAGCGTCAGCCTACCTCCTTCTCTCTCTTCTCTGGCCAACTATCTTTTTCACGTCTCGCTACAGTGGGTCGCTTTAATGTACTAAATCTTTATAGATGTGTGGTGTAATCGTGTAAACATGGTTATCTGCTTGTTTATTTTCAATTGAAAACATGAAGGCCTAATATAACTAGTTAGGCGTTTGATGCACAACTTGTTTAGGACCTTCACGTTTGATGCACATAATACGTTTAATAGTCTTAAAAAGTATGGCTCGTCAAAATAGATTACTATTCTAGTTCAAATGATTAAGAGGGCCTTGTCTTTCGAACAGTGAGCAGAAGAAAGTGGGTTTAATCAACAAATGGCTTTTAGAAACTCATGAGCGACGATGGAATTTTCGATCGTCTTCTAATAATAAAGCAGTTCCCACAACACGAAGGCCATTTCATTAGTCGAGTATCAGTGTGGGTACCTTCAATTTTTCATTTTTGCACGGATACTTTCAGTTGTAGGATTGGCTTATGCGTGCTAAGTGGTCGCTTCTTCAGATAGGAGTATAGGACTGTACAACCTTCATGATGGTCACAAGTCTGTTTTTAGGAAGTGGATTGGCTAGGTGCTAGGGACGCACTAACATTTATAAAACTTCTCCAGAGCACAGGCATCGTTAATTCTTCCAACAAATGTAGTTCTGATGGCATAAAGCTTAGCATTGAGAGCGGTCCTTCGCACTTCTAGCACATGATACAGGCTCAGGCACCGAAGCTCGTTATATAAGAGGAGGTAGCCCTGCTTTGCTTTGTCCCCATCAGCCACTACCCATGATACAGACTGTAAGTAGAAGGAAAACATGAGAAAAATAAAGGAGAAGACAATGATTATTTCTGGTTTAGAGTTTTGTGAATAAGAGTGGGAGGTACCAGAAATATATTGTGGCTCTATGAATACAAATATGGTTTTGTAGTTGTGTAGTTGTTAAAACAGGTTTGGGAACAATGGAGCATGTCATTTGATTCAGTACAATGCACAAAAACTTAACAACCCTTGACATATTGAACTATATATAGTGCGCTTGTACTGCCTTGCTGTGATAATAAAATAAATAAAGCTTTCTTTGTCGATAGAATCATTCAACTCTGGATACTTGTAACTTTGTTCCTTTAATTTTTGAGTAGAAATAAGGAAAATCATCTACATGCAGAATTTTCCACAAAATAAGTGTTGGTGCAAATTCGTAGATTTTGATGGTATAATTTATTTAGCACCAATACAGAAGAACAAAATACTTTTAGGAAATTAACTCCTAATAAATATCTCGTGTCTAGCACGCAAAAATATATATTGCTATCCGCCGCACCCTAGAGCATCTAGATAGCCGGCAGTGACTAGTAGAAGTGCACCAGAAAGAGAGGACGATTATGTGTGGCCTGCTTCCGTCGTCACCTCTCATGTATACCACTATAGATGGGGATTGACGCTAATAGAAATAAAATTGAAAAGTTTACGGAAGTCTAAAATCTTGTTGATAGGAGTGAGGGATCAGAAATAGAGGTTGGTCGTGTAATAGGAGATGGTCTACATTTGCCCCGCCAATACCTAGGTTCATAGTTCCAGTGGGTTAAGGTACTCCCATGTACACTTTCTATCACTGAGTCAAAGTTGACGGTCGGATTGGTCTCCCTCTCCCAATGCAACTCTTCTATTTTGCACCCACAACTGATCATTATTTTTCTCGCAACAACATATGCTGCTTCTGCCCTACTAGTAAAGCCTTCTTCAGTTAATCTACTTTTAAAGTGGATTGGAGTGATTTGGAGGGGATTAGGGGATATTTTGACTTAGATGGGATTTAATCCCCTCAAACCCCATCTCATTCAGTCCTCATGAAGCTGACCAAGCCCTATTGTTGTAATATTCCTTGTCCTCTTGTATGATTGCTTGGGACGAGAGATCGAAACAGATATCTAGAGAGCTGCCAGATGCGGAGGACGAAGAGAAGCATAAGAGAACATGAAAATTAAGTTGATTCATCTCTTGCTCGGCTGTTGGTGACGGATCGTTCTAATACAATTTTTGGTCACCTATAGATGGAACCACTGTTCTCTACACTACCGTGGCTCTATGAACATAAATACGTAATGCCAATAGGATAATGCGTTGTTGCAGAGGCTGGATGTAATTAGTATATCGTGGTATTAATATATGCTCCTTTCAAAAAAAAAACACAAATACGGTCTTTTAGTTGTGTAGTTGTTAAAACAGATTTGTGAAGAGTGGATCATGTCATTTGATTCAATACAATGCGCAAAAACTTACCAACCCTTGACATATTGAACTATAGTGCGCTTGTACTAGCTTACTGTGGTAATAAAATAAATAAATTTCTTTGTCAATATAATTATTCAACTCTTGGTATGGATACTTGTAACTTTGTTCCATTAATATTTGAGTATAAATAAGGCCAATCATGTACATGCACTTTTTTTCTAAAAAAAGTGTTGATGCAAATTCGTAGATTTTGTTGGTACAATTTATTTAGCACTGAACAAAAGAACAAAATACTTTCAGAAAATTAACTCCTAATAAATGTCTCATGTCTAGCACACAAAAATATATATTGCTGTCCACCGCACCCCGGAGCACCTAGATAGCTAGCAGTGACTAGTAGAAGTGCACCAGAAAGAGAGGACAATTATGTGTGGACCTTTGTCGATAGGAGCGGAAGGTATCGGGAATTAGATGGATTCTGTGTGTATGTACCACGATACAACTTCCATGGCAAAGTGTTCTTTTCAAGAACTTCATGGCACGGGTAGGGGGAAGTTACAAAGCTTGAACATCTTGGCCAGTTGGCCGTGGACATGTAGCCGCCGCTAGCTCTTCAAGGAAGAACACTGATAGTGTTCCAACAGTAAGCGGTGATCCCAGCTTAGGAGGAGTTTTGTGGAACCCCCGTTCGATATGGACTGTTCATTTCCATGAAACTCAGGGTCCATGTAAATTCTACTAATCGTCACTTGCTCAAAGGTATAGAGATGATGATACTAATTTCAGGAAAAAATTCGAAGATTGCCAGTTTGTGCACGTTGCCATCAGGGAAGTAATGCCGGTGAACACCACTACACAATGGCTTGCGACTAATTAGTTCAGTGGAAATGTTCGAAGTGGGTGTGTGCACTTTATTACTCCCTCTATTTCAAAATATAAAATGTTTTATTTTTTTAAAGGAAATGTATCTAGAATTTTTTTAGTGTTTAGATTTAGAGTGAATCTATACACTAAAAGATATCTAGATACAGTTGTCGTCTTATATTTTTAACACGGAAGGTCGGGCATGATCTTATTTTTAACAAATGAGCTTTTCCATCATTTCTGCAGGTTCTCCCTTTGGCTACGCACTAGATACACACGTACGTGGTTCTTTCTCCATCGGGTGGAGAATCGCCATAAAGAGTCCATGGTGTGAAACCGATTAATCATGGCCAGAAGGTGTAAAGAGTCCATGGTATATATAGGAAAATAAAGGAAGCATTGATTTTGCCGTACGTGTCAATTTACATACACGCTGATCCATAGGAGTAATGTATTATATATACAACAGCACTGTATCGGGCAATCCAAGAGAAAGATCAAGACGAAGATAATTCAATCCTTTAGTTATGTCAATAGAAATGAGAGGTACTCCCTCTATCAGAGATTATAAGGCCTATGGACCATATAGTCTCACTGTATCAGGCAATATAGGCTCACTCTATTCAACAGCACTGTATCAGGCAATATATCAGGCACTGTATCAGGCAATATAGGCTCACTCTAGAGGCTAGCTTTATATTGCCGTGGTTTCTGAGAATGCATATAATTTTGCGCGGGCAGACCCAGACCTACGGCAGCCTGGGCTCCAACCATTGGACTGCTACCAAAATCAAATATTTTCTTATGTAGCAAAGCTAAATATTTTCACTACAGGAATGGCGTCGTGTGCCGACGGCAGGGAGATACGCCGACGGCCAAAGGTCGGGGCCGTCGGCGTAGAACCGGGCCAGGCCAGCCCAGCTTCCGAACCCTCGGCGTACCGCAGCCGTCGGCGTAGCGCACGTACGCCGAGGGTGGCCGTCGGCGTAAACGTAGCCCTCGGCGTACGGGGTGGCCGCGTGGCACTAGTCAGGCCAGGCCGGTACATGCCCTAACGGCGTCAGCATTACGCCGAGAGCCGCTGTCGGCATAGGCTACGCCGACGGTCACCCTCGGCGTTCTGCCACGCCGACGGTGACCTCGGCGTACCTATGAACTTTTTTTTCCTTACCAAATTATTTGTATTTAATTAATTATTTAGGTTCTATTTTATCAATTGGATGGATTCGTAGCCTCCGAATAATAGTCTTCACGCCCACATAAAATGTCGAATCTTCTCACAAGTTGAGAAATTTGCATGTTTGTGTGTTATTATCACATGTGCATGAAATTTATATTTCACAAATTTTTGTGAAGTTGTTCAAAGATTCAATCACATGTGCCTGTCCCCCCTCGCATGCATGCGGAAGCTTAGGTTCCGGGCCTGTATGAGGGTGGAATCTCTCCCGAGGTGAAACCGGTAGGATAGTGCCCCAACTTGTGAGCCAACATGGTTTGACATCACCCTATGACCTAAACAAACACAAAACAAGAGAGAGCTACGCTGGCTACCTCTGTGAGGAACGTCTAGGGGGTAGACGATCCGAGTGTGCAGAGATCGTGGTTTCGGAGGAAGACCACGAGAACATCGAAATGAGATGAAAACTTGCATGTGCCCCTAGCATATGTGTGTGTGTGTGGTGTGGTTAGAGGTAGGTATAGGTGCTTGCATGTCCCCCTCGCATGCATGCGCCTAACCTAGAGGCGAAGGTTAGGGCCCGTATGAGGGTGGAATCTCCCGTCTAGGTGAAACCGGTAGGATAGTGCCCCAACTTGTGAGCCAACATGGTTTGACATCACCCTATGACCTAAACAAACACAAAATAAGAGAGAGCTACGCTGGCTACCTCAGAGGAACGCCTAGGGGTAGACGATCCGAGTGTGCACAGAGATCAGGGTTTCGCCGGAGGAAGACCACGAGAACATCGGAATGAGATGAAAACTTGCATGTGCCCCTAGCATATGTGTGTGTGTGTGTGGTTAGAGGTAGGTATATATAGGTGCTTGCATGTGTCCCCCCTCGCATGCATGCGCTCTAACCTAGAGGCGAAGGTTCCGGGCCCGTATGAGGGTGGAATCTCCCCGTCTAGGTGAAACCGTAGGATAGTGCCCCAACTTGTGAGCCAACATGGTTTGACATCACCCTATGACCTAAACAAACACAAAACAAGAGAGAGCTTACGGCTACCTCACGAGGAACGTCTAGGGGATGATGTATGGATGTATGGATGTATGGATGATGATGTATGGCTCTGTGAGTGCTGCTTTGCTGCAATAAAATTCAAAAAAAACTTTGCATTGATACGCCCGACGGCCTTGCCCTCGGCGTAGGAGGTAAGTGACCAAATGGTCAAGGTTACGCCGACGGCAAGGCCCTCGGCGAGGCCAGCCATTGCCAAGCCGCGGCTGCCTCCACGTGGCGGCGTGACGCCGAGGGCAGGCCGTCGGCGTAAGCGCTCAAGGCCATTGCCGCCTCCACGTGGCGAAGCGCCGAGGGGAGGCCGGCGTAGCCTCTGCGCGTTAATCGCCGTAGGATTCGGTCGGTCGACGTCACGACGGTTCATATACCGACGGGCGCCAGTCCGTCGGCGTTAGCTCACGCCGACGGTCTTTTTCACGCCGCGCTGCTCCGCCGAGGGAGAGGTCCGCCGAGGACGACACGCCGAGAAGCCGTCGGCGTGACGCCGAGGGTTTTCACACGCCGACAATATGCCCTCGGCGTACCGAGCTTCTCCTGTAGTGTTTGGATGTCAAAGAGACTTGGCTCATGTAGAGCACTAGGCCGCCGTGGGCATGGGCCAATTCTAAGCCTGCCCCCTAGGTTTTTGGTAATGCTATGCCAGTAACCACACAACGCATGGATCATGAATATGCGTCTATGTCCAAAATATTGCTTGGTCAAGGAAGCTTGGTAGAGCAAAGGATCCGACTCCACAATTTGTGCTTCCTTTTCATGATTATCAAACGAGATTAGCGATTTCAGTAAGTATGTGTTTTCCTTCTAGCTTGAATTGTGTTCATTTTCCCAACTAACAACATGTAAAATATGAATTTTGCTTCGGTGCCCCCCCTCATCTTCAATCTTTGACAAACAGAAACTCGTGGATGGCCAGGATCGCACGATACCGATTTGTTTCGAAAACCGTACGAACCCACTCAACCCCGTATGGTCCGCTTACACTTATACTCACCGTACATGTATACTCATGTGCCCGCGGGAAGCGGAAATCGGGAGATATATAGCAGCGACAATAAAATTTCAAAACATGGCATGCAAATACGTAGATCGCGATAAAGGAAGATGGGATCGGCCGGTAGGCATTCAAAAAAATCACCCGATGCAAACTTAAGTTTGATAGGGGAGGGGGTGGACACCGAAGCACACCTCAATATAGGAATAATGGTTTCGCCCCTAGTCCCATGTAATAAATAAATGTATAGCACAAATTTTTAAATAGAATAATTGCACAATCCAACAATTTTTACTTTTATGTAAAAAAAATAACCAAAAATATTTTGTTTCACATATATGCGTGACAGGCAAGTGTTTTGCCCATTTTTACCCAAAATCGAGTTTTGTTAGATATTTGACAAACAATGACATGTAGGTCCACGAATTAGTTCTCATATCTCGTTGACTTGCCACACAAGAAACACGAATTGGACAAATGGAAATTTTTGGCTGTGGCATTTCATTGCGATGTCACCTAAATTTCTTGGAATGAGTGTGCAAGACATGTCTCATACATCAAAAAGTCTACCTTGGATCTAATTGGTAGACCTAGCATGTCAGTTGTAGCTAATATGTGCATGGTTGGGTTTGACTTGCACCTTTTTATGTATTTATGTACACAATAATCGTTATTTGTTATTTCAGCCATCGATATCGGGGTTCCTTCAACATTATCTTCTATATTTATATTGTCCACATTCCCTCTTACATTTTTTGTGAGAAAAGTGAGAATGAAGCGCCGTTGATCAACAACTATCAGATGAACTCCTACTACATGCATCATTAAGTGAACAAACAATGAGGCCAATCTGGTTTATATCTTGCTTGGCACCATTCTTAACATGCCACTTGCAAAACTAAAATTCCATGAAAGTAAGAAAGTAGCATACATTAATGTGTGACTTTATTCAAAGACAACATGCTTCGTGGTAAAAAGTTATCATTTCTGAACAAACAATTTTACTATTAACCATTTTCTATATGACTGTCAATTTCCTTGATATTCTATAAGTCATTTGAGTTTCGATTTATCAACTTCATAGCGCCCATAACATGTTTTGTTTTTTATGTTAGGGTATTGGTACACTCGTTAACGTCTAAGATCTTGGCTGATATCCGTGCATGTTGGTAGTAACGATGGCTACAAAAATATGTATTTGTGTGACAGAAAAGAACATTTTATTTTCACTTGCATGTTTAGTCTTCGTTTGATTGGATGGACGGCTAGAACTTTGTTGCAATAGTATGCCTCTAAGTCAAACATGTGACTAGCGAGTTATTTAAATGGTGTTTCTCCAGATAATCATTTTTTGTTGTTTATCTTCGGGGCGCTCCTACTTCGGTATGAACCGTTTGTGTGCATCCTTATTTGTAGAGACCAAATATTGAAATATTGTGCGATTTTACTTTCTCAATGTGATCATAAAAGTAAAGAAATTAAAACTTTGTTTATCCATAAAATTATTCAACTTTAGATTTGGATGTTTGTAACTTTATTCCTTTATTGTTTGCATCCAAAATGGAAAATTCATGTACTCGCAAAAATCCCCACAAACCGTGTATGTGCACAATTAATGGATATCCATAGATTTAGGTGCTACATTTTATTTTTTGCCAATATGGAAGAACCTTTGTAGGAAAATATGTCCTAGTTAATGTATCCTAGATAGCACATGGAAATGTGTATTGCATCCGACCACACCTCAAAGCACACAGATAGTTACCGGTGTCTCTAGTAGAAGTGCATGAAGAGATCAAGAGCAAGTGGGTTCCTTGTTGATGGGAACGGGATGGATCAGAAAATAGACGGGTTCTTCTCGTGCTTATGCAGGATACAACTTGCATTGATGAAGAATGTTTGGTCCCAGAACTACATGCCTAGTGTGGTGGAGCCATGGTGGTCCCAGAACAAAAATGAAATGTGGTGCCATTTGGTACATTTGTCCTATAATGTGGCTACTAATTAACACGCCGCAATTGGAAGTATGTGCTCTTTGTACCTGTGGTTTTGTTTGTACTTCTCTTATTTTTCTTCACTCACTATATTTTTATGCACTACACAAGTGGACGCACCATGTTTTTGTATGAACCCACTATTTTGTGCGCATTCAAGAAAAAACAGCGAATGAAATAAAGAAAAAATAGAAAACATGCAAAATGAGAAATAAAAACAGCTATATAAGCACAGGTCCTCCCAGGCTGACCTGCTTCGATGGTAGAGCTCCGTGTGCTTGTTCTGACTCTGTTTTGGTTGCCAAATTGCAGCTTCCATTGTGTCTACCTAAATTCTAAGCAGATGCCAATTTGGGACCATGAACTGGGATAATATGAACATTGAAATATTTCAAATAACAGACGAGATAATTCGAAAAATAAAGTTGGGGCTTGGCCCAATAGACTGGCAGACCGCAATAGGCAACACCGGCAACTACTCGGGACTCTAGACGTAGTGATGCAGGCGATGATATGTTGTGGCACGTGGAGCAGGGCGGTAGGATGTCGGCGAGTTAAGCG
Source organism: Avena longiglumis (assembly GCA_030063025.1). Taxonomy (NCBI): domain Eukaryota; kingdom Viridiplantae; phylum Streptophyta; class Magnoliopsida; order Poales; family Poaceae; genus Avena; species Avena longiglumis. The sequence goes on along the minus strand of CP125974.1, from coordinate 90,917,677 downwards.
CTACAGGCTAAGGCACAAGCTGCAGCATCGGCCTACCTCCTTCTCTCTCTTCTCTGGCCATGAGGTGAGCCGGCCAACTATTTTTTGACGTCTCGCTGGAGAGCGTCGCTTTAATGTACTAAACCTTTATAGATGTGTTGTGTGATCGTGTAAGCATGCTTATCTTGTTTATTTTTAATTGAAAACATGCAGGCCTAACATAACTAGTTAGGCGTTTGATACACAACTTGTTTAGGACCTCCACGTTTGATGCACGTAATACATACAATATTCTTAAATAGTATGGCTTGTCAAGATAGATTACTAATCTAGTTGAAACGATTAAGAGGGCCTTGTCATTCAAACTGCATGTGAGCATAAGAAAGTGGCTTTGATCAACAAATGGCTTTTAGAAACTCATGAGCGACGATGGAATTTTTGAGCGTCTTCTAATAAATAAGTGCCCACAACAGGATTAGTCGAGTATCAATATGGGTACCTTCAATTTGTTTTTGCACGGATACTTTCAGTTGTAGGATTGGCTTATGCGTGCTAAGTGGTCCTTTCTTCAGATAGGACTATAGGACTGTACAACCTTCATCATGGTCACAAGTCTGTTTCTCATATAGGATTGACGCACTAATAACATTTATATAAAACTTCTCCAGGGCACAAGCATCCTTAACTGTTCTTCAAACAAATGTAGTTCTGATGGCATAAAGCAAGCATTGAGTGCGTTCCTTCGCACATGATACAGGCTCAGGCACCGAAGCTCATTATATAAGTGGAGGCGGCCGGCCATAAGTCGTTATGCATGATACGGACTGTAGGTCGAAGAAAACCATAAGAAAAATAAAGGAGAAGACAATGTTTAATTCAAGTTTAGAGTTTTGTGAATAAGAGTGGGAGGTACCAGAAATATAATAGAGGCTGCAGGTTGCGTATGATGTACATGCTCGGACCAAAATGCGGCTGCCACAGACCTTCTCTTATGGCACTGGATATATTCCAGACAGTGCCATTGCAGTAACCACGCCATGTTATATCATGGATCAGGGTCAGAGGACCATCTGGATGAGGGATATCTCGACCGGTTTGATGGATACCACCATATGCACCTTGGGATGGCACCCGCAAGTCCCCAAGCAGCACGAGTCCGCGTTAAGATCTTGACCACTGCCCACGCTTCTCCCTTTTCTTTCCGCATGCTACCCATATGGTGTGTGATACAAATTGTGGTGGCCTCCTGATATCATTTTTCTCATAGCGCTTTCCAATCTCGATGGACCGCCCCTGGATTATCAGAGCACTAACTACTCTTCCAAACATCCTATTTAGGCTAAAATGGAAAGTTGATAAATTTTTAGAGTGTTTATTAAAATACGGTGGTTCCCTGTTAACAAGACATTTATTCTACTACACCGCTAACGAGGCCTTTGGGCAGTGCCACTTAGGATAAACGTTGAGGCGGAGGAAATAGAAAGTCGAACAATTTTCTATGTGCGCCATGTGCGGGTTCCAACTCAGTTTCAAATGCCAAATTGCAGCTTCCACCATGTCGTACCTAAATTCAAAAGAAATGTGGAAGCATGATTTGGGATAATATTGAATATTAAAATTTCTCAAATAATGGATGAGAAATACTAAAAATAACGTTGGGGCTTGGCCCAATAGACGAGAAGATCGCCATAGGGTAGCACCTGCGACTACTTATGGCGGTGCTGGCAACGAAGCTATTGCACATGGAGAAGGACGGAAGGACATCGGCGAGCACAACTCTAGAGGGTGCGGCACCGACGTCCCTCCATCTCTCTCTCATCCCTGGTCATGAGGTGATCTGGACAACTTTTTCGTTCATTTAATTTTTGCTACATCTCGTCGCTCTACTAGGACTAGTATAATTTGATCTAACGGCTGAGAGAGATTCAGCGCGGTAGGCCCAGCTTGTAACTTTATGGAAAAAAAGAGAGATACCAGCAGGCCCAACTCGTGATTGACGAACAAGAACTCGTGGAATAACAGAACGTCGACGAGGTTTGGAGGAGCCCCCCCCCCCCCCCCCCCCCCCCTCCTCTCTCCAATTCTGCCTACACGGTGCCGCCTCCAAACCCATCCCTCCATGCCTCCAAACCCCTTCCAATCTCGTTGACGCCGTCCAATCCACGCCTCCAAGCTGCCAACTCCTCTCCAGTCTTCCTCCATCGTTCGACAAAGCATACGCCGACACGCACGATGCCCTCGGCGCGGTTGTGTTCACATCAAGTACGCTTGCCATACTCCTATTTATGATTTCAATCTAAGTTTCAGATTGTTTTCTGCTCAATTACATTGTTTTGCTAGCTTGTTCATGTTAGCTTACCGTTGCCTGAACTATGAATCCTTCTTGGCACCAGCTAGTTGTAGTACTATACTTGCATGGTGTCTTCGGAATAAATAATAGAAAGCCATGACTAGTGTTGTGCCTAAGTTTGTCAGAATATGAGACGGCAACGTATACTTAAACTTCAGACAATATCAAATATAAATACTGAAATCAGAAGTGACGTAAGACTGTCGACATTATGTCCAGATGATGCATAGTTAGCAACCTCAGTACCATCCATCGTTTCTGTTGCAGCTAGGTACAAGAGTGTACAATGCATGCAACCTTCTATTTATGGAAGTGTTAAGCATTTTGGATATCGTGCAATCCTATATATGTGCCTTACTAATGCAGAGTGCTTGGCGTTAACTGAGCAAAACTGAAAGTACTAATTAAGTGGAAGTCCACTAGGCACTATGCTTAACTGCCCCGCATACACATGATGGCAAGTGAGACTGCACATAATGCATATAGGATATAGCACCGGAAGCTCATGAAAGGGCCAGCTCAAAGAGTTATGCTTCTTAGGTACTTTCTATGTTCACTAATATAAGATGAAACGGCGGAAGTAACATATATTCCTAAACTGTAAACAGTCTGTCTGCCTGTGATGTTTATTTGCAGTCGGTTTCGTTTATAGAAGAAATCACATATTGTTCCATCTTGCACATACATTTATTTTTAGACATGATTTACATAACTAGCTACATGAATCTTACTTTGATGATGGTTCTTTTAGACATGGATAGTGAAGGTGCTAGCTTGGAGCTAGAGGAGCGTGACGAGTGTTCAAATTCTATGTAATCCTGCTTTACAAAAATGTTTTTCTACGTTGCAAATGTGTTCATACAGATTTTCCTCTTCACACTCTTTCATCACTTTCTAGCACTATTTTCTTATTAGTGTTCAAATGTTCTAGCTAAAATATTGAGCCACAAGTTCCTTATTAACTAATGTAATATGGGTTTGTGGTTTGTGCACAGGCAGTTTGAAGCAGAATCAGCTTATCACTGGATGATGCGCAGCGGCTCTTGTCAACATGTCTGTCTATGACTACATGTACTACAGTTGTCTTTCGAAAAATATCTAATATGTTAACTGCGGAGTACTACTTCATCTATCTATATTTACTTGTCAAGTAAAGTCTTAAATGTTGGGTTAATTCGGCAGTGTTGGCCATGATAATCGATTGTAATCACATCCGGTTTGATTTACTCCTGCCACCAGATTATGGTTGCCAGTGCCTATTGTTTTCTGAAACCATACTATTTCTGAGAATTGCATGTGTCATCGTCGATACTAGTACTTCTCAAGGAGAGCAATAGTACTGGTACAAAAGAGATCCGTAAATGCTTGCTACGCTGAGTACTTGACACTGAATACATGGATAGTAATAACTCGTTTATTTCATGGATTTATTTGAAACTAACATGATAACACACAATGCTCCTGAAGTGAAGAAATGCATCATTTAATTGAAGTATTAAATTTAGTTCCATTAATTTAGTGGTTTGCTCAGTAATTTTGCTATTAGTAACTGAATGAAGTGATAGTTGAATATGAGTTAATTGAACATCGAAGACTTTTATCAGTATGATGCCCTATATGTGTGCCTTCCACTTTTTGTCCGATACTTCTAGAAAACTATTTTTTTATTCTACTGTTTGTCTTTTGGACATTTGCTCCAGCCGTGAAAATGTTCCTTGGCTGATATATCACCAATTGACATACAACCAAGTGTTGTTGATCAATACTAGGAAGCTTTTAAAATTGAAATAACCTGTTTTAATTCGTCTCTAGCTAAACAAAAATGATTTGGATATTTTTTTCATGGATCAAAAACATATGGAGAACCAACACGGTGCTATATGGGATTTCCTAGATAGACTAGCATGAACCAGCAATTTTGGCACATACATGATTAAAACTTTGATACGAATATTTCAATACTGCATGTCTACACGGTGGGAATCATTATTCGAGCTACATACAAGACGAGCATGAACCAAAAAAGTTTAGAGTATTTTCCTATATTTGCATTTCTCTTCTTCAAGTCTCTTGCCGTGTGATATGTGATGAGCTATGTGCTTCTCCTTGTAAGCAGACCAATATAATGAATTTGTTGTTCCTTCACAAGGTAGAGCGATGAAGCCAATACATTTTGTACTCCAATATTTGAAGCCGTTGTGCAACTACCATCTTTGCAGAATACTTGCTGAGAAGGTCCTACCGAATTGATAAAATACAACCCTGCTAGCAACAACATACCAAAGAAAAGTTAGTGCAATTTAGTCGTTCATGGAAAAGAAGAATTACAAATATTGCGCAATATTATACCGTATATAAAAAGAAAGATCACCTCTAGCAAATTGCATTTTGGAAATGGCAGATACTTGTAATTTTCTGTGTGGTACATGTGTCGCAGTGCCAGTTCGTGGCAAGCACATTGTAGCTCCGTCAGATCACAATGTCTAAGAAAAATGATCCATGACGACTCATATGCGAGATGGATCCTCCCATTGACATATTCGAGAAAATCCTTGAACCTAAAAACCATCTAGACAACATTTACAAATAATTCAACGATTTAACATATGTGCTACTATATATGAAATAGATGCCAAATAGAAAATTAAAACATTGACATGCTACTGCAAAAACTATAAAGGAACAACAAATTCGCACGACAATGTAGTGTCAAATTTATTTATATTAATTTTAAAATTGGCCCATTCAACAGATGTCCAAATGCGTTCAGACTCGAGCACTATTCTGTAGGAGTACAAAAATACACTTACGGGCTTTCATCTTCGGTTCCCTTTACATACAAACAATAAAAATTTGAACTGAATAACCCTTAGCTCATTATCGATTCATTATGGATTTGTATGACGTAAAATTCAGGTGGCACATGACAACCATGCACAGTATGATGATGATCAATGTACAAGGCTTACAATTCATTCAGAGTTTCCAGATAAAAGAGTTATGAGTGAGCTCATGATTGACACTAAAAATTAACACTTTATAAGGTGTAAAATTCAGGCAGCACGTGACAATGCAGAGTTTGATCAATGATGATCAATGCACACAACTAACACTTATAATTCGGCCAGAGTTTCAGGGTAAAACAGTTCTGAATTAGGTCATGATCGACTCAATAAAAATTTGCAGTTTAGGAGGTGTGACATTCAGACAATGCAGTTTGATGATCCATGCATGTACATTCGGGTACCGATTTCAGTTCACATGGTCCATGTTCTTGTATTGACATATATTTAGAAAATATAAGACATCATGTAATATAATTGTTCCACACCAGTGAATCATATTGTTAGCACTAGTCAAGAAGAAATCCGGAACTTCTGACACTACAAATTCAAGCATCTCATCATAATATCATGAAAAAGAAAAACGAATGTCAACTCATCGGGACAATCTGGGTTTGCGCTTAGCAATCTCAGTACTCATTTGAGAACGTCGTATATATCAGATAACTTACATGGAGCCAGGGAGGTCGCCACCCGGAAGAATATTACTGCGATGAGGCCAGCGACCGCGCTTTTTGCGGTGGCGCCAACACAAGGAGGCCCGAGCTCCGGCCACCTGGGCGGCGCAGCCACCAAGCAGCTCACAGTCTGTGTGGGCGTGGAGGACTGGATAGCGACGAGGAGAACATGGAGCATGCGATGTCGGCAACACGCGAGGGGTTCATGTCGCCCTTCCAGTCCCGACCACCACTCTTTTGACCCCTCGCCTGCTCCACCGCCACGCCGGCCTCCTCCCCATCCACCACATCCTTTTACGAAGAACAATAGAGTGGTCAGTGGACGAGAATGACGGTGGATGGTGGTCGACTGTCTTGGGCCGGGGAGGCCTTTTGGGTCCGGACCCGTGTATGGCTCTTTTTTCGTGTGACGTCGATTTTTTCCCAAACCAGGACACTAGTATAAATTGTACTGGTCATCGTTTTACCACTAGTATAAACTGTCGTGGACCTTTGGATGGACGAAAATGAATGGCTATTATTCATTTCAGGGTACCGTAAAACAACTCATAAACCATTAGAGATGTGCGTCATGATCATATAAACATGCTTATCTTCTTTACTTTGAATTGAAAACGTGGAGGCCTGACTTGTTGGGCGTTTAACAAACAACCTGTTTAGGACATCCACGTTTGATTCACAAAATACAAACAATTGTCTTAAAAGGAACGGCTTTGTAAAATAGGTTACTAATCTAGTTGAAACAATTAAGAGGAGAGGCGTTCGAACTAAGAGCATAAAAAGTGGCTTTGATCAACAAATGGCTTTTCACTATACGACGCGCGCGCTACGCCGAGGGAAAAAGCCGTCGGCGTAGGCTAGAATGCCCTCGGCGTATGGTACGCCGACGGCTGCTCTCGTCAAAGGACTCCCGCGGAGGAGCACATAGAGGCCGTTGGCGTATCAAAATGCCGCCGGCGTATGCTACGCCGAGGGCGGCAGTCGGCATAGCTTGTCGACAGGTTGCAAAAACATTTAAAAAATATATTTTTTAAAATTATTTTTTTCTCAGTTTTTGAATCTTTGAATTGTTTGCCTCGTTAATCTCTCACTTTGAACATTTTTAACACTAATTATACTTAATATTTAATTAAATTGCAGTCTTGGTCGAACTTTCTGGCCGGTCACCCATCCTAATACTACTCCAGCTCCAGCACGCCGCAAAGTAATTCATACATTGTTGTCAATACTATGATATCAATCCTATTAACTCTTATATCATCATGTCATATGTTTATATTTTTTAAATTACATAAAATTATTTAAGTAAACATTAATGAATAAGTAAAAATAATATTGAATTCAAATAAAAATATAATAATTTTACTTTTTTATATTATTATATTTAATATGGAATAATTAATATCTTTAAATCCGTAAATCGGAATTCGACAAATATATGTCTAAATTGATCATAAAAATGAGAGGAATCCAAATATTATATCCATATCAACTAATCACAAACCCACCGTTTTTGAATTAGCTATTTGGTGGTTGCTTCAGAAAATCCCCCTTTTTGCGCTTGGAAAATAAAAAATGTCTTTTGTGTGCGATGAAAAAGGAAAACTTGCATTAGATCTTAGATAAAATAGCATATTGTCAACCTAAAAATGATTTTTATAAAAAAATATAAGCATCGGATCATGTACATGTAGTTCATATCTGACCCACTTCCTACCGATTCGGCAGAAATTTGTCTTTTTCACCGAAGGTAGACGGAAAGGTTTCAAATCCCCATGTTGGGACATTGTCCATATAAGGTGGTATAGTATTTCTGTAAAATATGGTGGTAGTATTTTGAATTAGCCATTTGGTGGTTGTTTCATAAAACCGTCCGTTTTTTGTGTTCGGAAAATGGAAAATGGCTTTTTGATGCGACGAAAAGGAAAACTTCCTCCTACAACATTGTTCGTCATCCCATGATGCACCTGTATGCACAATATGGGAACATTATCACAAACTATGTCTTGATTCTAGCTATAACATTGGTCATTTAACCCGAAAGCCAGGAAACCTCGAGTGAGATAGGTCATTTTGTAAAGGTTTTTTTGAGACATAATCAATATACCAAGTTTTATATTTTTACTTCTAACTATGTTACATAATATGACACCACGCGAAGTTTTCGCATTGTTTCGATCGTTTTTTAATTTTTATGTCCGTTTTAAACTATCGTCAAACTCTGTCGAACGACAGGGATGAAGATTCTTAGCTCGGGGCCGAGCCTTGCTAAAATTGCATTAGATTTTTATAAAATAGCATATTATAAACCTAAAAATGATTTTTGTAAAAAACCATGGGCATCGGATCATATACCTGTAGTTCATATCTGACCCACTTCCTACTAATTCGGCAGAAATTTGTCTTTTTCACCAGAGGTGGACGGAAAGGTTTTAGATCCCCCTGTTGGGACATTGTCCATATAAGATGGTCTAGTATTTTTGTAAAATGTGGTGGTAGTATTTTGAATTAGCTATTTGGTGGTTGTTTCACAAAACCGTCCGTTCTTTGTGCTCGGAAAATGAAAAATGGCTTTTTCGTGCGACAAAAAAGAAAACCTCCTTCTGCAACATTGTTCTCCATCCCATTATGCACATGTATGCACAATATGAACACATTATCACAAACTATGCCTTGATTCTAGCCATAACATTGGTCATTTGACCTGAAAGCCAAGAAACCTCGAATAAGATAGGTCATTTTGTGAAGGTTTTTTTGAGACATAATCAATATACTAAGTTTGATATTTTTCCTTCTAACTATGTCACATAATATGACACCACACGAAGGTTTCGTATTATTTCGATCATTTTTGAATTTTTTATGCCCGTTTTAAACTATCGTCAAACTTTGTCGAACGACGGGCATGAAGGTTCTTAGCTCGGGGTCGAGCCTCGCTAAACTTGCATTGGATCTTTGATAAAATATCTTATTGTGAACCTAAAAATGATTTTTATAAAAGAACATGGGCATCGGATCATGTACCTGTAGTTCATATCTGACTCACTTCCTGCCGATTCGACATAAATTTATCTTTTTCACCAGAGGTAGACGGAAAGGTTTCAAATCCCCTTGTTGGGACATTGTCCATATAAGCTGGTCAAATATTTTTATAAAATATGGTGGTAGTATTTTAAATTAGCCATTTGGTGGTTGCTTCACAAAACCGTCCGTTTTTTGTGCTCGGAAAATAGAAAATGGCTTTTTGGTGCGACAAAAAGGAAACTTCCTCCTGCAACATTGTTCGCCATCCCATGATGCACGTGTATGCAAAATATGGGCACATTATCATAAACTATGTCTTGATTATAGCTATAACATTGGTCATTTGACCCGAAAGCCAAGAAACCTCGAATGAGATAGGTCATTTTGTGAAAGTTTTTTTGAGACATAATCAATATACCAAGTTTGATATTTTTTCCTTCTAACTATGTCACTTAATATGACACCACGCGAAGGTTTCGAATTGTTTTGATTGTTTTTTATTTTTTATGCCCGTTTTAAACTATCGTCAAACATTGTCGAACGGCGGGCATGAAGATTCTTAGCTCGGGGCCGAGCCTCGCTAAACTTGCATTGGATCTTTGATAAAATAGCATATTATGAACCTAAAAATGATTTTTGTAAAAAAACATGGGCATCGGATCATATACCTGTAGTTCATATCTGACCCACTTCCTACCGATTCGGCAGAAATTTGTCTTTTTCACCAGAGGTGGACGGAAAGGTTTCAGATCCCCATGTTGGGACATTGTCCATATAAGGTAGTCTAGTATTTTTTGTAAAATGTGGTGGTAGTATTTTGAATTAGCTATTTGGTGGTTGCTTCACAATACCGTCTTTTTTTGTGCTCGTAAAATGGAAAATGGCTTTTTGGTGCGACAAAAAAGAAAACCTCCTTCTGCAACATTGTTCTCCATCCCATTATGCACATGTATGCACAATATGAACACATTATCACAAACTATGTCTTGATTCTAGCCATAACATTGGTCATTTGACCCGAAAAAACAAGAAACCTCGAATGAGATAGGTCATTTTGTGAAGGGTTTTTTGAGACATAATCAATAACCAAGTTTGATATTTTTCGTTCTAACTATGTCACATAATATGACACCACACGAAGGTTTCGCATTATTTCGATCATTTTTGAAATTTTATGCCCGTTTTAAACTATCGTCAAACTTTGTCGAACGACGGGCATGAAGGTTCTTAGCTCGGGGCCGAGCCTCGCTAAACTTGCATTGGATCTTTGATAAAATAGCTTATTGTGAACCTAAAAATGATTTTTATAAAAGAACATGGGCATCGGATCATGTACATGTAGTTCATATCTGACTCACTTCCTGCCGATTCGACATAAATTTGTCTTTTTCACCAGAGGTAGACGGAAAGGTTTCAAATCCACCTGTTGGGACATTGTCCATATAAGCTGGTCTAGTATTTTTGTAAAATGTGGTGGTAGTATTTTAAATTAGCCATTTGGTGGTTGCTTCACAAAACCGTCCGTTTTTTGTGCTCGGAAAATGGAAAATGGCTATTTGGTGCGACAAAAAGAAAAACTTCCTCCTGCAATATTGTTCGCCATCCCATGATGCACGTGTATGCAAAATATGGGCATATTATCACAAACTATGTCTTGATTATAGCTATAACATTGGTCATTTGACCCGAAAGCCAAGAAACCTCGAATGAGATAGGTCATTTTGTGAAAGTTTTTTTGAGACATAATTAATATACCAAGTTTGATATTTTTCCTTCTAACTATGTCACATAATATGACACCACGCGAAGTTTTCGCATTGTTTTGATTGTTTTTGATTTTTTTATGCCCGTTTTAAACTATCGTCAAACTTTGTCGAACGCCGGGCATGAAGATTCTTAGCTCGGGGCCGAGCCTCGCTAAACTTGAATTGGATCTTTGATAAAATAGCATATTATGAACCTAAAAATGTTTTTTGTAAAAAAACATGGGCATCGGATCATATAACTGTAGTTCATATCTGACCCACTTTCTACCGATTCGGCAGAAATTTGTCTTTTTCACCAGAGATGGACGGAAAGGTTTCAGATCCCCCTGTTGGGACATTGTCCATATAAGTTGGTCTAGTATTTTTTGTAAAATGTGGTGGTAGTATTTTGAATTAGCTATTTGGTTGTTGCTTCACAAAACCGTCCTTTTTTTTGTGCTCGAAAAATGGAAAATGGCTTTTTGGTGCGACAAAAAAGAAAACCTCCTTCTGCAACATTGTTCTCCATCCCATTATGCACATGTATGCACAATATGAACACATTATCACAAACTATGCCTTGATTCTAGCCATAATATTGGTCATTTGACCCGAAATACAAGAAACCTCGAATAAGATAGATCATTTTGTGAAGGTTTTTTTGAGACATAATCAATATACCAAGTTTGATATTTTTACTTCTAACTGTGTCACATAATATGACACCACACGAAGGTTTCGCATTATTTCGATCATTTTTGAAATTTTTATGCCCGTTTTAAAGTATCGTCAAACTTTGTCGAACGACGGGCATGAAGGTTCTTAGCTCGGGGCGGAGCCTCGCTAAACTTGCATTGGATATTTGATAAAATAGCTTATTGTGAACCTAAAAATGATTTTTATAAAAGAACAAGGGCATCGGATCATGTACATGTAGTTCATATCCACTTCCTACAGATTCGACATAAATTTGTCTTTTTCACCAGAGGTAGACGGAAAGGTTTCAAATCCCCCTGTTGGGACATTGTCCATATAAGCTGGTCTAGTATTTTTGCAAAATGTGGTGGTAGTATTTTAAATTAGCCATTTGGTGGTTGCTTCACAAAACCGTTCGTTTTTTGTGCTCGGAAAATGGAAAATGGCTTTTTGGTGTGACGAAAAGGAAAACTTCCTCCTGCAACATTGTTCGACATCCCATGATGCACGTGTATGCAAAATAAGGGCACATTATTACAAACTATGTCTTGATTATAGCTATAACATTGGTCATTTGACCCGAAAGCCAAAAAACCTCGAATGAGATAGGTCATTTTGTGAAAGTTTTTTTGAGACATAATGAATATACCAAGTTTGATATTTTTCCTTCTAACTATGTCACATAATATGACACCACGCGAAGGTTTCGCATTGTTTTGATCGTTTTTGATTTTTTATGCCCGTTTTAAACTATCGTCAAACTTTGTCAAATGACGGGCATGAAGATTTTTAGCTCGGGGCCGAGCCTCGCTAAACTTGCATTGGATCTTTGATAAAATAGCATATTATGAACCTAAAAATGATTTTTGTAAAAAAACATGGGCATCAGATCAAATACCTGTAGTTCATATCTGACCCACTTTTTGCCGATTCGGCAGGAATTTGTCTTTTTTCAACAGAGGTGGATGAAAAGGTTTCAGATTCCCCTGTTGAGACATTGTTTATATAAGGTGGTCTAGTATTTTTGTAAAATGTGGTGGTAGTATTTTGAATTATCTATTTGGTGGTTGCTTCACAAAACCGTCAGTTTCTTGTGCTCGGAAAATGGAAAATGGCTTTTTGGTGCGACAAAAATGAAAACTTCCTCCTGCAACATTGTTCGCCATCCCATTATGCACATGTATGCACAATATGGGGACATTATCACAAACTATGCCTTGATTCTAGCTATAACATTGGTCATTTGACCCGAAATACAAGAAACCTCGAATGAGATAGGTCATTTTGTGAAGGTTTTTTTGAGACATAATCAATATACCAAGTTTGATATTTTTCCTTCTAACTATGTCACATAATATAACACCACGCGAAGGTTTCGCATTGTTTCGATCGTTTTTGAATTTTTTATGCTCGTTTTAAACTATATATAATGTTGTATGTTTCACTTAATTTTTATTTACAAATGTGTAATATTTGAGTGTAGATAGATAGATCTTATTTTTCTAAATTTTTTGATATATTATTTGTATTTTTCCGAATTAGAATGATTTAGTTATTATTTTTTAAAGTTTAATGGGATAAAATAAAAGATAGCTACGCCGAGAGCAGCCGTCGGCGTAGCATAGGATATGCCGAGGGCAATTCTACGCCGACGGCTGCTTGACGAGGCTAGCCTGAACGATGGCTACGCCGACGGTCCCGACGTTTGGCCGTCGGCGTTGCAATCGGCCGTCGGCGTAGCATTCTATTCCTGTAGTGCTTAGAACACGTGAGTGATGAAGAAATTTTGCAGCATCTTATAACAAATAAGTACCCATAACATGAAATCCATTTCATTAGTCGAGTATCAGTGTGGGTATTTTCAGTTGTAGGATCGGCTTATGCGAGCTAGGTGGTCCTTTCTTCTGCTAGGACTCTACAACCTTCATGATGGTCGAGTCTGTTTATTGGAATTCAATTGGCTAGGTTATAAAGCCTGGCCTTTATATCAGTAATATTCTATTTTACATAACAGTATGAGGCAAAATCATTTCATAGTGGTGCAAGGATGTCTTGTTACTTGCACAGCACGATATTTGACTTTTTAAGGGGCCGTGTAATCGGACCCAAACAGTATGATGGAATGCTCACAAGAACATTCCACTTTTTATTAGGTTCTTGCACCGTGTGATGTGTGATTCGATCTCTGGTTTTGGAATAAACATATTTGGCGAGTAAAGAAGATAAAGATTTTCACATGTACATGAGTACAACGAATTTTTTTTCCTAGCTCGATATAGATGTGTATGGATGTGATAGTTTTGTCTTCCAATTCAGAGTGGGTCTTTGGACGTGGTTGCTTGCTTGCTCGATCTTTTCAATGTCTAGGGATGCTATATATAGAGTGCAGAGGAGATGCTTCGAGGATCTTTGAACACCGGAAGATCTTAGAGGCGTATAACATTGTAGGGTACGAGTAAATTAATAATCAACCGACCATAGTGTTTGTCTGGTCATACCAAAGTTTAAACCGAATACCATATGACCAGCTTTAAATTAATAAACCCTTGGGGAGCAAAGCTCCTGGTGAACCTTCATCATACCAAAGTTACCTACTATCCAGACGAATCTAGTAAATAGTGCTAATACAAGGAATCATACCCATTCATATCATAGATAAAATAGTGCTAACTGCTAGCAGAAGCCAAGAAGTATGGTGACTTTCTTAATTATACAAACTCTAGTCTGTCGGTGTAGTGAATATCCAGAGATCAGGCATCGTTAATTCTTCCAACAAATGTACTTCTCAGCTAGCATTGAATGCAAAAGTTCTTTCACATGTCTAGCACTTCCTCCAAGCTCGTTATATAAGAGGGGGTGGTCTTGTTTCCTCAAAAAAAAGGAGGAGGTGGCCTTTGCTTTGCTTTGCCCTCGTCAGTAACTTCCCATGAAATGGACTGTATAGCTAGAAAAAATATAAGAGAGAAATGAAGGTGGAGACAATAATTAACTCATGTTTAGATTTTTTGTCAATAAGAGCGGAAGGTATCAGAAACAGAGGTCGCACAAGTAGTGTAGCAGGCAGCAGGTCTATCCGTGGTGAGGGAGCATTGCCTCACGGTCCGAGAAGTAGGAGTTAGCAATGCTGCGGCGCCAGCCAACCGCGCGGCACGCATCCTCGTCAGGCTCTCGAACTGCAAGGGTATCCTCCTAGCTGATTTCTCGACACGGAGCAGTGGTGCGGTGTGGCATCCCGCAAAACCACTACTAGAAAATCGCGTTGAATTTGTGCATTGCATTGTCATCATCATGCATTGTTTGCCAAAACTATTTGCGCAAAGCCGGTTTTCGTTTCTAAAACGCCCACCTTCATTCAAACACGCAAACCCGGTCTTCGGATTATTTTGTTTGAATGCTAACGGTTTGAAAAAGGTGCTTTTAAATTAAATAAAAAGTTTATATTATTTTAGCGGGGGCAGTCGAACGGGCGTGTCGACGACCACCTCGAGATTTTACAAACGGTCCGCCTCTAATCCTAAACCTACTAGATAATCTACCCACCCACTTTGGCCACCTCACCCCAACCTATCCTATGTCGCCACGTCGCCCTGTCCACCACCCCACCCAACCAGAGACCGCCACATGGCCCCCCCCTCTCCCTCCCCCCTCCCCCCCTGGCCACACCCCCCACACCCCCCACACACAACACCACGCACCCCACCTCCCTCCACACGGATCCCCAACCGTTGACCCACGCTGGCCACCCCAAGCGCGTCCCACCTCCTCGTCTTCTTCCCAGCGACCCCACCTCCTCGCAGCTTCTCTCCACGCTCTCGGCGACCCTGCCTCCGCCCCTCCCCGGCGCGCCGCCGTGGCCCCCTCTCGCCATCTTGCTCGCAGCCGTGCGCTCGCTCTCTCCGCCCACCCCCTCTTCCCCTGCGGCCCCGCCCCTACCTCAGCCTTGGCACCTCCCTCGCCGGCCTGCTCCCCCGCCGCCCGCTCGTGACCCGCCGCCCTGGCGCCTGCTTCTCCCAGCGCCCGGCCGCCTCGCCCAGAGCCTCGCTCGCCGCCTCGCCCCTCCCTCTGCCCAACCCGCGTCCGTCGCCGCCCATGAGCCCTCTCCCCGTGGGCCTCCTCTCCCACCCCAGCGTGCTGTGGTGGTCGCGCCATGGGCCCTACCGCCTCGCCGTCGCCGTCCGATCTCCCGCCTTTGCACGAGCCCGGCCCCGGCCCGTCCGTCCGCGACCGCCGTTCGCCTCACCGGCCTCGCCCCGGTCGCCACCGCCCCTCGCGCGTCCTCCCACCGTCCGGCCCCAAGCTCGTCGCCGGAGTCGCCGTGGCCACCGCCTCCGGTCCCGCGTCAACGAGCCCCAGGAGCATGGCCACCCTTTTGTGTTTGGGTGGATTTTGTCCCTGGCGATGCGCCTTGATGTGGTGATGTTGCATCCCTGGTCAAGATCGCCTCGAGGATCCGAAGTCCCCAACTCCGAAACCCCGAAGCCGACCCCGGCGTTTGGAGGCCGAACCCCAAGATCTGCGCGGACCGCAAGCCGTTCCCGGGCGAAGGTAGACCGAACCGGTGTCGCGCCAAGCTCGCCATGACCGACTACATGGGACCATCTACCAAAACCCCGAAGGCCAAACCCGAGGCTCGCCATGATCTTCCTCGAGGAACGACAAGACACCGTCGAACCCGCAGACCGAACCCGGTACGGATAAGTTCGCCATCGACCTCGAGGCGCCTACGAGACGACAAGACCGCCACGGACGCCGAGACCCCTGAACCTGAGTCCCCGAAGGTCGATCTGGCGCCGGGACCTAAACCTGCAGAATGCCAAGATCGCCGAGAACGCCAAGATCTTCACCCGACACGAGACCCGATCGACAAGTGCTTCGTCCCGAGCCTTGACCGACAACATGCCCGAGAACCCGGATGCGCCAAGACCTACCCCGGAGTCCGAGAACGACCTCGCCGAACCCTGAACCCTGAGACCGACCCCGAACCCCCGGATCCCCAAGATTGTCGAGTCCCTCAATGTGTGAACCCTTCCCGAACCCTTATTTTATAATATAACAACAACTTGTTGCACATTAAATCATTCATCTCGCATGCATATCATGTGGTTTGGGGGCCTTATGCCGATTCACCTCTAATTAAATATGGGGCCCATATGCGGGCAAATCTAGTCTCATATTGGCCTCATTTAAATTTGTGCATCGAACCGTTGTCATATCTTGCCTTGTTAAAACAACATTTAAATTGCGGGGTAGATAAATAACATGAACCATCTAATTAATTGTCGGGACCCCGGTTCCGCTTAATATGACCTAATTGCATCGCACCTTGCCATGCCATGCATCATACAAGCATCATGCCGATCTTCTGCCGTTGTATTAAATAGCGCATCCGGTGTTTCTTCTAGTGTTTTGCTTCTTCGCGGATAAGGCCGTTGAGTTGATGTGAGCTTCGCCCGATCTTCGGTTGACCCTTCGACAATGTTTTCAGGCGAGCATCTCCCCCTTTCTACCTATCTTACTTTTATAGTATTTATTCCCTCCTGTTGATCTATTGCTATCTGTGTTGCGATGCTCTAGTTTTTCCGTACCCTTGTTATCCCTTGCAGCCTTATATTGCCTTGGACACATCCTATTACCTGTTGCTTGGTAGATAGTTGGACTTGTGCGTCGTAGTCGCTTGCTCAAGTGCTGCTGCGTGTCGTTCAGTGCCACAGTTGTTGATGTATTGCCGCATGTTGTTGTTGGAGATGATCTTAGTTTTACTTACCGTTCACTTTAAATTCCTGTTTAACAACTAAAATTGATATAAGCAGAGGCATCGGTGGGTGATAGAAAATATTTGGTTTCCGAACGCCCACTTGTGTCCCGTAAGACCCCGAGTACTTGATACCTGTTCCTTGATTTATCGCGTTATCCACATCCGGGAGGTATATGGGACCCCCCTGGGCCAGAGCTTGATTCAGTCTTATTTCTTGGGGCCACAAACTAGTTTGAGGTTTTATTTACGATCCTGTACTTATGCCATGCTACTTATGTATTTAAATTGTGCGAGGAGCACCTTTGTCTTGTTAGAAATTGTGACCCGTTCGTGGTATCGAAGTCCCGTTTGGGGATCTGCTGTCGTTACCGCCCAAACCTTGAGTCCGTCTCGGAGCTTTCTTGCCGTTGGTGTACTCAAGGGTGGCCCCTGAAATATTTCTGAATCCTGTGATTGTTCATCGTGAAAGCCTCGTTGGGTTTTGAGTTGGTTTTCGAGGTTGATCGGCGTGTGTTGCTATTGGTGCACCCGGGGTAAAACTTTCTGAAAGCCGTGTCCGCGGATATGGACGACTTGGAGCACAGTATCTCGATCATAGACAAGCATAACTAAAGTTTATTGCTATAAATTTGACTTTATAATAACTAGTAATCAGCTTCAACTACAACGGAATGGCTAAATAATACTGCCCACCATTGCTTGTTTGGTTTGTCGCTTGCGACAATTGTATCTGACTAGTAAGTATTGCAACTACAATGGAATGGCTGAATAAAAGTACCAACAACTGCTGGGTTTTGGGTTATCTCATGCTATCTGTATCTGATTAGTAAGTGATGCAACTATAACGGAATGGTTAACTAAAAGTGCTCACTGCTTACTTTATCAGGATGATTATCTAAACCTGACTAGTAATTGCTGCAACAATAACTGAATAAATAAAACTGCCAACTGTGTGAGTTCCTCGGTTGACTTCCTCGTTTGGTCTCGAGGGGGAAACGCCAGGATGAGTTTGTTTGATGATAGTATCAGGTTGGATCCGAATAGGTCTCCCTTACCCTCTCTGATTGCCGCCAGCTGTATCGAGTCTCTTTAGGTTGTTTAGTGCATCTTTGCCGCTGCGCTCGATCCACCATACCTATGTAGGCGAGGACCGCGAATTCTAGCCTCGCCGTGTCTTGGCCTCGATCGACGCTCCTCTTTTCCTTTGCCCTTTGTCGGCACCCTTTTGTTGAAGCAGGTTGAGATCGGCGTCGTTAGCGGTTACCCTCCGGCTTGGCCTGGGCAGGTTATGGGCGCCATTGGTTATTCTTGGGGCTCTTAGCCCCATTTGCATCTTGTCCGTAGTCGGACGCTCTATCGTTTTCAAGGTGATTGGATCTTTGTATATTATATCTGTATTCTTGACTCTTTGAGTCATGTTATATATCTGTACGTGGGTCCCATCGAGGACTGTTGTGTAATGTTATTGCCGTGTTCCACCCGCGAAAGTGCTGGTGGGCACCTTTGAATCGTTCTATGCGGGTTTGGCGAATTTTGCTCCAACTTGCATAGGTCCGATCGAGGGTGTTCTGAGTGGTATCGAGCACAGCGATTCGATACCCACAAGTCCAAATGTAGGATAACCTAGCTAACGGCCGCTGTAGAGTGTCAAAACTATTTTTGCAAAATCGGTTGGATAGTTCTGATAGGTCTGATTTTACTCCTTACCCCTTTGTTATTCCTCTCTTACCTCTACGTGTTTTGAATCCGCTCTCGTCCCTTTCTTCGAGTCTAGGATTTCTCGTGGTTGGGTTTCCGTCGTACCTTCAGGGTTTCGCTTACTCCCTTTTTAACGGAGGTGCTACGATCATCAATCAGCAACTTGTCTGTTGTACCCTTCCTCCAATCTTTTGTTCTTGAGCTCCTTATCCATATGTGTTCCTTGCTGGATATCCGTATCGTTGAAAAACATATGAGAAGGACGAGCATTGGTGAAGTGGAGTATACCTTGAGCATGTGTTGTTCATGCCAATGGAACCATCGCGGAACCTAATCATTGTGTCTTTCATACGATTTCTGCTGGCATCATCCCTTTGTTCCGGATACCGCCTAAGAAGGTCTTCAGTCTAAATCTCGAGAGTTGAGTTGCCTGATTCTACTACCCATGTATAGAGTTGATAGTTGGGTCCGGGATGGACTGATCACCCTACCCGACTCTTACTGTTCGCTCTGTACATCGAACTGGTGGATCAATGTAACTTTTCCCTCTTCTAATGGAAGTTAGAGGTGGCCTTATTGTTTGATACCTCTATCTTCGTCCTTTGTTTCTCCTCGAGTGTTCTCTCGACGATCGTGAACAACGACCCTTTGTTGGTGGTGTCGCCGATT
The DNA here is from genome assembly GCA_030063025.1 of Avena longiglumis. Classification (NCBI taxonomy): domain Eukaryota; kingdom Viridiplantae; phylum Streptophyta; class Magnoliopsida; order Poales; family Poaceae; genus Avena; species Avena longiglumis. The sequence continues at coordinate 90,898,241 of CP125974.1, read as the reverse complement.
TCAGATGAAGGAGGAACCTCGTTAGTGGTGTCGCGAGGATCTACTGGCGAGAAGACGCAGTCACGACCTTCCTTCCGGTACCATGAGGCGGATCTCGAGGGCGAGATCCTTTGTTAGTGGTGTCGAATTGTGGCATCCCGCAAAACCACTACTAGAAAATCGCGTTGAATTTGTGCATTGCATTGTCATCATCATGCATTGTTTGCCAAAACTATTTGCGCAAAGCCGGTTTTCGTTTCTAAAACGCCCACCTTCATTCAAACACGCAAACCCGGTCTCCGGATTATTTTGTTTGAATGCTAACGGTTTGAAAAAGGTGCTTTTAAATTAAATAAAAAGTTTATATTATTTTAGCGGGGGCGATCGGGCAGACGTGTCGAACGACCACCCCCAGGATTTTACAAACGGTCCGCCTCTAATCCTAAACCTACCAGATAATCTACCCACCCACTTTGGCCACCTCACCCCAACCTATCCTATGTCGCCACGTCGCCCTGTCCACCACCCCACCCAACCAGAAACCGCCACATGGCCTCCCTCTCTCTCTCCTCCCTCCCCACCTGGCCACACACTCCTCACACCCCACGCACACAACACCACGCACGCCACCTCCCTCCACACCGGATCCCCAACACTGACCCACGCCCCACCTGGCGTCCCCACCTCCTCTTCTTCCACATGACCCCACCTCCTCCCGCTTCTCTCCTGGATCTCCGGCCACCACCTCCGCCTCCCGGCCCAGCGCCCTCTCGCCATCTTGCTCGCAGCCGTGCGCTCACTCTCTCCGCCCACCCCCTCTTCCCCCGCCGCTTCTCCCTCAAGACGCCGGCACCGCCTCCCTACCGCTGCTCCCGACCTCACGCTCCGGCGACCGCCGCCCGCTGCTTCCTCCCCGCCTCGCTGGCCGCTCCTCCTCTCTTCCCAACCCGTCCCGTCGCCGCAAGCCCCTCTCCCGTGGGCCTCTCTCTCCCCGGCCCCAGCGTGCCCGCCGTGGTCGCGCCGCGCAGGGCCCACCGCGCTCGCCGTCGCCGATCTCGGCGCCCCGCTGAGCCCGGCCCGGCCCGTCCGTCGCGACCGCCGTTCGCCTCACTGCCTCGCCCACCGCCACTCGCGTCCTCCCACCGTCCGGCCCAAGCTCCGCCGAGTCGCCGTGGCCACCGCCTCGGTCGGCGTCAACGAGCCCCAGGAGCATGGCCACCGTTTGTGTTTGGGTGGATTTTGTCCTCGATGCGCCTTCATGTGGTGATGTTGCATCCTGGTCAAGATCGCCTCGAGATCCGAAGTCCCCAACTCAAACCCGAGCCGACCCGGCGTTTGGAGGCCGAACCCAAGATCTCGCGGACCAAGCCGTTCCCGAGCGAAGGTAGACCCGAACCCGGTGTCGCGCCAAGCTCGCCATGACCGACTACATGGGACCATCTACCAAAAACCCCCGAAGGCCAAACCCGAGGGCTCGCCATGATCTTCCTCAGGGAACGACAAGACACCGTCGAACCCCGCAGACCGAACCCCGGTACCGGATAAGTTCGCCATCGACCTCGAGGCGCCTACGACGACAAGACCGCCACAGACGCCGAGACCCTGAACCACGAGTCCCGAACAAGGTCGATCGAAGCGCCAGGACCTAAACTCGCAGAATGCCAAGATCGCCGAACGCCAAGATCTTCACCCGACACCGAGACCCCGACGCGACAAGTGCTTCGTCCCGAACGCCTTGACCGACAACATGCCCCGAGAACCCGGATGCGCCAAGACCTACCCCGGAGTCCGAGAACGACCTCGCCGAACCCTGAACCCTGAGACCGACCCCGAACCCCCGGATCCCCAAGATCGTCGAGTCCCTCAATGTGTGAACCCTTCCCGAACCCTTATTTTATAATATAACAACAACTTGTTGCACATTAAATCATTCATCTCGCATGCATATCATGTGGTTTGGGGGCCTTATGCCGATTCACCTCTAATTAAATATGGGGCCCATATGCGGGCAAATCTAGTCTTATATTGGTCTCATTTAAATTTGTGCATCGAACCGTTGTCATATCTTGCCTTGTTAAAACAACATTTAAATTGCGGGGTAGATAAATAACATGAACCATCTAATTAATTGTCGGGACCCCGGTTCCGCTTAATATGACCTAATTGCATCGCACCTTGCCATGCCATGCATCATACAAGCATCATGCCGATCTTCTGCCGTTGTATTAAATAGCGCATCCGGTGTTTCTTCTAGTGTTTTGCTTCTTGCGGATAAGGCCGTTGAGTTGATGTGAGCCGCCCGATCTTGATTGACCCTTCGACAATGTTTTCGGAGCATCTCCCCCTTTCTACCTATCTTACTTTTATAGTACTAGCATAATACCCGTGCGTTACTACGGAACAAATGTTAAACACCGCAATCAGATATTGAGATACATATTAAAATAGCAAAATTTGTACTCCTTCCGATATATACTGAATTTAGACAAATCTAAAAACATTAATTTGACTTAAAGGAGTAGCAAATTCTCCTTTAAATAGCTAGCTAGGAGTGAGAATCCATTCATCTACTTACTTGCTAGCCAGCGCGTCCGGTGTATGTGATCTCTCCGGCTCCGCTCGATCCCGTTTCGCCGCCACCAAAGGTCCGTGTGCCGCAGCCGCCGCTCGGCTCTCTCTCGCAGGACCGAGCTATTCACCACTTTTCCTCCTTCTGGCCGCTATGTCTTAGATCGGCAGCAGCCTGCAATAATCCCGTTTATAATCGTGCACCGTATAGAGCTTAAGAGCTCGCCCACATCCTCCTTCAATCATGCAACCATATATGTCTTCAAACCAAGCCAACGGTGTTGTTGCATATTCTCTGGTAGGAACATATATAAACCGGTGAGAACTATTGTAAGGCAGCGGTGTGGTACTAAGCGAACGTGAATCACATGGCGGTAGAAACAACCAAGGGCCTCTTTTGACGTTGGTGCATCTGGGCCTGGACGCACATGTAGTCTAGCCCATGAAATAATGCCAGCAATGGATCAAAGCACTAACCTTTTTTCATGTTATATGGCGTGGAAACGAATTGACGTGAGGGGAAACAGCCTAACAGTTTTTTGTTTACCGATGGCTTGCTAGGAATATATGTTTTGGTGGGAGGGTAAATTCGTCCAGAAAAGTGTTGGACCGGAAGAAACACTTCGTCATTTATTATTAGGTATAGATTTATTTCCTCCTGTTGATCTATTGCTATCTGTGTTGCGATGCTCTAGTTTTCCGTACCCTTGTTATCCCTTGCAGCCTTATATTGCCTTGGACACATCCTATTACCTGTTGCTTGGTAGATAGTTGGACTTGCGTGTCGTAGTCGCTTGCTCAAGTGCTGCTGCGTGTCGTTCAGTGCCACAGTTGTTGATGTATTGCCGCATGTTGTTGTTGGAGATGATCATAGTTTTACTTATCGTTCACTTTAATTCCTGTTTAACAACTAAAATTGAAATAAGCAGAGGCATCGGTGGGTGATAGATAATATTTGGTTTCCGAACGCCCACTTGTGTCCGTAAGACCCAGTACTTGATACATGTTCCTTGATTTATCGCGCTATCCACATCCGAGGTATATGGGACCCCCACGGGCGAGCTTGATTCATCTTATTTCTTGGGGCCACAAACTAGTTTGAGGTTTTATTTACGATCCTGTACTTATGCCATGCTACTTATGTATTTAAATTGTGCGAGGAGCACACTTTATCTGTTAGGAATTGTGACCCGTTTCGTGGTATCGACAGTCCGTTTGGGGATCTGCTCGTTTCGCCCGCCCCACAAACCTTGAGTCCGTCTCGGAGCTTGCTTACCGTTGCGGGTGTACTCAAGGGTGCCCCCAAATATTCTGAATCCTGTGATTGTTCGATCGTGAAAGCCTCGTTGGGTTTTGAGTTGGTTTTCGAGGTTGATCGGCGTGTGTTGCTATTGGTGCACCCGGCGGGTAAAACTTTCAAAGCCGTGTCCGCGGATATGGACGACTTGGAGCACAGTATCTCGATCATAGACAAGCATAACTAAAGTTTATTGCTATAAATTTGACTTTATAATGACTAGTAATCAGCTTCAACTACAACGGAATGGCTAAATAATACTGCCCACCATTGCTTGTTTGGTTTGTCGCTTGCGACAATTGTATCTGACTAGTAAGTATTGCAACTACAACGGAATGGCTGAATAAAAGTACCAACAACTGCTGGGTTTTGGGTTATCTCATGCTATCTGTATCTGATTAGTAAGTGATGCAACTATAACGGAATGGTTAACTAAAAGTGCTCACTGCTTACTTTATCAGGATGATTATCTAAACCTGACTAGTAATTGCTGCAACAATAACTGAATAAATAAAACTGCCAACTGTGTGAGTTCCTCGGTTGACTTCCTCGTTTGGTCTCGAGGGGGAAACGCCAGGATGGGTTTGTTTGATGATAGTATCAGGTTGGATCCGAATAGGTCTCCCTTACCCTCTCTGATTGCCGCCAGTTGTATCGAGTCTCTTTAGGTTGTTTAGTGCATCTTTGCTGCCGCTCGATCCACCATACCTATGTAGGCGAGGACCGAATTCTAGCCTCGTGTCTTGGCCTCGATCGGCGCTCCTCTTTTCCTTTGCCTTTGTCGGCACCTTTGTTGAAGCAGGTTGAGATCGACGTCGTTAGCAGGGTTACCCTTCCGGCTTGGCCTGGGCAGGGTTATGGACGCCATTGGTTATTCTTCAGGGCTCTTAGCCCCATTTGCATCTTGTCCGTAGCTGGACGCTCTATCGTTTTCAAGGTGATTGGATCTTTGTATATTATATCTGTATTCTTGACTCTTTGAGTCGCTGTTATATATATCTGTTCTGTGGGTCCCATCGAGGACTGTTGTGTAATGTTATTACTTCGTTTTCCACCCGCACGAAAGTGCTGGTGGCACCTTTGAATCGTTCTATGCGGGTTTGGCGAATTTTGCTCCAACTTGCATAGGTCCGATCTGAGGTGTTCTGAGTGGTATCGAGCAGCAGATTCGATACCCACAAGTCCGACTGTAGGATAACCTAGCTAACGGCATTGTAGAGTGTCAAAACTATTTTTGCAAAATCGGTTGGATAGTTCTGATAGGTCTGATTTTACTTCTTACCCCTTTGTTATTCCTCTCTTACCTCTACGTGTTTTGAATCCGCTCTCGTCCCTTTCTTCGAGTCTAGGATTTCTCGTGGTTGGGTTTCCGTCGTACCTTCAGGGTTTCGCTTACTCCCTTTTTAACGGAGGTGCTACGATCATCAATCAGCAACTTGTCTGTTGTACCCTTCCTCCAATCTTTTGTTCTTGAGCTCCTTATCCATATGTGTTCTTTGCTGGATATCCGTATCGTTGAAAAACATATGAGAAGGACGAGCATTGGTGAAGTGGAGTATACCTTGAGCATGTGTTGTTCATGCCAATGGAACCATCGCGGAACCTAATCATTGTGTCTTTCATACGATTTCTGCTGGCATCATCCCTTTGTTCCGGATACCGCCTAAGAAGGTCTTCAGTCTAAATCTCGAGAGTTGAGTTGCCTGATTCTACTACCCATGTATAGAGTTGATAGTTGGGTCCGGGATGGACTGATCACCCTACCCGACTCTTACTGTTCGCTCTGTACATCGAACTGGTGGATCAATGTAACTTTTCCCTCTTCTAATGGAAGTTAGAGGTGGCCTTATCGTTTGATACCCCTATCTTCGTCCTTTGTTTCTCCGGAGTGTTCTCTCGACGATCAGGAACAACGACCCTTTGTTGGTGGTGTCGCCGATTTCCAGATGAAGGAGGAACCCTCGTTAGTGGTGTCGCGAGGATCTACGCGAAGCGAGAAGACGCAGTTCGCCGACCTTCCTTCCGGTACCATGAGGCGGATCTCGAGGGCGAGATCCTTTGTTAGTGGTGTCGAATTGTGGCATCCCGCAAAACCACTACTAGAAAATCGCGTTGAATTTGTGCATTGCATTGTCATCATCATGCATTGTTTGCCAAAACTATTTGCGCAAAGCCGGTTTTCGTTTCTAAGCCACCTTCATTCAAACACAAACCCGGTCTCCGGATTATTTTGTTTGAATGCTAACGGTTTGAAAAAGGTGCTTTTAAATTAAATAAAAGTTTATATTATTTTAGCGGGCAGTCGAGCGGGCGTGTCGACCCGACGACCACCCCCATTTTACAAGCGGTCCGCCTCTAATCCTAAACCTACGGATAATCTACCCACCCACTTTGGCCACCTCACCCCAACCTATCCTATGTCGCCACGTCGCCTGTCCACCACCCACCCAACCAGAGACCGCCACATGGCCTCCTCTCTCTCTCCTCCCTCCCCACACAGCCACACTCCCCACACCCCACACACAACACCACGCGCCACCTCCTCCACCGGATCCCCCAACCGAGACCCCACGCTGGCCACCCCCAGCGCGTCCTCTCGTCTTCTTCCCTTGCGACCCCACCTCCTGCGCCCCCTTCTCCTGGATCTCCGGCCACCACCTCCGCCTCCCCGCTCCGCCCGCGCCCTCTCGCCATCTTGCTCGCAGCCGTGCGCTCACTCTCTCCGCCCACCCCCTCTTCCCCTGCGGCCCCGCCGCCCCTACCCTCAGACGCCGGCACCGCCTCTCGCCAGCGCTGCTCCCGACCGCCCGCCACGCTCCGTGCCCCGCCGCCGCCTTCTCCCGCGCCGCCCTGCCCGCCTCTGCTCGCGCGCCCTCGCCCCTCCTCCCTCTGCCCAACCCGCGTCCGTCGCCGCCGCGAGCCCCTCTCCCCGTGGGCCTCCTCTCTCCCCCGGCCCCCGCGTGCTCCGGCCGTGGCCGCGCCGCCGCAGGGCCCCCTCCGCCGCGCCTCGCCGTCCCTTCGATCTCCGGCGCCCCCGCCTGCACCAAGCCCCGGCCCCGGCCCGTCCGTCCGCGACCGCCGTTCGCCTCACCGGCCTCGCCCCGGTCGCCACCGCCCCTCGCGCGTCCTCCCACCGTCCGGCCCAAGCTCGTCGCCGGAGTCGCCGTGGCCACCGCCTCCGGTCGAGCGTCAACGAGCCCCAGGAGCATGGCCACCGTTTTGTGTTTGGGTGGATTTTGTCCCTGGCGATGCGCCTTGATGTGGTGATGTTGCATCCCTGGTCAAGATCGCCTCGAGGATCCGAAGTCCCCAACTCCGAAACCCCGAAGCCGACCCCGGCGTTTGGAGGCCGAACCCCAAGATCTGCGCGGACCGCAAGCCGTTCCCCGGAGCCGAAGGTAGACCCGAACCCGGTGTCGCGCCAAGCTCGCCATGACCGACTACATGGGACCATCTACCAAAAACCCCCGAAGGCCAAACCCGAGGGCTCGCCATGATCTTCCTCAGGGAACGACAAGACACCGTCGAACCCCGCAGACCGAACCCCGGTACCGGATAAGTTCGCCATCGACCTCGAGGACGCCTACACGAGACGACAAGACCGCCACACGGACGCCGAGACCCCTGAACCCTGAGTCCCCGAACCGAAGGTCGATCTGAAGCGCCAGGACCTAAACCTGCAGAATGCCAAGATCGCCGAGAACGCCAAGATCTTCACCCGACACCGAGACCCCGACGCGACAAGTGCTTCGTCCCGAACGCCTTGACCGACAACATGCCCCGAGAACCCGGATGCGCCAAGACCTACCCCGGAGTCCGAGAACGACCTCGCCGAACCCTGAACCCTGAGACCGACCCCGAACCCCCGGATCCCCAAGATCGTCGAGTCCCTCAATGTGTGAACCCTTCCCGAACCCTTATTTTATAATATAACAACAACTTGTTGCACATTAAATCATTCATCTCGCATGCATATCATGTGGTTTGGGGGCCTTATGCCGATTCACCTCTAATTAAATATGGGGCCCATATGCGGGCAAATCTAGTCTTATATTGGCCTCATTTAAATTTGTGCATCGAACCGTTGTCATATCTTGCCTTGTTAAAACAACATTTAAATTGCGGGGTAGATAAATAACATGAACCATCTAATTAATTGTCGGGACCCCGGTTCCGCTTAATATGACCTAATTGCATCGCACCTTGCCATGCCATGCATCATACAAGCATCATGCCGATCTTCTGCCGTTGTATTAAATAGCGCATCCGGTGTTTCTTCTAGTGTTTTGCTTCTTCGCGGATAAGGCCGTTGAGTTGATGTGAGCTTCGCCCGATCTTCGGTTGACCCTTCGACAATGTTTTCAGGCGAGCATCTCCCCCTTTCTACCTATCTTACTTTTATAGTACTAGCATAATACCCGTGCGTTACTACGGAACAAATGTTAAACACCGCAATCAGATATTGAGATACATATTAAAATAGCAAAATTTGTACTCCTTCCGATATATACCGAATTTAGACAAATCTAAAAACATTAATTTGACTTAAAGGAGTAGCAAATTCTCCTTTAAATAGCTAGCTAGGAGTGAGAATCCATTCATCTACTTACTTGCTAGCCAGCGCGTCCGGTGTATGTGATCTCTCCGGCTCCGCTCGATCCCGTTTCGCCGCCACCAAAGGTCCGTGTGCCGCAGCCGCCGCTCGGCTCTCTCTCGCAGGACCGAGCTATTCCCCACTTTTCCTCCTTCTGGCCGCTATGTCTTAGATCGGCAGCAGCCTGCAACAATCCCGTTTATAATCGTGCACCGTATAGAGCTTAAGAGCTCGCCCACATCCTCCTTCAATCATGCAACCATATATGTCTTCAAACCAAGCCAACGGTGTTGTTGCTTGCATATTCTCTGAGTAGGAACATATATAAACCGGTGAGAACTATTGTAAGGCAGCGGTGTGGTACTAAACGAACGTGAATCACATGGCGGTAGAAACAACCAAGGGCCTCTTTTGACGTTGGTGCATCTGGGCCTGGACGCACATGTAGTCTAGCCCATGAAATAATGCCAGCAATGGATCAAAGCACTAACCTTTTTTCATGTTATATGGCGTGGAAACGAATTGACGTGAGGGGAAACAGCCTAACAGTTTTTTGTTTACCGATGGCTTGCTAGGAATATATGTTTTGGTGGGAGGGTAAATTCGTCCAGAAAAGTGTTGGACCGGAAGAAACACTTCGTCATTTATTATTAGGTATAGATTTATTTCCTCCTGTTGATCTATTGCTATCTGTGTTGCGATGCTCTAGTTTTTCCGTACCCTTGTTATCCCTTGCAGCCTTATATTGCCTTGGACACATCCTATTACCTGTTGCTTGGTAGAAAGTTGGACTTGTGCGTCGTAGTCGCTTGCTCAAGTGCTGCTGCGTGTCGTTCAGTGCCACAGTTGTTGATGTATTGCCGCATGTTGTTGTTGGAGATGATCTTAGTTTTACTTACCGTTCACTTTAAATTCCTGTTTAACAACTAAAATTGAAATAAGCAGAGGCATCGGTGGGTGATAGAAAATATTTGGTTTCGAGCCCACTTGTCCCGTAAGACCCAGTACTTGATACTGTTCCTTGATTTATCGCGCTATCCACATCCGGGTATATGGGACCCCGCCAGCGGCTTGATTGATCTTATTTCTTGGGGCCACAAACTAGTTTGAGGTTTTATTTACGATCCTGCTTATGCCATGCTACTTATGTATTTAAATTGTGCGAGGAGCACTGTACTGTTAGGAATTGTGACCGTTTACGTGGTATCGGCGATCCCGTTTGGGGATCTTGTCGTTTACGCCGGCCCTAAACCTTGAGTCCATCTCGGAGCTTGCTTGCTACGTTGCGGGTGTACTTCGAGGGGTGGCCCCCTGAAATATTTCTGAATCCTGTGATTGTTCAGTCGTGAAAGCCTCGTTGGGTTTTGAGTTGGTTTTCGAGGTTGATCGGCGTGTTGCTATTGGTGCACCCGGCCGGGTAAAACTTTCTGAAAGCCGTGTCCGCGGATATGGACGACTTGGAGCACAGTATCTCGATCATAGACAAGCATAACTAAAGTTTATTGCTATAAATTTGACTTTATAATGACTAGTAATCAGCTTCAACTACAACGGAATGGCTAAATAATACTGCCCACCATTGCTTGTTTGGTTTGTCGCTTGCGACAATTGTATCTGACTAGTAAGTATTGCAACTTCTAGCGGAATGGCTGAATAAAAGTACCAACAACTGCTGGGTTTTGGGTTATCTCATGCTATCTCATGTCGATTAGTAAGTGATGCAACTATAACGGAATGGTTAACTAAAAGTGCTCACGCTTACTTTATCGGGATGATTATCTAAACCGACTAGTAATTGCTGCAACAATAATGAATAAATAAAAGCGCCAGCGTGAGTTCCTCGGTTGACTTCCTCGTTTGGTCTCGAGGGGAAACGCCAGATGGGTTTGTTTGATGATAGTATCGAGTTGGATCCGAATAGGTCTCCTTACCCTCTCGATTGCCGCCAGGTATCGAGTCTCTTTAGGTTGTTTAGTGCATCTTTGCGCTGCCGCTCATCCACCATACCTATGTGGCGAGGACCGCGAATTCTAGCCTTCGTGTACGGCCTCGATCTTGCGCTCCTCTTTTTCCTTTGCCCTTTGTCGGCACCCCTTTTGTTGAAGCAGGTTGAGATCGACGTCGTTAGCAGGGTTACCCCTCCGGCTTGGCCTGGGCAGGGTTATGGACGCCATTGGTTATTCTTCAGGGCTCTTAGCCCCATTTGCATCTTGTCCGTAGCTGGACGCTCTATCGTTTTCAAGGTGATTGGATCTTTGTATATTATATCTGTATTCTTGACTCTTTGAGTCGCTGTTATCTATATCTGTTCTGTGGGTCCCATCGAGGACTGTTGTGTAATGTTATTACTTCGTGTTCCACCCGCACGAAAGTGCCTGGTGGGCACCTTTGAATCGTTTCTATGCGGGTTTGGCGAATTTTGCTCCAACTTGCATAGGTCCGATTCTGAGGGTGTTACATGCGGCCAGCTGGAAGAGGTAGAGGCGATCGTGCTCGCGAACAAGAGACACGAGATAGGTCGGTTTCCTCCCCTTTGACGGTGAGGTGAAGCACATGGAGCGAAACCTCGATGTCGACCAAGGCGGATGGAGGAGCGTGAGGCCTCGCCGGTGACCATGGCCTACATCTTTGCCACAAGATGGAGTGCGGTGGTTCATCTCTGTAACCAACATTGTTGAGATCCACTATTGTCATTCTGTACAACTGGTCTATCTTTACCCCTTTCCCATTCAGGTTGACCCATTTGCAGCGAAACAAAGGGACCTTAAAAGAGACTCCATAGTCAAGTTTTCACATCTCCTCTATGTAACCATAGTATGTGTCCTTTTTCCCATTCTCGTCTGTTGCATCAAAGCGGACATCACTGTTTTGGTTGGTGCTCTATTTATCTTGGGCGATCATGTAGAATATATCCCCATTTATTTCGTACCCTTGGAAATTCAATATAGTAGAAGATGGTGACGCTGCCAACAAGTATAGTTGATCTCCAATAGTGGTGTCATTCAAGAAATGTTGTAACAACCCTAGTTTATTAAATGGTAAATAGGATTTGATTGTGCATTCATAAGCATCATACTTTAAAATGAAAACATTGAAGAAATAAAGATAAAACCCTAAACCCTAATCTTTCCTCCTGTTGACAATCATTCAAAAGGATTTGAATATTTTGTAAACTATCAAAACAATTGGAGCCCAACTTGTTATAAGGGCCCCTGTAAGTATTTTATATATTCACAAAAGTCTCTGGTATTTTTGAAATGTTACAACAGATTTGAAAATCAAATCTAAAAGAGAAAATACAATACATATATAGAAAAAGAAAAGGTTTCAGAAAATAAAACCTAACCCTATCTACCTGGGCCGCAGCCCGCAGAAGGCCCAACCTGGCGCTTTCTGTTTCGCCGTCCTCCTATTTTCTTCTTCCTCGCGAGCGAAGGAGAGAAGCAGCTCGATGGCTGCCCTGCTGCCGTCCGCTGTCGACGCACCACGATTCGTGTCGCCGCTGAGGTTCGCGTAGATAAGAAGACCGCCGTGCTCGTATTCCTCTCCCCTGCTGGCCTTATCCCCTCCTCTCTTGCCCCGGACCTCTCACCTCTGTGAGCTTGACGAACCCTAGTTTCGGCCGCCTCGCCGTCTCCGGCTACCCCAGACCTAGCTGAGGGTGCCAATGGAACCTACTAGCAGGCCTATCCGTGGCGAGGGAGCATTGCCTCATGGTCAGAGAAGTAGGAGTTAGCGATGCTGCGGCCCCAGGCAACCGTGCGGCACGCATCCTCGTCAGGCTCTCCAACTGCAAGGGTATCCTCCTAGCTGATTTCTCGACACGGAGCAGTGGTGAGGCCAGCTGGAAGAGGAAGAGGCGATCATGCTCGTGAACAAGAGACGCGAGATAGGTCGGTTTACTACCCTTTGACGGTGAGGTGAAGCACATGGAGTGCAACCTCGACGATGAAAAAGGCGGATGGAGGAGTGCGGTGGTAATTTTTTGTAATTAGATGGAGTGTGATACCATGGATTCACCACAGGTTCTGCTATAATAGTAAAGAAAAATAATATAAGGATGTTTTCCGGGTGCAACGTTAATCAACATCATCCAAATTACTATGATGGTTAGATCTAAAATCTATGGTTAGAATTTAACAAAAGAAAGTAGCCAAGTGGCCAGCGCAATTGCGTATGCAATGTCTCTTTTGTTTAGAAAATACAACAATGAAGATATTTAAGACTTACTTACATGTTATATTATCTATGGGAATTAAATTTTATGCAAGATAACAATATCTTTAGTTAAAAACCTGATTTTTTATTCTATTCTACTTGGGTCCTAGTTTGAAATTACATGGATATTTAATTAAATGAATGGCACCAAGGCACACACGGATATGGCTGTGTGCGTGATGACACGCTAGGGTAAGAGTATGTAGTATAGGAATGTTTTCATTTATTTCTATAAGGGTAAGAGCATCTCATAGATTCCCTGTTTTGTGTTGGTGTCCTAAAAACCGTCTTCTGGGGCACGACAACCAAAACATCCCTCCAATAGGTCCCCAAATGTTACCCTAAAATAGGGCTGCCCCAAATTTTTGTCCTCTTTGTCCCAAATATGAGGCAGAGAGGACCACACGCCACTACTACCCTATCCATCAAAACGCTCGCGCGGGACTCCCAGCTACCAGCTACCGATCTGAACTTTCCCTGCCCCCACGCCATCCCGCCTCCTCCACCGCCGCCGACGTCCACGACATGGCCGATGACGAGGGTGCCCTCCCTCCTTCCCTACCCCTCCCCATTCCTAATTCCGTCCCTTCCCCTTCCTCGGCCACTGCATCCTCATCCAAAAACCCTAGGGCGCCGCCTATCCCCATCCTTCGCGCCACTTTCACGGCCCCTCGCCCCATCTAGTGTCGGAAATCCCCTAGAGGATACCACCGCCGCACCCAAGATTTTTTAATAACATTGTCTCTTCTCCCCTGCAGGTTATATATCGGGCCACGACTATCCTTCGATCATGAACTATTCTACAACGTATGGATTTTCGCGACTTGTTTGTGGAGGGGTGTATGCGATTGGAGGACACGACGAGGGATATTTTCTCCCGACATAGATGGCCGCATCACTACTAGGAAAAGGCCCATCAGTGGCGCACCATTTTTGTACTTCTATGGCGCATATCGGATACGCCACAGTTATCTTGCCACTAAAGTTTAGTTCTGTGGCGCATATTGAAATGCGCCACAGATGTCTGAAAAACTTCTGTGGCGCATATGGCCAAAATGCGCCGAACCAGATCTCAAACTTCTGTGGCGCATTTGGCCAATATGCGCCACAGAAGTTTTTTTCAAATTTCAAAAAAAACGCCGGCCAGATCTGGCCGGAGGTGGTGCTCGCCGGAGGTGGGGGTCGCCGATGGAGGAGATAAGGAGGTCGCTGGTGGATGAGGTGGAGGTCGCCGGTGGAGGAGAGGAAGAGGCCACCGGAGGAGGAGGAGGCCGCCGGAGGAGGAGGAGGAGAAGGTCGCCGGAGGAGGAGCTCGCCGGGGTGAAGGAGGGAGGTGGGAGGAGGAGGAGCTCGCCGGATGGAGGAGGAGGGAGGTGGGAGGATGAGGAGCTCGCCTGGGTGGAGGAGGAGGGAGGTGGGAGAAGGAGGAGGAGGAAAAAACGTTTGTCCTCCTTTATTTTTTTGCAGGAAAAAACGATCTTTTGGCCATAACGTTTTACAAGGGCTACCTTCGTTTTTGTCGTACTCGTACCTAAATCCAAAAAAGTTGACATTTTCTGTGGGGCTTGCTCTAAGGGCCAAGTTGTTTCCACAATGTAAATACACACATTGCTTGTTACCATTTTCTATCACAGGGTTAATTTTTAGTCTCCATTGCTGATCTACATCAGAAAAGATTATTCTGACACAGACGTACCAAAGCAAAGCTCGATAAAGATACCACACATGTTAAATATTCCCGCATGTTGAAATGAAATGAAAATTTTACCCCTATTACTACGCGAAGCTTCTAGATTTGAATGTAGAATAAATTTCTTTGCACTAATTAAAGACCAAGGATTAGTATAAAAAGATTAATATTAGGTTCTCTTTGTCGCGATAATTGGTCATTCTGGATTCCACGAGATTTGACAGTGTAGAATGTGGACAAATTATTCTCAGAGTTGCCCAACCAAAGCCTAGCTATTCACTCCATAGTAAGAAAGTGTGTGTTGCCCCTCTTTGTCCTATCTACAAACCGTGATTTATTAACTACTAGTCTTGTGGTCACCCTCGTCTGGAAGTGTTAGCACGCGGATCTTGTCCACACCGGTCCCATTCATTTTTTTTTGAGAAACACAGTACAAAACGCAGACGCTCACAATGCGTACATAAACTCACCCCTATGAACACACGCACGCACATCCTACCCCTATGAGCAACTCCGAGAGACTGAGCCGGCGGGTCTTGAGATTGACGAAGTCACCGCAGACGCCTCGCTATCGACTGAAACGTCGCCTCCCACTGCAAGAATATTCCGCCTTTACGAGACACCAAAGCGTCAAACCTGGGGTTTGAACTTTGGTGGGCTGGGGGTACCACTGCCCTCCTAACCATCCAATCAAGGGTTGGTTCTGAGTCCCCATTCATTTCTAGCGACTAACTTTGTGCAAAATCTTCCCTGAATCGGTTGGCACCGATTGTGATGTGTGTCTCTTTTGTACTGCACAATGGTTGTGCAAAATCACTACGGGACGCGCGCGCTACGCCGAGGGCAAAAGGCCGTCGGCGTAGGCCAAAATACCCTCGGCGTATGGTACGCCGAGGACTGCCCTCGGCGTAGCCTCCTCGGCAAAGATCTTCCTCGGCGGAGCACACTCAAGCCGTCGGCGTATCGAAATGCCGTCGTCGTATGCTACGCCGAGGGCTTTGCTGTCGGCGTAGAGGCCATCGGCATAGACTGTCGGCCGGTTGCAAAAACTTTTTTTTTGAAAAAAAATATTTTTTTTATTTTCTTCTCAATTTTTTATTCTTTGAATTGTTTCACTTGTTAATCTCCTACTTTGAATATTTTTAACACTAATTATACTTAATATTTGATTAAATTTCAGTCTTAGTCAAACTTCCCAGCAGGTCACCCATCCTAATACTACTCCAGCTTCAGCACGCTTAACTTTCTTGTTCATTCAGAATTCGTTTCCGCAAAGTAATTCATACATTAGTGTCAATACTATGATATCAATCCTATTAACTCTTATATCATCATGTCACATGTTTGTATTTTTTAAAATTACAAACAATTATTTAAGTAAATATTAATTAATAAGTAAAAATATTATTGAATTCAAATAAAAATATAATAATTTTATTTTTTGTATTTTTTATTTAATATAGAATAATTAATATCTTTCAATCTGTAAATCAAAATTCAACAAATAATATGTCTAAATTGATCAGAAAAATGATAGGAATCCAAATATAATATCCATATCAACTAATCACAAACCCTCCATTTTTGAATTAGCTATTTGGTGGTTGCTTTAGAAATCCCTTTTTTTGCGCTCGGATAATGAAAAATGCCTTTTTGGTGCGATGAAAAGGAAAACTTGCATTGGATCTTTGATAAAATAGCATATTGTGAACCTAAAAATGATTTTTGTAAAAAAACATGAGCATCGGATCATGTACCTGTAGTTCATATCTGACCCACTTCCTACCGATTCGGCAGGAATTTGTCTTTTTTACCAAAGGTGGACGGAAAGGTTTCGGATCCTCCTGTTGAGACATTGTTCATATAAGGTGGTGTAGTATTTTTTGTAAAATGTGGTGGTAGTATTTTGAATTAGCCATTTGGTGGTTGCTTCACAAAACCGTCCGTTTTTTATGCTCGGAAAATAGAAAATGGCTTTTTGGTGCGACGAAAAGGAAAATTTCCTCCTGCAACATTGTTCGCCATCCTATGATGCATGTGTATGCATAATATGGGCACATTATCACAAACTATCTAGCCATAACATTGGTCATTTGATCCGAAAGCCAAGAAACCTCGAATGAGATGGGTCATTTTGTGAAGGTTTTTTGAAACATAATCAATATATCAAGTTTGCTATTTTTCCTTATAACTATGTCACATAATAATACACCACGCGAAGGTTTCGCATTGTTTCGATCGTTTTTAAATTTTTTATGTCCGTTTTAAACTATCGTCAAACTTTGTCGAACGACAGACATAAAGATTCTTAGCTCAGGGCCGAGCCTCGCTAAACTTTCATTAGATTTTTGATAAAATAGCATATTGTGAACCTAAAAATGATTTTTGTAAAAAAACATGAGCATCGGACCATGTACCTGTAGTTCATATCTAACCCACTTCCTACCGATTCGGCAGGAATTTGTCTTTTTCACCAAAGGTGGACAGAAAGGTTTCGGATCCCCCTGTTGGAACATTGTCCATATAAGGTGGTATAGTATTTTTGTAAGATGTGGTGGTAGTATTTTGAATTAGCCATTTGTTGGTTGCTTCACAAAACCGTCCGTTTTTTATGCTCGGAAAATAGAAAATGGCTTTTTGGTGCGACAAAAAGGAATACTTCCTCCTGAAACATTGTTCGCCATCCCATGATGCATGTGTATACATAATATAGACACATTATCACAAAATATGTCTTGATTCTAGCCATAACATTGGTCATTTGACCCGAAAGCCAAGAAACCTCGAATGAGATAGGTCATTTTGTGAAGGTTTTTTTGAGACATAATCAATATACCAAGTTTGATATTTTTCCTTCTAACTATATCACATAATATGACACCACGCGAAGGTTTCGCATTGTTTCGATCGTTTTTGAATTTTTTATGCCCATTTAAAACTATATATAATGTTTTATGGTTTACTTAATTTTTATTTATAAATGTGTAATATTGAGTGTAGATAGATAGGTCTTATTTTTCTACAAATTTTGATATATTATTTCTATTTTCCTGAATTAGAATGATTTAGTTATGATTTCTCAAAGTTTAATGAGATAAAATAAAAAATAGCTACGCCGAGGGCAGCCGTCGGCGTATGCTAGAATATGCCGAGGGCAATTTTACACCGAAGGCTGCTTGACGGGGCTGACCTGGACGATGGCTACGCCGACGGTCCCGACGTTTGGCCGTCGGCGTAGCTTCCCATTCCTGTAGTGAATAGACATGAAACAGTTTCTTACTATGAGTACAAAATTGATTCAGCCAACAAATTTTATAAAATGAAAGTTGGCATTTCACTTTGACGTTTTGTCAAGAATTTCACTACTTTGTTTTTCAAAACCTGTTCCAGGTATATACTTTCCGTCAATGAGCCATTTCTGACAGAACTTTTTTTTTGAAAGGAGAATATATTAATATCAGAAAATACCAATTACACCCAGCCTCTGCAACAATGCATTGCCCTAGTGGCCACGTGGATGCACACAGCCAAAAAAAGAAAAAAATTACAAAAAAAGTCCCGCTATACTGACTCATTTATTGAAACAACATTACTACCACCACCAAGACAGCACCAGAAATCCAGCTTCTCTAAAAACGACGCCTCTAACAAGTGAACAGTGCACAAACACCGTCATCGCCCAATCAAAGATCTAGGTTTTTACCCTGAAGAAAGTCCATGCTCTCAAAACAATACCTGGCCATTGCCAGACATAACCAATTAAGGCCAGACCCCTGGGTTTTCTTCCTGAGGGAGGTAGGACCATGAACCTCTCCTGTGCAGTCGCCCCCACTTGCATGCCACTGCTCCAATTCATAAGTCACCTAGCCAATTCCTCATCACCACCCAGAATCGAACCACCATTGTCTATCCTCATATCTCGGTCTCCATGACTTTCTTCGTCAGCACCATGGAACGAGAACATGCCATATGATAATAACAGCCAACAAAGCTTTGAAGCACACCCTCTGAAACCAATCGGTCAGAGTAAAACATGGGTGCGAACGGCCGAATTCAATACTTCCAGCAAACTCATGGCATGATAGCACTTATGGATTTCACCGACGGAGCCTTTCAGAACACGACACAGAAACCAGATCAATAGAGGCCAACATCCGGCAGATCATCGTCTTGGCTTGAGAGGGATCCAGGACCACCTCCTTTATTGAAACCGAGCCAGCAACCCCCACGCCACCCACCGGAAACTAGCAGGATCCGCCGCAAGACGGCAAGACCAACCGGCCGACCAATCCGATGAAGAAGGAGGCCACCAACACCATGTCGGGGGAAGATGCCCCAAGCGCCCTAGTGTCGCGGACAAGGCCTAGGTCTCCTGGGCGCCGGCATCAAGGCCAACGGACAGGACAGATCGCTGCTAGGCCCAGATCCCCGCCGCCGCCTGCCGCCATCTAGGCCGAGGATCATCTGTCGCCGCTCGCCACAACACCACTGCCAAACCAGCCGAGACGGACACCGCCGCCTTCCGCCAGGTCGCGATCAGGGACGCCGCTGCCGCCACGCCCCCCAGATCTTTGCCTGGCGACGATCCGGGCGGCGACGGCGGGGAGGAGAGGACACGGGAGGGAGGGCTCGGCGGCGGGGACGGGAGGACGCCCGGCGCGACGCGGCGCCGCCGCGTGGGTGCGTGAGGTGGAGTAACTTGATGGCCTAGTTTCCAGTCGCATGCACGAGTAAGCGTATGCGCCAGTTTCTTCTCGTGGCCGCCGCCACAGCCACAAAGATTAGGTCCTCGGATGTCGGCCCAACTCCCCGAGTACTAGCTAGGTCAGTGCACCTCTACTTTCTTTCTAGCACTGGAAATCGGTGAGCAAAAACTGTAGCCAGGGACGTTGTCGATTTTGCCTAGGTTATTTTTGTGTGTGTTGCAAATAATTGATCAAGCTCTGGGTTATTTGTGTACGTTTTGTAAATCGCAAAAACGCCTAGCGAGTGGTATTTGTCAACCTTAGAAATCAGAGGAGCAAAATGAGCAAGCTTGAGTTTTTCATCTGACAGCAAAAGACCAAGGTATGTTTGAGGGAAACCTTCAGACACGGCCACCAAGTGAGGTGCGGATGAGCTCTAGCTCGTCTCTCCCAACATTCATAGGCACAAGGGTACTCTTGTGAAAATTGATGGTCAACCCTGTAGCGGCAGCAAACTGGTCCAGTAACAACTTCAGACGAATCACAGCAGGTTCCCCGGCACCCAAGATGATCATAGTATGGTCCGCATACTGCAGTATGGGGAAGGGCTCTCCATCAAGCAGAGGGTAGCAAAACAGTGGGTCGTTCCTGATCAATTGCTGCAACACATCAGCCACAAGAAGGAAGAGATATGACAAAGGACAACGCTACGTGTCCCCCGGGGATATTTGCCCCCCATCCCCGGGTCTGGAGCCGTCCGATCAAACCGACTAACCATCCGATCGAACAGTCTAACTGGAACACGCGCCCGCTTTTGCTACGTTGCAGCAGAAACCGCTTCGCACGTAGCAAACTAGAAACAAACAGAGGCAAACTGGGAGTCGCGTCGTGCGGGCGCCCGTGAGGACGACGGAGGCGACTGCGCGTCGATCTCGTTTGCCGGAGATGAGCCATATTCGAGGTACCATACTCTACCCCCCTCCTAGTCAGCCTCACCACCTTATACCGCCGTCAATCGTAGCTTCTAGTGGGGGATCAAATCCTCTCACCCGACGGCGCTCCGATTCGGCCAACGCCGATGTCTTCAATCGAGCGCAGCAACCTAATCTAGCCCAGCACACAAATCCTCCAGTGTTTTTCAATCAAAATCCTGAGGAAGAACCTCTAGCACCATCGGTAAGCTCTAGATTAGGTTTCCACCATTGTTGTTCATGTTTGTGCTACATGGTAGCAGGAAATACTTACATATGTAGCAAAATACTAGTTAATTGGCTTGTACATTGTAGCAAAATAGGGTGCTGCTAGGCAGATGGCAGGAAAACAACCTCAAAATAGATTAGGGTGCTACATTGTAGCAAAATAAAAATTAGGGGTGCTACAACATGCTTTGCTGGACAATGTGCTACACTGCAGAAAAAGTTTAGGCAGATGTGATGCTACATTGTAGCAAATTAGGGTGATCTAGCCCATTAATGTAGCAAATTAGGGTGATACTACATGTAGAACATTATGCTTCGACCTAAACTTTTTCTTTTTTAAATTGCAGGGATTTGTTGCTGACAGTATACTGGTGGATTCGACCTCAACCAGCCTGCTGATAAATACGGTCCTGAAGGATATGCTGCTCCATCATAATCTGCTTATGAGATTGCTCCACCACAATCTGCTGCAGGAACCTTTGGACAAAAATTTGCTACAAGAGCAGAAAGTGCAGCTAGTAGCAATGCTTCATTTGTTGCTGAAGAAGGTGGTGAAGAGATTTGCTCGCAGCCTCTTGTGCCATATGTTGGAATGACATTTGATGACCTTGAAGTTGCGAAGCAAGTATACAATGACTATGCTTTCAAGCTCGGGTTTGGTACACGGATTAGTAACACCAAGTATAGCACAGCAAGAGGTGCGCCAAAAGATGCAATTCTTAGTAGGGTTTTTGAGTGTGTCCATGCCGGAAAACCAGTTGACGAAGCAAAAAATGCTACTAAGGATAGTTCTGGAGAAGGAGGTCCAATAGACATGAGCAATTTCAGTGCACAGAAGTCACGTAGCAAACAAGCTGGCCTCAAAATGGATGTAGCAGATTTGAGGCAGAAGAATAGGGTGCTGCGGCATGATTGTAAAGCTAGAATGCTTGTTGGAAAGAGAAATGGGATATGGACTGTAACGGTCTTTCAAGGAGAGCACACACACCAGTTGCTGAAGCAAATTGGGAGAAGACGGTACTACCGGTCTCATAGGAAGGTTACTGAGGAGGACTTTCAGTTCATCCAAACTTTACACAACCAAAACATTAGCACAACTTAGATGATGGGATGCCTCGGAAGTGTGCACGGAGGCGACCCGAGGTTTCTTGGTTTTGTGAAGCGTGATGTGTCCAACATAAGGACTATGCTACGTGAGGAAGTTTCGCTGCGAGACATGTCAATGACTATTGAGTACTTTGAAAGGAGACAAGCTGAAAGCCCTACATTCTTCTCTGATAAGCAAGTGGATGAAAACAATGCAGTGAGAGATCTCTTTTGGGTGGATGGCAGGACAAGGGCCTTGTACCCCAAGTACGAGGACTCGGTGTTTTTCGACACTACATTTTGTACCAACATGTACAACATGCCCTTTGCTCCACTTGTGGGCATCAACAACCACACACACACAATTGTGTTGGGCTGTGCTTTGCTACCTGATGAAAAAATTGAAACATTCAGCTGGGTATTCACCAAAATAAAGGAAGCAATGAACGGTTTGGCGCCAGACCATATCATGAAAGACCAAGACAAGCAATGGTTGCAGCAATTTCAAACATATATCCTGATTCGGTCCACAGATGTTGCATCTTCCATGTGCTACGATTAGCAAGGACAGATCTTGGACCTCACTTGAGAGAAGGTAGCCCATTTGTTGCAGCATTATACTCATGCATCTATAGCACGGACACCGTAGCAGAAGCAGAATTTGAGATATGCTGACAGCATATGTTGGAAACTTTTGCTATGGCTGAGAACACTCATTTGCAGAACATATGGAAGAGAAGAAAAATGTGGTCACCTGTGTACTTCAGACAAAGTTTCTTTCCCTTTACAAGAACAACAGGAAGATCTGAAGGCCTCAACTCGTACTTTAAAACTTTAATTCGCCCAAGTGGATCAGTTTGGAACTTCATGCAGCAATACGAGTTGTGCCAAAACCTGATGCTAGACAGAGAAGACAATGCAGCATTCACAATGGATACAACAACACCACTATGGGGAAAGTGGGATTTTCTCTTTACAGACAGATTTTCCAGTAGCATTATTTTATATCTATGGTAGCAGATTTTTAAAACTGTTGTAGCATAATGTAACACCTGATGTAGCACCAACCTGACAGTCAGCAAAAACAAACCTTATTTTGCAGCTACAACATTGAAAAGCAGGGGCTGGAGTTCTACACGAGGGAGATCTTCACAAGATTCCAAAAGATGATTGAGAAATCTACCAGGTTTTATCCAATGCAGGTTGAGGGTGAAGGCATGTGCTTTGATCTCATTCCAAACCTTGGTTATGGTGTCAAAACCTACCAAGTGCAAGTCAAGTTAGATGATGAGTGCTACAAGTGCGGATGCAACACATTTGAGATGTGTGGCCTTATATGCCCGCATATAGTGAGGGTGATGGTGCACTTAAATGTCCAGCAAATTCCAGAGAGATACATGCTACAAAGATGGTCTTCTGCAGCAACAATGCCTGCACCTGATCCCGGGACAAATACCATCAGATTTGGGATCCCAGGAACCAATACTCTCAAGTACAATGCATTGTGCAGAAAGATGAATGAACTCGCTTTGTATGCTTGCTTCAGTGATGAAACATATGTTGTTGTTTCCAAGATGATTGATGATGCGAAGCGTCTTGTAGCAAATATTAGGAACACACAACATGCTACACAGGAGCAAGAAGTAGAGCAGCAAGGAGGAGGGCCAGAAATTTTGCTACAAGAGCAAAGTATTCCTCCACAACATGGTGTAAACAATCAACAACAAGAAGAAGAACGTAATGATGCTCCGAGTAGCACGCTCAAGAACCCTGCGAGGGTAAAGCCAAAAGGAAGACCAACCGAGAAGTCGAAGCGTAACAAACCATTGGTTGAGCTTCGTGATGAAGCAAATGCCAAGAGAAGGAAAAAAGCTCAAGAGATAAAGAAGAAGCAAACTGATGCAACGCCGAAGAAGAAGAAACCAAGAAAGCAAAAATGCCCATACTGCAATGAAGAAGGTCACACCGTGAAACAATACGTCTCCATGGAAGCACTGATTGCAGGGAATGCTGCGAAAATAGAGTTGAAACTATAGAGTTGAAACTACATGTACTACCAGAGAGTAGCATTTTTGTCATTACTATGTAGCATACATACAGTATAGATGTAGCATCATCTTGATGCAATATATGAATTTTGTGATATGACAGAATATTGTTGGTAGCAAAAGTATTTCCACTTTGGAGCATACAACCTGCATTTTGTATATAAAATTTCTACCATAGACAAAACTTGTTCTTATGAATGAATGTCACAGGTATATTTGCTACATTAAACCTAGTAGCAAATCTTGAACACCTGGGTAGCATACCATTTCTACGCATGTAGCAATATGGCTACACAGATGTAGCAAATTAACACCTGGGGTGGCCAAAAAAAATTGACAACATGTCTAGGTAAATACTCATTTTAAGCATTTATGCAGCATGTATGTAGCATGTACAGAACTTATCAAAGCAATCACACTATTTGAAGCTTCAGAAGACAATAATCAACATTTCAAACTTCAAAAGCTATATATAAACATGTAGCACTTATCCACCCAACATAACCTATCCACAAAAGATAATCCACAGATGCTGTAGCAACGAACACATCCACGATTACATCAATGCAAAATAAGATCACAAGGACGACATCAGTTTGAACCATTACAAAGTGCAAAATAAGATCACAAGGACGACATCAGTTTCAACGATTACATCAGTTTCAACCTAACTACGCTTCTTCCGTAACTCTTCTTCCATCAGCTATAGCATTGATCCTTTTGTTTTGCCTTGCCTCAATCAGATCAGATGCAAGAAGATTCCTTAGAAGTGGTATAGCATTGTTGTCGAACTCCGGCATGACCTTGCCGGTGAAGCTTTCCATGAAGAGCATGCTGAAGAATCCACAATCAAATCTGTCAAAAAACAAACAGATAGATTAGTAAAAAACAAGCAGAAACTGATTTAGCAAGTGTAGGAAGCTAAAGTAGCAAGAGTTGTAACCTTAGGTAGCAATTAAAAAACAATAATGTAGCAAAAGTTGAAACTAGTGATCAGGACAAGGATTGAAAAAAGGTGAGCAAAATCTTACATGGTAGTTTGCTGCGGGTGATCAGGATTGGTTAGCAGGTAAGTGTCGAAGTTGATATTGTCTGCTAGTTTTGATTGCTTCACAAGAATTTCAAAGTTTGCAAACTGGAAAACAAAGCAAACACACTGCATGGTTAATGATATGCAACAAATAAAAGGCCCAACTATAAATGTAGCAAACACAATGAACAAGTGTAGCTGGATTACTAACCAGATTGCGTGCACAATAATCCATCACACTAGCATCTTTGGCCCCTTTCATTGAATCAAAAATATGCATCTGCTTTGCTACTAGGTTGATACAGGGAACTGCCCAATGGTTGAACTTCACAATAGGAAAGTATAGCTACATTCAAACATGAATTAATATTTAGCATCTTGTATAGAAAGTAAACATGGGATGTTAACTCACAAGGTCACATTTGAAAATCTTGAACTTTGCATTCTGCTCTTTCAACTCATCCATACATGCTTTAGCATTGAGTGCTTTTGGATCAACAATAAGCTTCTCCTGTTTTGTGTTGAAGATAAAAAGTAGTATGAGGCAGCAGCAAAAGCAAGTAAAATTTGCTACTATCTGTATTGGTTCAGCAAGCGCACAAAAGGTAGCAAAATGCAACCTTTCATAAAGTAGCATAAAGAAATTAACAATAATGTAGCAGAGTACCTGTCATATGCATATTGAGCAAGTAAAATATCAAGAAAAGTGCTACTTACCACAAAGTGCTGCATGAAAGCGTACTTCCTCTTCTGCCGTGCACTTTTCTTGTAAACAATTCCGACTCATGGTTAAATTTCTCAATCTAAACATTCATCAACTCACTATCTAGATTTTGGCGCGGCCAAAGCGATGTTTGGAAAGTTCTATAGCAGGTATAATACCGCCCAATCTCCACAAAAACTGGCATGCACAAAGGAATGCACATGTAGCAGATAGTTTTACATAAAGTAGCAAACAATTCAATCTAAAGTGGCAAAAACAATAAACTAAAGTAGCAAACAGTTTAATCTAAAGTAGCAAAAACTATGAACTAAAGTAGCAAACAGTTCAATGTAAAGTAGCAAAATAAATGAACTAAGGTAGCAGGTAGTTAAATGTACAGTAGAACTATGAACTAAAGTAGCAAACAGTTCAACATAAAGTAGCAAAATGAATGAACTAAGGTAGCAGATAGTTCAATCTAAAGTAGCAAAAACTATGAACTAAAGTAGCAAACAGTTCAATGTAAAGTAGCAAAAAAAATGAACTAAGGTAGCAGGTAGTTCAAGTTGTAGAAGATTCAATGGAAAACTATATCCTACAAGTGAAAAAAGTAAGTAGAAAAACACATTGACACATGTAGCAATCATCTAGATGCAAAAACATTACTTCAGAGTAGCAAAAAACATAAACTTACGGTGACCTATTGTGGCATCCCGCAAAACCACTACTAGAAAATCGCGTTGAATTTGTGCACTGCATCGTCGTCATCATGCATTGTTTGCCAAAACTATTTTCGCAGAACCCGTCTTTGTTTTCTAAACGCCCACCTTATTCAAACGCCAAAACCCCGGGGCTCCGGAGTATTTTGTTTTGGTCGCTATCGGTTTGCCAACGGCCCGTTTAACACAAATAAAATTTATATTATTTTTAGCGGGGGCAGTCGAACGGGCCGTCCCGACCCGAACGACCACCCCCAGTTTAATAAAACGGTCCAAGTTGAACCAGCCCTCTCTAAATCCCTTTCCCACTAAATTCTATCCTACCCACCCCCTGGCCACCTCACCCCGGCCTATCCCGCTGCGCCACCTCACCCTCCCCAAAACCACCACCACTCCCTGCATGCCACATCAGCCCCCCCCAATCATCTCCTCTCTCTCCCTCTCTCACCCAAACCCCCCACCAACCAGCCCACCACTCCCTGCCAGCCGGACCCGCCCTGGGACCCTCCACCTGCCGGCCACGCACACACGCGCGCGAGCCAGCCCACAGCAGCCCCAGCACACGCACTCAACGCACGCATGCACAGCCGAGCCACCCCTGGGCCCCCCGCGGGACCCACCACCCCCACCTACCACGCGCCGCAACCTCACCAGCCTCCTCAAGGCCGCTGCTTCTTCCTCCCAGCGCGTTCCTTTCTCCTTCCTGCTGCTCCGCTGCCGCCCGTCTCCCTCCGGCGCCGGCCTTGCCGCTTGCCCGCCGACGGAGGCCGCCGCTTCCACCGTCAACGCTGGCCACCGCCGGCTCGCCGCTCCCAGCCTCCCCAACGGTCCACCCCACCGCCGCTCCCCACCCCTCTCACTGGACCGGCCGCCACAGAGCCTGGCGAGCCGGCAGCTTCGCCTCCCCCGCCTCCTGCCGGCCCGACCCCTCGCGCCCCTCGCCGGATCAGGCCGCCATGCCTCCTTCTCCGGCGCTCCGCCTCGCCGCCGCCTTGCCGCTGCCATGCCGCTGCCTCCGCCCGTCGGGCTCCCGAGCCCGACCGTTCCTCCGCCCCTCCGTCGCGTCGCGCGCCTCCGGCCCCGCCGCCTCCTCGAAGCGCCGCGCTGCCTCCACCGCCTCGCGTCCACCTCCCCGCCTCCGGCCGCGCCGCGTTTCGCCTCACCGGCGCTGCGGCCCCGCCTCCTCCCGGCCCCCGCGAGCCGCTGCCGAGCCCTCAACGCCGCTGGTACCTGCCACCCGCCCGCCTGGTGGCTCCTCCACGTTGATGAACGTTGGGTGCGTGGCTGCTACTGTAAGGGCAATCCGCGTCCTCCTAGATGACAAGTACAACAAGAGCTTCCCCTGTTTTGGGCCGACAAGATCTCCGACATGGATAGGTTTGACCTCGTGGCCGTTCCGAAGTTCGTGACGCAATTCTCGCCAAGATCGACCAACGCTATAAGTGATACGAGGACCACCAAAGGACTTAACGTCAAGTTCTTCCCGAAACGCGGGATCTCCGCCAACCCGGAGTGTCAAGTTCTTGACCGACGGCCACCGATGCGACAAGTACTCTGCCGGAACCCTGTTTTCGCCATCAAGGACTCCAGGACCGTCGCCATGACCCAAGGACCCCGGTGCGCCGAGTCCCTAACTTCGAGTCCGAGAACGCTCGCCAAGATCGACTCGGTAGCGGACCGACAAGAGCCTCGCCACGACAAGAACGACAACAACCAGACGGTACCGATGCCCGACGCTGTGCCAAGTACTCCTTCATGGAACGCCGAGACCCCAACCCGAGAACGCTCCGCCGAGGCCGAACTCGAACCTCGACCCCGAGACCGTCCGGAACCCCAAGACCGTCGAGACCCTAATGTGTGAACCCTTTCCGAACCCTATTTTATAACATAATAACAACTTGTGCATATTAAATTGTCATCTTGCATGCATCCGCGTCTGTGGTTTGGGGCCTTATGCCGTTTCACCTCTAATTAAATATGGGGCCCATATGCGGGCAAATCTAGCCTTATATTGGCCTCATTTAAACTTGTGTAGCGAACCGGTATCTAATCTTGCCTTGTGATAACAACATTTAATTGGCGGGGGAATCTAAATAACTCGAACCATTTAAGTAATTGTCGGGACCCCGGTTCCGTTTAATATGACCTAAT
This sequence comes from Avena longiglumis, assembly GCA_030063025.1. NCBI lineage: Eukaryota > Viridiplantae > Streptophyta > Magnoliopsida > Poales > Poaceae > Avena > Avena longiglumis. Next base: position 90,870,274 of record CP125974.1, on the reverse strand, counting down.
TGCATCGCACCTTGCCATGCCATACATCATACATGCATCATGCCGATCTTCTGTCGTTATATTAAATATTGCATCCGGTGTTTCTTCTAGTGTTTTGCTTCTTCGCGGATAAGGCCGTTGAGTTGATGTGAGCTTCGCCCCGATCTTCGGGGAAAACCCTTCGACAATGTTTTCAGGCGAGCATCTCCCCCTTTCTACCTATCTTACTTTATAGTCTTTATTCCCTCCTGTTGATCTTTTGCTATCTGTGTTGCGATGCTTTAGTTTCCGTACCTGTGATATTCCCTTGCAGCCCTATATTGCCTTGGACACACCCTATTACCTGTTGTTTGGTAGATAGTGGGACTCGCGCGTCGTAGTCGCTTGCTCAAGTGCTGTTGCGTGTCGTCAAATGCCACAGTTGCTGATGTATTGCCGCATGTTGATGTTGGAGATGATTCTAGTTTTACTTATTGTTCACTTTAATTTCTGTTTAACAACTAAAATTGAATAAGCAGAGGCATCGGTGGGTGATAGATAATATTTGGTTTCCGAACGCCCACTTGTGTCCCGTGAGACCCCGAGTACTTGATACCTGTTCCTTGATTTATCGCGCTATCCACATATGGGGAGTATGGGCCCCCCCTAGCCAGAGCTTGATTCCGTCTTATTTCTTGGGGCCACAACTAGTTTGGGGCTTTATTACTATCCTGTACTTATGCCATGCTTTACTGCTTTATTTACGATTGTGCGCACACCTGCATCGTCTTTTGAAGCGGGATGTTTTGCCGGATCGGCGGTCACCGATTGGGGATCTGCTGTCGTTTACAGCCATCGACGCAGACCTTGAGTCCGTCTCGGAGCTAGCTTACTTCGTTGCGGGTAGCTTAATGGGGTGGCCCCCTGAAATATTTCTGAATCTTGCGATTGCTCTGTCGTGAGACCTCGTTGGGTTTTGATTTGGTTTTTCCGAGGTTGATCGTGTGTGTGTTGCTATTGGTGCACCCCGGCCGGGTTAAAACTTTCTGAAAGCCGTGTCCGCGGTTATGGACGACTTGGAGCACAGTATCTCGATCATAGACAAGCATAACTAAAGTTTACTGCTATAAATTTGACTTATAATGACTAGTAATCAGCTTCACTATAATGGAATGGCTAATTAATACTGCCCACCATTGCTTGTTTGGCTTGTCGCTTGCGACAATTGTACCTGACTAGTAAGTATTGCAACTACAACGAAATGGCTGAATAAAAGTACCAACAACTGCTGGGTTTTGGGTTTATCTCATGTTATCTGTATCTGATTAGTAATTGCTGCAACTACAACGGAATGGTTAACTAAAAGTGCCCACTGTTTATTTTATCAGGACGATTATCTAAACTTGACTAGTAAAGTGCCGCAACTATAACTGAATAAATAAAACTGCCAACTGTGTGAGTTCCTCGGTTGACTTCCTCGTTTGGTCTCGAGGGGGAAACACCAGGATGGGTTTGTTTGGTGATAGCTTCAGGTTGGATCCGGTTAGGTCATTCTTACCCCTCTCTGATAACCGCCAGTTGTATCGAGTCTCTATAGGTTGTTTAGTGCATGCTGCCGCTGCCGCTTCAGTCCACCATACCTATGTAGGCGAGGACCGCCGAATTCTAGCCTCGCCGTGCACCGCCTCGATCGACGCTCCTTCTTTGTTTTCGCTTTGCCCTTTGTCGGCACCCCTTTGTTAAGCAGGTTTGAGATCGACGCTTAGCGGGGTTACCCTTCCGGCTTGGCTGGCAGGGTTATGGACGCCATTGGTTATTCTTCAGGGCTCTTAGCCCCATTTGCATCTTGTCCGTAGTCGGACGCTCCCTCTTTTCAAGGTGATTTGGTTCTTTGTACCGTATATTTTTATTCTTGACTCTTCGAGTTGCTGTTGTATATATCTGTTACATGGGTCCCATCGAGGACTGTTGTGTAATGTTATTACTTTGTTTTTCCACCCTTGCATTTAAAGTGGTGGGCACCTTCGAATCGTTTCTATGCGGGTTTGGCGAATTTTGCTAAAACTTGCATAGGGCATTCGAGGGTGTTCTGAGTGGTATCGAGCTCAGCGATGATACCCACAAGTCCAGCCTGTAGGATAACCTAGCTAACGGCCGAAGTAGAGAGTCAAAACTATTTTCAAAAATCGGTTGGATAGTTCTGATTAGGTCTGATTTTACTCCTTACCCTTTGCTATTCTCCTCTTACCTCGACGTGTTTTGAATCCGCTCTCTTCTCTCTCTTCGAGTCCAGAATTCGTGGTTGGGTTTCGTCGTACCTTCGTGGTTTCGCTTTCTCCCTTTTGTAACGGAGTGCTACGATCATCAATCTGCAACCTGTCCGTTGTACCCTTCCTTCGATCTTTTGTTCCTGAAATCTTTATCCCTATGTGTTCCTTGCCGGATATCAGTGTCGTTGAAAAACATATGAGAAGGACGAGCGTTGGTGAAGTTGGAGTATACCTTGAGCATGTGTTGTTCATGCCATTGGAACCATCGCGGAACCTAATCATGGTGTCTTTCATACGAATTCTGCTGGCAACATTCCTTTGTTCCTGAACCTCGCTTGTCGAGATCTTCAGTCTAATTCCGAGAGTTGGTTGCCAATCCGCTTATTCGTGTGCAGAGTAATGGTTTGAGTGTGGGATGGAGTAGCTACCCTACCACTGCTCTTATCATTCGCTCTTGTACGTCGAATCAGTGGATTCCGCAGTTTTACTCCGTCCACGGAAGTTAGGGGTGGCTTAATTTGTTGATACCTCTACCTTCGACCTTTTGTTCCCGGAGTGTTCTCTCGACGATCAGGAGCAACGACCCTTTGTTGGTGGTGCCGCCGATTTCAAGATGACGGATGAACCCTTGTTAGTGGTGTCGCGAGATCTACATGAAGCGAGGAGATGCCGTTCGCCGACCTTCCTTCCGGTACCATGAGGCGGATCTCGAGGGCGAGATCCATTGTTAGTGGTGTCGAATTGTGGCATCCCGCAAAACCACTACTAGAAAATCGCGTTGAATTTGTGCACTGCATCGTCGTCATCATGCATTGTTTGCCAAAACTATTTTCGCAGAACCCGTCTTTGTTTTCTAAACGCCCACCTTATTCAAACGCCAAAAACCGGCTCCGGAGTATTTTGTTTTGTCGCTATCGGTTTGCAACGCCGTTTAACACAAATAAAATTTATATTATTTTTAGCGGGCGGTCGAACGGCCGTCCCGACCAACGACCACCCCGGTTTAATAAAACGTCCAAGTTGAACCAGCCTCTAAATCCTTTCCCACTAAATTCTATCCTACCCACCCCTGCCACCTCACCGCCTATCCTGCGCCACCTCACCCTCCCAAAACCACCACCACTCCTGCATGCCACATCAGCCCCCAATCATCCTCTCTCTCTCCTCACCCAAACCCCCACCAACCAGCCCACCACTCCCCGCCACGGACCACAGGACCCTCCACACGCCACACACGCCTTGAAAGCCAGCCACAGCAAAGACACGACTCAGCGACGCATGCACAAAGAGCCACCCTGGCCCCCCGCGGGACCCACCACCCCCACCTACCACGCGCCTGCAGCTCACCCGCAACCTCCTCGCTCGCCTTCCTCCCAGCAGTGTTCCTTTCCTTCCTCTCTCGCTCATGCCCGTCTCCCTCCGGCGCGGTAGCCTCACTTGCCCGCCGACGGAGGCCGCCCTCACTGCCTCCACCGTCGCTCCACACCGCTCGCCCGCTCCGCAGCCTCCCAACGTCCACCCGCTGTCCCCCACCCCTCTCACGGACCGGCCGCCCGTACCCTGGCGAGCCCGACGCTGAGCCTCCCCGCCTCCTCGGCCCGACCCCAGCGCCGCCTCGCGCCCCTCGCTGCGCGCCGCCAAGGCTCCCTTCTCCCACACCGCCTCTGCCCGCTTGCCGCCGCTGCCCGCCTGGCGCCTCCCGCCCGTCGCGCCAGCTCCCGGCCCGACTGCCTCCTCCCGCCCCTCCGTCGCGTGCGCCGCGCGCCTGCTGGCCGCCTCCTCGGTCTTCTGCGCGGCCAGCCCTCCACCGCCTCCGTCCACCTCCCGCCTCGGCGCGCCGCCGTTCTGCCTCACCGGCGACGCCTGCGGCCCCGCCCCGACCTCCGTCCCCGGCGTCCCCTCCGGCGAGCCGCTGCTCGAGCCCCTCGTCAACGCCGCCTGGTACCTGCCGACCCCGCCCGCCTCTGTGTCAGCTCCTCCACGTTGATGAACGTTGGGTGCGTGGCTGCTACTGTAAGGGCAATCCGCGTCCTCCTAGATGACAAGTACGACAAGAGCTTCCCCTGTTTTGGGCCGACAAGATCTCCGACATGGATAGGTTTGACCTCGTGGCCGTTCCGAAGTTCGTGACGCAATTCTCGCCAAGATCGACCAACGCTATAAGTGATACGAGGACCACCAAAGGACTTAACGTCAAGTTCTTCCCCGAGAAACGTCAGGATCTCCGCCAACCCGGAGTGTCAAGTTCTTCGACGGCCACCGATGCGACAAGTACTCCGCCGAACTGTTTTCGCCATCAAGGACTCGGGACGTCGCCATGACCCAAGGACCCGGTGCGCCGAGTCCCTAACTTCCGAGTCCGAGAACGCTCCGCAAGATCGACTCGAGGCGCGGACCCGACAAGAGCCTCGCCACGACAAGAACGACAACAACCAGACACTGCGGCCCCGACGCCAAGCCTACTCCTTCATGGAACGCCGAGACCCCGAACCGAGAACGCTCCCGCCGAGGCCACGAACTCGAACCCTGACCGAGACCGTCCGAACCCCAAGACCGTCGAGACCCCTAATGTGTGAACCCTTTTCCCGGAACCCTATTTTATAACATAATAACAACTTGTGCATATTAAATTGTCATCTTGCATGCATCCGCGTCTGTGGTTTGGGGCCTTATGCCGTTTCACCTCTAATTAAATATGGGGCCCATATGCGGGCAAATCTAGCCTTATATTGGCCTCATTTAAACTTGTGTAGCGAACCGGTATCTAATCTTGCCTTGTGATAACAACATTTAATTGGCGGGGGAATCTAAATAACTCGAACCATTTAAGTAATTGTCGGGACCCCGGTTCCGTTTAATATGACCTAATTGCATCGCACCTTGCCATGCCATACATCATACATGCATCATGCCGATCTTCTGTCGTTATATTAAATATTGCATCCGGTGTTTCTTCTAGTGTTTTGCTTCTTCGCGGATAAGGCCGTTGAGTTGATGTGAGTTACCGATCTTCGGGGAAAACCCTTCGACAATGTTTTCAGGCGAGCATCTCCCCCTTTCTACCTATCTTACTTTATAGTCTTTATTCCCTCCTGTTGATCTTTTGCTATCTGTGTTGCGATGCTTTAGTTTCCGTACCTGTGATATTCCCTTGCAGCCCTATATTGCCTTGGACACACCCTATTACCTGTTGTTTGGTAGATAGTGGGACTCGCGCGTCGTAGTCGCTTGCTCAAGTGCTGTTGCGTGTCGTCAAATGCCACAGTTGCTGATGTATTGCCGCATGTTGATGTTGGAGATGATTCTAGTTTTACTTATTGTTCACTTTAATTTCTGTTTAACAACTAAAATTGAATAAGCAGAGGCATCGGTGGGTGATAGATAATATTTGGTTTCCGAACGCCCACTTGTGTCCCGTGAGACCCCGAGTACTTGATACTGTTCCTTGATTTATCGCTATCCACATATATGGGATGGGCCCCCTAGCCGAGCTTGATTCCGTCTTATTTCTTGGGGCCACAACTAGTTTGGGGCTTTATTACTATCCTGTACTTATGCCATGCTTTTTGCTTTATTTACGATTAGCGAATCGCACAATCGCATCGCTTTGGAAGCGGGATGTTTTCGCGGTATCGGCGGTCCCGATTGGGGATCTGCGTCGTTACAGCCATCGACGCAGACCTTGAGTCCGTCTCGAGCTAGCTTACTTCGCTATGGTAGCTTAATGGGGTGGCCCCAAATATTTGAATCTTGATTGCTCGCCGTGAGACCTCGTTGGGTTTTGATTTGGTTTTTCCGAGGTTGATCGTGTGTGTGTTGCTATTGGTGCACCCCGCCGGGTTAAAACTTTCAAAGCCGTGTCCGGTTATGGACGACTTGGAGCAGATCTCGATCATAGACAAGCATAACTAAAGTTTATCGCTATAAATTTGACTTATAATGACTAGTAATCAGCTTCACTATAATGGAATGGCTAATTAATACTGCCCACCATTGCTTGTTTGGCTTGTCGCCATGCAATTGTACTGACTAGTAAGTATTGCAACTACAACGAAATGGCTGAATAAAAGTACCAACAACGCTGGGTTTTGGGTTTATCTCATGTTATCTCAGATTCGATTAGTAATTGCTAACTTCAACGGAATGGTTAACTAAAAGTGCCCATGTTTATTTTATCGTGACGATTATCTAAACTTGACTAATAAAGTGCCGCAACTATAATCGAATAAATAAAACTGCCAACCGTGTGAGTTCCTCGGTTGACTTCCTCGTTTGGTCTCGAGGGGAAACACCAGATGGGTTTGTTTGGTGATAGCTTCGGTTGGATCCGTTAGGTCATTCTTACCCCTCTCGATAACCGCCATTGTATCGAGTCTCTATAGGTTGTTTAGTGCATCTGCCGCCGCTTGATCCACCATACCTATGTAGGCGAGGACCGAATTCTAGCCTCGCTGCACTTGGCCTCGATCGACGCTCCTTCTTTGTTTTCGCTTTGCCTTTGTCGGCACCCCTTTGTTAAGCAGGTTTGGAGATCGACGTTAGCAGGGTTACCCTTCCGCTTGGCCTGGCAGGTTATAGACGCCATTGGTTATTCTTGAGGCTCTTAGCCCCATTTGCATCTTGTCCGTAGTGGACGCCTCTCTTTCAAGGTGATTTGGATCTTTGTACCGTATATTTGTATTCTTGACTCTTGAGTCGTTGTATATATATCTGCTCGTGGGTCCCATCGAGGACTGTTGTGTAATGTTATTACTTTGTTTTTCCACCCGCACGAAAGTGCCTGGTGGGCACCTTCGAATCGTTTCTATGCGGGTTTGGCGAATTTTGCTAAAACTTGCATAGGGCCGATTCTGAGGGTGTTACACCTATCCTTCGGATGGCCCTTGAATTTCCGACCATTCATCACAAATGTGGAGTATGTTTGTTCTAAATCTTCAGAGACCTTCATCTTTTCCAACTTTGGAGGTGTGAGCTCCTCCTTGGCAGCCCTCTTAAACCTTGTCTTCTTCTCATGTGCCAACAAACCCGAGCTACCATCTCCTTTAACACTTACTCAATGTTAACACCAATTGCAAAAAGAGAAAACAATTGTGTCTTAAGCAAACAAGCGGAAGCATATCTAAGAAGCAAACAAGTGGAAGCATATCTAAGAAACTACAAGAAAATGTTCATACCAGGTGCAATGGGAACAGCAGGTGTTGCAGGCTCTACTGAAGCGAAAGGTGCAAGATCGACCAAAGTGGAAGGTGCTGCTTGAATACTCTCAGAGGCATCAGAGGCAGTGGTCACGGCAGCGGTTGGGGCATCACAGGAAGGTGGGAGAGACTGTGAAATGCAAAACTCTGCATGCTCATCGGTCCCAGGCTCGAAAAGATCAAACGGGGGTTTGTCCGGAGCATTGGCACAAGCTTCATCAGAAATATCCTTCCTGGGGCTGTGAATTGGAGACCTGTCAGGGCTAACAACATCCGGCTGCTCAGTAGCATCAGCTCCCTTGCTCGTAGAATCAATGATTATTGCTGCTTGAGGAACATCGGCATGTTTTGTTGCTACAGGACCACCTTGCTCCACAGAAGCATCTGCAGCACCACCTTGCTCCACAGCATCATCTGCAGCACCATCAGTATCCTTAGCAGCTGCTGCAGCAACACCATGGTCCTCGGGCTCCGATGTAGCATAAAGCTTCTCATCATCCTCAGTTTCTGAACCATCATCATCCTGTAGCTGATCATAATGTGCTTTACTTTTGGTTGGAAAAACAACACTTGGTCCAGCTTCTTCTTTACTTGATGATTCAACATCAACCAAAAGGGCATCCATGCGTTGAGCCTGCATGCGCTTCAATCCAGCAGAAAGGTTCTTCATTGTCACATCAACATCTTCTTCAAAAATAGCCTTGTGCTTCTCATACAATGCATTGAAACGAGCGGGAACCTGTTAGCAAACATTAGAAGCAAGTTAGTAAACCAAAGACAAGATAAATGATGAAATTCTAAGCATAGCGGCTCGGATTAAATTACCCGTCGCGCCGCTATTGCGCACGGGCTACTAATCTAAAATATGGTGTAATAAAATTCTATTAAGCTTCTTTTGCATACGGGTAGATAATTTGGGGTAACTTATCCACCACCCCCACCCTAAGTCGTCAACATACATAAAGCGTAAACTCTAGTCCAGCGGCTCGGTTTCGTCGCCCGTCGACGCTACCGCGTCGTACGGGCGACAAAACCTCGAAGGGTGTTAGGGTACCGAGGCATAGTCACCCGTCGTCGCTATCGCGTAGCATACATAAACTAAAGTAGCAAAACCTATACACTAAAGTAGAAAAACCTATAAGCTAAAGTAGCAAAACCTATAATACATGTTCACTGATTGCAAAAAGAGGTACCAGAGCAATGTAGCTAAGTAGCAAAATCAATGCACTGAAGTAGCAAACAAATAACAATACAGTAGCAATTTCATACCTGCAAATCCTGGCTGCTAGGGAAATTTAGCCATTCATTCAATGAATCAGAAGGATTAACATCAACATCTTCCACTGGAGCAGGTTTGTTGAAATCATCATAACCAGGAGCAGTACCATAAGGTGTTGCAGATAATGGGAGGAACTACACACAATAAAAAGTAATGTTAACATTAAGAGGAATAACGAAAGAATAGAATGTGTGTGGTGCTGGAAAGAACATTACATCTCGCCTGCCGAAAACAGTTTTTTACCGATAAAATCTTCCTATTCGAGTCATTTTGTACAACAAAAGTGAAGTCACTGGTCTTGACAGAGCATACTCTAGGCAATGACTTGTCAAACGTGTGATCGCAGGGTGGGAAATCCAAATGATCCATATAAGCAATCTACAAAAAGGGGCCAAATAAAGTTAGTAGTAGCAAAACAAACACTGCAAACTGCTACACACAAATATAAAAGATGGGAGATAACTTACACCAAGAAGAATGAATGGGCCAGTTATCCAAAACTCAAATTTGCTACAGTCCTTTGGAAGAACATGTGCTTGCTTCTTCTTCTTCTGAATATTGCTCACAGTTTGCATCAACAAACCCAACAAATGCTCATCCCAAGCATACTAATCTATTTTGGTTAGGTCAGCCATGAGACCAACATATTCCAAGTTCACATGGTTCGAGATTTTTGGAGCAACATCAGTGGCCAAGGAAACAAGATCCCAAGTGCGAATGATGGTTTCCTCATCTGTATCAGCACAATTCTTTAAGATATTGATAGCAGTTGCTAACTCTGCCCTCTTCTTTCCAGCATGGTAGAGGTCTCGAATCTCATCAAGCTCTGCACCTCCAGTAATAGAAAGATCAATAGGCTTGCTCCCGCAGCGGATTCGAAACACTTTCCTCACCATATCCGTGGTAAACACCATCTGGTTCTTCCGAAGCTTGTACTCACGGAGACAAGCAGAAGTATGTGCAGCAACAAAATCCGTAAGCTCATTAGGAATTCTAAACTGTGCAACATTCAACAATGCTCGAAATGCACTCTTTGACTGAATAATCTACTTCTTGGCTGGAGAAAGGTTGTCCGCAAGGATACTCAAACGCTTGGCACCGAAACGGTCCTTCGACATCCAAATATCCTCCTTGACATTACTCGCTCCCTCGCCAACTTTCTTGCGGCTCACAACAACCTTTTTGCCATTTTTACTCTTATCAACAGAAGCAACATGGAGCAAAAGGAAAATAAAAACATGTATGGTTATGGTGTGACCTCAACCTCCAAAAAAGCTACATGTAGCAACCAACCAAAAAATAGAATGCAAACAAAAAAAGCTACATAAACCTACATATATAACCAAAAAAACCTAGCATGTAGCATACAAACCAAAATTAGCAAAACAATCTAAAAAAGCCACATATATCATGTCAACATATCAACCTAGTAGCAAAAACCTGCTGAAAAAAAGCTACTACTGAATACTGCTAACAAAACTGACAGTTAGTAGCAACTTTGGTGGTTGTACCTAGTAGCAAAATCCTAGTACTAAAGTAGCAAAATGATAGTACTAAAGTAGCAAAATCATAATACTGCAGTAGCAAAACTACTAAACATTGGGCTACTAATCATACTACCGGGATTACCAAAAATGCACAAGTAGCAAGTAGCAAAACTACCGGGATTACCAATCATACTACTAGGATTAAAATCATAATGCACAAGTAGCAAAACTACTGAAATAGCAAATCCTAGTACTAATCATAGTCCTAGTACTAATCCTAGTACCAAAAATCATAGTACTAATCCTAGTACTAATCATGCTACTGCAGTAGCAAATCCCAGTACACTATATCATACTAGAGTAGCAACTACTGGGATATACACTATATCATACTAGAGTAGCAAATCCCGGTACACTATATCATACTAGAGTAGCAAAAAATAAACTAAAGTAGCAAACATATACACTAGAGTAGCAACTAGCAAAACTACTGGACTAGCAAATCCTAGTACTAATCATACTCCTAGTAGTAATCCTATACCAAAAATCATAGTACTAATCCTGCTACTGAAGTAGCAAAACACAGTAGCAAGTAGCAAAAATCACCGTAGAAAATAGCAAAAAATGGAAGCGTAAACAGAACGGCGGCTGCCGTCGGGTCATCACCTCAACGTTCGCGCCGCCGGAGGTGCTCCCTCCTGCCGCATCGCTCGTCGGCGGCGGTCCCATCACCTCGTGCCGCCTAGGGTTCCTGCGCAAAATCAGAGATGGGAAGTTAGAGAGGGGAGGTTAGAGAGGGGAGGACGGCGGCACAAACCGAGGATGGGCGGCGGCACTCGGCAGCGGTCGGCGGCGGGCGAGGATGAACCGGTCGGCGGCGGTCGGGGGTTAATCTGCGGGAAACAGAGCAGAGAGAGATTAGAGAGGAGAGAGGAGGCGAGCCGGCGAGCCGACGATCTGTGGCTCGGCAGCGGTCGCCGGTAGTCGACGATGAAGGGTTCGGCGGCGGCGCGGCGTCGCACCGCGGTCGCCTCCTCGGTCGCCTCTTCGTCGCCTCTCCTCCGCGGTTCGAGCACTGTTCCAATCGTGCGAGGGGGAAGGAACCGCCCGATCCGTATATCGCGGAGCGGTGTACCAACTGCAACTAAGAGGCCACGTGGCGCAAAATTGACGGCCGGATCTGTTAAGATCGAACGGCTCCGGACCCGGAGGACGCGACGACGGGATCCCCCGGGGGAACAGTATCATTTTCCTATGACAAAAGTGGGTCGCCAGCCCTCGCTTACAGTCCGGTACAACTCGTTGTGTATTTCTTCTTTGCATCTTTATTTGAAGATTCCAGAAATTAACTATTGTGTGGTGTATTTGATCATGAAATCAATAAATCTTTTTAACAATAAAAACATACTCAGATGGCTGTTTGGATGTCCGTAACTTTATACCTCTATTGTTTGCATAAATAGGAAAAGTCACGAATATCTGCAGAATTTTCATAAAAAAAACTGTAGGTATCAAATTAATGGATGTCCACAAATTAAGGGGCAAACATTTTATTTGAGCGTTTATACAGAACAACAAAATACATGTCCAAAATTAATGTCTCCTCGCAGCACACAGAAATATACTCCCTCTGTTTTAAAATATAATATGTTTTAGGTTTATGAAAAAAATGTATCTAGACTTGTTTTAGTCTGTAGATTTACTCTAAACATGAGTGAACATATATACTAAAAGAATCTAGATACATTTGCTTCACAAAGCTTAAATATCTTATATTTTAAAACAGAGAGAGTATATCCCTTTGTGCCACACCCCAAAGCAACCAGATAGCTGGCAGTGACTCTAGTAGAAATATATGAGCAAGAGAGGGCGAGCAAGTGGGATCATTTTTGGTGGGAATGGGCGGGATCAGACACTAGATGGGCTCTTATTGTCCTACTACTTCACGCGAATCTGCCAAGACTTTTTTTTTGGAGCAACCGGCAAGAGCTCTGCCTTTTCAAATAGATAGAGGGAAAACGAAACACACGGTACATGGGAGCATGTTTTGGTTAAGGTGAAAACATGCGGAAAAACACTGCAGAACAAAAACCCCAAAAAAACGCCTAATCAGGCTCCGCGGGAATGGCAGGCCCGAAGGCCACAAAAGCCTGGGCGCGTTGCCTGATATCCTCCCTAGCGATCTCAGCCACCTCGACATAAGTCAGCCGCCGTCCGGTGAAGATTCGTCTGTTTCTCTCTTTCCAAGCGTTCCAGAGGACATATAAGAGTCGACCACTTAAAGTTCTTTTTGCGTTCGATGGTATTCCGACAATCAGATTGTCCCACCATTCAGTGAGGGAATGGAAGTCGTGGCCATGAAACACCCCTGCAGCGTTGTCCCAAAGTTGGGTGAGGGTCCAGACTGCTGTAGCGGAACTTGAGCAAGATATACCGAGAGGATGGACGTTCGACCCAAATGCCATTCATTGGCTAAAGTAGTGTTCAATAGTAACATGGATAAAATCTTTGAGTCGTGCTAATGCTAGAAAGAACAAACTTTTTTTCGAAATGGGGAAGATCGCCCCGGCATCTGCATCCGAGAGATGTACACATCGTATTTTATTAGATTATTCTTAAAAACCTTATAAGAGGGATTATAAAGATTAAACTGAAGCCCGCATCAAAACAAAGCGACAACTCGTTAATCCTACAACCCTGATGATAGGGGTGTCGGTGAACATGGCAAATATCCCTGACATCTCACCAAGACGCATCATCTAAAACCGAATGCCTCGACAAGTCAACCAATGGCGAGCAAGTGGCACAACTGATCTGGCAGACCCACAGCATGTACTAGCATACACGCTCTGAAAAGTCCTAGACGCCACTTTTTCTTCCGCATACCTAACTTCTGGAAAGATTAATGCACTGACACTTCTTCTCGAGAGATCAATGCACTAACCTTGCGAGGCATGTCATTAACTTTTGGAAAGAACATACTCGTCCTACTGAAAATTCGAAAAGGGTCAAGGCCGGCTAGAGATTCATTATATAATAATTTGTCTATTTGAATCCAAAATTATTCCTTCGTTTTTGTCATACTCATACCTAAAGGGTCAAGGCCGGGGCTTCAAGGGGACTGAGGACAGCAGTAGGCAAAGCTCCATCTACCAAGGATTTTTACAGGCTGATGCTGGATGCGACCACTAGCCGGCAATAGAGTCAATTCATCATATTCCACGGCGTTGCAAAACATGTGACCTGGGTCAGGGAAAAACTGAATTTGGCCAAGATTGCAGCTCAAGCCGACACACTGAACTAGTTTGGTCTCTCCGGTCAAGTCACTCAAACATGCATCCGTAACATGGCCGATCTGTATGGTCTGTGGAAAGACAGAAACAACCGCGTGCTAAACAACAAGCATATCATCAGAACAATACTTCTTCAAGTGATCTCAGATGGTTTGAACCTTTGGGCATGTAGATCACCAAAGCTGAAAACTCAACTGCTGGAATAGGAGACCAATCTTTCATCTTCTTAGTTTGGATCTTTCCCTTCTTCTTTTCGTTTCTCCCCTTGGTAAAACTAGGTGTCCTCCCGTTGGTAAAACTAGGTGTAACTCTTCTGTTACCATAAGGTAGATATATATAAACGTCCAAAAAAGGTCGTGTCTCTGCCATTATAAAGGTTAATTTCTGTATTTGAGACACCTAGTTCGGTACAACTTTTTGTGTGTGCTTCGGTGTCCCCCCCTAAAACTTAAGTTTGCATGGGCTAGTTTTTTTGACCCGTCGAAACTCATATCCAGGTCATGTGTACTTCCATATAGGTGTACTTAGTCAAGCTGGGTGTACTACACGTTCCCGTCTGCTGATCCCACCTCCTGTTATCGCGATCTACGTCTTGGCATGCCATTTTTTGAAATTGTGTTGCCGCTGCTATATACCTCCTGATTTCCACCTCCAGCGGGCACGTGAGTATATGTGTACAGTGAGTATATTTCTAAGAGGACCATACGGATGGGTTCGTACGGTCTTCGAAACAAATTGGTATCGAGTTTTTGTTTGTCAAAGGGGGGGAGGGGGGCACCAAAGCAAAAGTGTTTGTGTATTGCTTCTGTGCATCTTTATTTGAAGGTACCAGAAAATAACTATTGTGCGGTTGTATTTGATCACGAAATCAATAAATATTTTTTATCAATAAAAGCATACTCAGCTGGCAGTTTGGATGCCCCTAACTTTATACCTTTATTGTTTGCATAAAGAGGAAAAGCCACGAGATTTCCACCCAAAAAAACTGTAGGTATCAAATTAATGGATGTCCATGAATTAAGGGGCGAACACTTTATTTGAGCGTTTATACAGAACAACAAAATACTTCTAGAAAATTAAAATCCTAATTAATGTCTCCTTGCTAGCACACAGAAATATATATCCCTTTCCGCCACACAACAAAGCAACCAGACAGGTAGCAGTCGTGACTCTAGTAGAAATACATGACTAAGAGAGAGGACGAGCAAGTAGGATCTTTGTTGGTGGGAATGGACGGGATCAGAAACTAGATGGGCTCTTCTTGAGCAAGACATACTACTTCAAGCGAATCTGGCCAGACCTGTAGCGGAACTTGAGCAAGACATATACAGCAAGGTTGAAATTCCGAACCAAATATCACTTATTCGCTAGAGTAGTGTCTGCTGGTAACATGGATAAAATCTACGAGTCGTGCTCATGTTGGAAAGAACATACTCATTCCAATGAAAATTCCAGATGGATCAAGACTAGTAGAAAACGACCCATTGGTCCCGGTTGGTAAGGAGCATTAGTCCCGGTTGCCCAACCGGGACGGGGCAATCGGGACTAAAGCCCGAACCTTTAGTTCCCGGTTGCCCCACCAACCGGGACAAAAGGGTGCACACGTGGCCGCTACTCCGTGCGAGGGGGGCAGGAACTAATACGAACCGGGACTAAAGGTTTATTTTTATTTTTTTCCAAAAAAAATTTGATTTTTTTTTCAATTTTTTGTTAAACCTTTGAATTATTTGACTTGTTAATCTCCCACATCTCTCATTTTAAACACTAATTATACTTAATCTTAGTTCAAATCATACATACGGTCAAACTTCCCATCAGGTCACCCATCCTAGCACTACTCCACCATCAGCACGCTTAACTTCTCCATTCCATCTCTCCCACCTACGCAAAGGACCGCTATATCTTGTTGTCAAGACTAGTATATCAATCCTATTAACTCATATCGATATGTGACACATTTTTATTTTTTGAAAGTAAGAACAACTATTTATAGTAAACAAAAATAAATAATTAATAATAATATTTTATTATAATGAAAGTAAAAACTAAATAATTAATATTTTATTCATTTTTGCCATTTATTCATTTAATATGACATAAACAATATCTTCAAATCTGTAAATCGAAATTTAACAAATAATATATCCATTATTATCAGAAAAATGCGAGGAATTCAAATATGACATAAAAAATACTAATAATTTAATTTCTGAAATAAATTTTTTTTTGAATTTTGAGAATCCAAAACGGCCTAAGTATGTTGAAATCAAAGAGCTAATTTTTTCTGCACGTTTTGATAGGTTGTACTTTTTTTACATGGTATACAAAAGTTATGGCCATTTGAATTTTTATAACATTTTTTGTAAATTATGTCGAAATTTATATTTGTTAATTTTTGTAACAACTAAATCACTAAATCTTGTTAATTTTTGTAACAACTAAAAAAAATCCTCAAGCTGCGCAAACAAAAGCTTTGCTAAGCTTCAGAGCATTTGGATAACCACGGGCAACTAGCCATGGATAACATGGGATCACATGTCGCCTCGTCCTTCGCTATAAAAAAACATGTTCCCTCACACAGAAGGGGAAATTTTAAAGTTAGTGTCGTCACAAAAAAAAATCCAATAATCATCGTGGACAACGAAAATAATACTCAAACAAGAGACACTTGATTAATAGTAAAAGGAAGAAGCCATGTTGTTGCTTAGCCGCCGGGTCACCTTTTAGCATGTGAGAATTAACTAAAGCTGCCCAGCCGGCCCTAGCATCGCGTGTGAGACTTGACTAAAGCTGTCCAGCCGGCCTCACTTTCTTTAGTCCGGGTTGGTAATATCTGAACCGGGACTAAAGGTCACCTTTAGTCCGGTTGGTGATCTGACCGGGACTAAAGGGATTGACACCGGGGCACCCCTTTTAGTCCCGGTTGGTGATACGAACCGGGACTAAAGGTCCCGTTTGACCCGGGACTAAAGATTGCTGGCGTTCTAGCCGTTGGAACGTCGGGTCCAACTATAACCGGGATTAATGCTCCGAACTGGGATGGACGAATGACTCTTTTTCTACTAGTGAAGGCCGGTTGGAGATTCATTATACAATAATTCCTCTGTTCGAATCCAAAAACATTTTTTGTGTCGACCTAGATCCAAAATAGGTAACAATTTGGAACCATGAATTGAGATGAAAACATGAGACAAAATAAAAACTAAAGTTGTTGGTGGGGCTTTCTCTAAGGGACAAGCAGTTTCCACAATGTAAATACGGACAATGCATGTGTCACTACCTCCCATTCTTGTTTTATCATATCGTAAAAATTATCTTGACGCAACCAAGATAATTCAAATGAAAACTACGATTTAATGCCGAAATGAGCATGATCCCGTGAATCAATTAGTAAGTGAGTATGATCCGACCCTGTCCTTGTTAGAGATCTCATTGTTACTAAGGGAAATTTCCGTTCCCAGTCAACTCTCACTAAAATGCGACCTAACTTTTCAAAAGTGGGGTTATCCCTTTAACTTGCCCAAGTATATTGTCTACCCAAGAGAAAATTTTCTTGCAAGTCCAGACTCTCAACAATTGTATTAAAAATGAAAGGCCGATGTGCATTAAATCTATTGTTACTCTTATCATATTTCTTTCTAAGAATATTGAAATCCCCGTACCAACATAGGTAAGGATTCCGTTTCGCACATTTTGACTAGTTCTGCTAGTAATTTGGCTTTATTGTCCTCTTGGACAGCCCCATAAACAGGTACCAAAACCCATTCAAAACCATCAATATTACTCTTAACATGAAGTTTCACACAAAAAACTCATGTTTTCACCTTTTTTTAACTTATAACGCTGTGTTATTAATCCCTACCAAAATTCCTCCCGGCCTTCCATGAGGTGGTAGGCAAAACCATGAAAAATCTAGGCCATTCGCCAAGTGCCTAAGAAAAGGATAGTAAAATTCGATGTCCCCATCTCTAGTAAGGCGATGAAATCTAGCCTAAGACTTATGATGGTGCAGCTATTGGAGGATCAAGATAACTTTGTGTGAAACTTAACATCCTCTAGGGCATTCTCAGTAAAATACATGTATGAGGATCTTATGAATGATCATATGATCTTTCTTCGGAAATATTTTAGAAATTAAAAATCCCACTTAAGATTAAAATATTTATCTGGTTTCTAAATAATAAAGTACTTTTTACAAAGGATAATCTGCTTAAAAGGAATGGATATGGCGTACCAAGTGTCGCTTCTGTGGGTCACAAAAAACCATATAACATTTGTTTATATCATGTCCTTTTGCTCGCCTTTTGTACGCATTGTGAATTTTACTTATGATCCACAAAAAGAAGAGTAGGTGCAAAATTAATGGAGATCCATAGAGTTGGGTGTGACATTTTATTTGGCACCTACACGGAAGAACGATTTTTGCCATGGAAATTAACCCCTAATAAACGTCTCGTGTAGCTAACTTAGAGAGATATATATTGCTTTCCACCAACCCTCAAAGCTCCCTGGATAGCTAGGAGTGACTGGTAGAATCTCATGAGAAAGAGAGGACGATTAAGTGGGATCCTCCTGGATGGGAAAGGGAGGGATCAGAAACAAGATGGTCTCTTACTGTTAGCGTGAATCTGCACGATACATATTCAAATGATGCAGATTTTTTTGTCCCGGAACTTCATGTCAACCAGATGCATCTTGCAGAGATAGAGAAATGTTCGAGAAGGGCCAGATTCCAGTATTAATCATGTATATAGGGTAAAGTAGAAATTCTATGTTCGGGTACACTAGTAGAAAACTAGACTTTGGTTTGGAGTTGTCCTAGGCTCTAGTCCCGACCGGATCTGGAACCGGGACTAGTGTGAGCACTAGTCCCGGTTCATCCCTATTGCAACGGCTAGGAGGCAGCATTAGCCTAGTCCTGGTTCGTTGGGGACCTCTAGTCCCGGTTGGTAATACAAACCGGGACTAAAGGAATGCCCCCCAACATCGAGAAGCCAGGAGACCTTTAGTCCAGACCTGTATTACAAACCGGGACTAGAGGCCATGAACTAGTCCCGATTTGTAATAGAGGCCAGGACTAAAGTTTTTCCTATATATTCACTGCTCTGTCCAGCCCATGGCCATTTTTTGAGTCCAAGCTAGCTCAAGTTTATCCCCATTTTTTGTTCAAGATTTGGTGGCATTCATCAATCTAAGGTTCTAAAAGGTTAGCAACTTCATTCTTTCACCTCTCATTGTTAGTTTAGCTCAATCCTATAAAAGTAGAGAGGGATTTCATGCTTTAGAAGTAGAAGGAATGTTAGATGTATAATTTTAGGCAAATTTTATTTATGCAAAAAGTTACTGAAAGTGGAGATGTGTAATTTTAGAGTTTCGGAGCTTAGACTTGAATAAGGTTTTCCCTGCTAGATCAATAATTAAATCAATATTTTTTATGTTGACAGTTTTGTCCAATTCAAAAATTGGTGCATGTAAAAAAATTATATATCCCTTTTGGCCACACCCCAATTAAAGCAACCAGATAGGTAGCAGTGTCTCTAGTATAAATACATGACTGAGAGGAGGAGCAAGTAGTATCTTTGTTGGTGGGAATGAGCAGGATCAGAAACTAGATGGGATCTTCTTGTCCTACAATGCAAGTTCAAGCGAATAAGGACAAGGTTATGGTGGAACTTGCGCAACACATACTGAGAGGATGGAAGTCCGACCCAAATGCCATTCATTGGCTAAAGTAGTGTTTAATCTTAGCATGGCTAAAATCTTTGAGTCGTGCTCATGCTGGAAAGAACATAGTCATCCCAATGAAAAATCCAAAAGGGTCAAGGCCGGCTAGAGATTAATTATATAATAATTCCTCTCATCGAATCTGAAATGATACTTTGCTTGTTTGTGTCGTAGTCGTACCTAAATCAAAAAAAATTACATTTTCGATGGGGCTTGCTCTAAAGGCCAATCAGTTTCCACAATGTAAATACATACAATGCATGTTACCATTTTCTATCACAGGGTTACTTTGTAGTCTCCATTGCAGATCTACATCAGAATAAATTATTTTGATACACATGTACTATAAGCAAAGATCAATAAAGATACCACTCATGCTAAATATGCCCGTCAATTGAAATGAAAACTTGACCACTATTACCGCAAAGCTTCCACATTTGAATGAAAAAATAAATTTCTTTGCACTAAAGACCAAGGATTAGTATAAAAAAATATTAATGACATGTACTCTTTGTCACGATAATTGGACATTCTAGATTCTTCGAGATTCAGAAGTGCAAATCCTAGCTAACCGCTTCATAAAATGAGAAAGTGTGTGTTTCCCCTATGCGTCCGGTCGGTACCTTCGCCCTACATACAAACCGACATTTCTTAACTAGTCTAGCGTCACCCTCTTCTGGAAGTGTTGCCGCACCGATCTTTTGTGGAAATGGATGTAAGTTACCCACCTGAATGTTGGATTTGGTGTCCAATAATTGTGAGTTATTAGAGAGAAATCATTTGTTTAGAGTTCAAATTCACCTAATGGTACTAGTTTACGTTGGACAAAATCAACCACATTTTCTTTTCTTTTGTTTCACAGAAGACGCTAAATGTTCGTTGAGGAAGAGAAGAAGGAGGAGAAGGAGAAGGGGAGGAGGAGAAGAAGAGGAGGAGAGAAGTGGAGGAAGAGAAGAAGAGGAGGAGAGAAGAAGTGGAGAAGATGAGTAAAGGGGAGAAGTATAAAAGAGAGTGAGAGGGCACCGCGGGAATTAAAATTTCCAATCCCAAGACTTTTGTGGCGCATATGGGAGAAATGCGCCACAGAAGATTCTCCCCTTTTTAATTTTTTTGTAGTAAAAAAAATCTTTTGACCATAACTTTTTACTCTTTTAGAATTTTGGAAATCTAAAAATCGCTAAACGCTGGTCGTTGCACGCGGATGCGAAATCTCGTTCTTGTCATTTTGGTATATTAAACATTTGTTTCGACATCCTATGCAAAAGTTATGGCCATTTTACCGTGCCATGACCTTTTTTTGCAAAATACATCGAAATTCATGTTTTTAAATTTTTCTAGAACTATAACCAAAAATATGTTGGAGATATGCCCAAGAGGCAATAATAAAGTGGTTATTATCATATCTTCATACTTATGATAAATGTTTACATACCATGCTATAATTGTATTAACAGGAAACATTAATACTTGTGTGATTTGTAAACATAAAAGAGTCCCTAGTAAATCCTCTTGTTAAACTAGCTTGTTGGTTAATATTTGATCATGGTTTCCTGATCATGAACATAGAGATGTTATTGACAACAGGGTCATATCATTAGGAGAATGATGTGATGGACATACTCCTATAGTTAAGCGTAGCATAAAGATCAAGTCATTTAATATAGTTCATTTGCTATAAGCTTTCTGATACATAGTAACCTAATTCCTTCGACCATGAGATCATGCTTATCACCATCACCGGAAGGATGCTTTGATGACATCAAACACCACACCGTAACTGGGTGGCTATAAAGGTGGCATTGAGTGTTCGGAAAGTATGGGTTGAGACACATGGATTAAGAGTGAGATTTGTCCATCCATATGACGGATAGATATACTCTGGGCCCTCTCGGTGGAATGTCATCCAATTAGCTTGCAAGCATGTGACTGGCTCACAAGGGATCACATATCACGGGAACGAGAAAAGAGTACTTATCAGTAATGAGGTTGAACTAGGTATGCAGAGATACCGACGATCATAAACCTCAGATAAGTAAACTATCGTGAGACAAAGGGAAATTGGTATCGTATGTAAGTGGTTCATTCGATCGCAAAGTAATCGTAGAAATATGTGGGAGCCATATGAATTTCCAGATTCCTCTATTGGTTATTGATCGGAGAAGTGTCTCGATCATGTCCGTATAATTCATGAACCGTAGGGAGACACACTTAAGGATTCGATGTTGTTGAGTAGTTATGGAATGATGAGTAAGAGACCGAATGTTGTTCGGAGTCTCGGATGGGATCCGGGATATCACGAGGAGATCCGGAATGGTCCGGAGAATAAGATTCATATAAGGAAAGTCATGTTTCGAGTTGGGGAATGATTCCTGTTTTCATCGAATGTTCTAGAAGGTTCCAATGTCCCACTCGGAGGGAAGGGTACATGAATGTGTTATATCAAGTTGGTATGATTGCATTATGTACTTGGTTTCATCGCTGTACCAAATAGAGGGTTTTATTCAAATCCTAGTTTGAAAAGTCAAACGCTAGTTTGAAAGTCAAACGCTAGTTTTGGGAAAGAGGAGAAGGAGGTTTGAAACCGACTTGGGGAGGAGTTCCTCCCACCGCCGCCCACCTTGGGTCCGATTTGGGAGGACTCCTCCCGGCGCGCCTCCCTCCACCTATAATAGGAGGGCAGGGCCCTCCTAGACACACAAGTTGCCTCCTCTAAACCTAAACCCTAGCCACACGCCCTAGGATTTCTCCTGTCGAGTTAGAGCTTCTAATTTCCTAGCCGCTGGTTTAGCCCCTTCTAATTGGTGTGTCTAAACCCTAGATCACCAAGGCTCTCTCATAGTCCACCATACTGCTCCGGCTTAAGGCGGCTCGCGAGATCTCCCTCTACTTCCCACCATCACTGTCTGCCGGAATCGCGAGGAGAGTGCTACAACCTCCGCTGCCTGCTGGAACAAGGGAGAGGAAGGTCTTCGTCGAGTACCGAGGGTGTGACCGACTGCGGGAGCGCTGCCGGAACGCAGCGCCGGAAGGATCGTCTGCGGGATCTTGAGATCGGGAGTGTACGACTACATCATCCACGAGAATCTACTCTCGTTAACCGCTTTGGAATCTTTGAGGGTAAGTTCCTCTATCGACTCGTTGCTACAATCTAGTAGATAGATCTTGGCTTGTTTGTGTGCATGCGGTAGAAAATTTTTGTTTTCCATGCTACGAACCCCTACGGTGGTATCAGAGCCGTGTCTATATGTAGATCTGTTGCACGAGTAGAACACAATGGTCATTGTGGGCGTTGATGCTTTTGTTGTCGATTGCTTCTTGTTTACTTTGCATCTTGCGGGATGGTGGGATGAAGCGGCCCGGGCTAACCTTACATGAAATCGTTCATGAGACTTGCTCCACGCTTGACATGCAACTTGTATTGCATAAGTGGCTTTGCGGGTGCCTGTTTCTCCCAACATAGTTAAGATTCAATTTACAACGGGTGATTGACAATACTAGTATCAATGTTGTGGTTCTTGTTCGTAAGTTAGAGCGACACTTAATGAAAGCCCCAAACCACGTAAAATATGCAAAGAAAATTAGAGGTGTCTAACTTTGTTTTGCAGGGGTGTGCTGTGATGTGATATGGCCATGATTGTGATTATATTTGATGTATGCAATGTTCCTTATTGTAAGTTGGCAACCGGCAGGAGCCATATGGTTGTCTTTAAATTTTGTTAAGACCCGCCTGTCTATTCAAAGTAGTTGTAATAGTTGAAGCTGGTGGACGACAACCATGGAGCAGCGTCATTGACCTTGATGCAATGCCGGTGATGATGGAGATCATGTTCGTGCTTGAAGATGGAGATCGGAAGCACAAAACGAAAGGCCATATCATATCACATATTATGAATTGCATGTGATGTTAATCCTTTTATGCATCTTGTATTGCTTAGTTTACGACGGTAGCATTATAAGATGATCCCTCAAGCACACAATTTCAAGTTTAGAGTGTTCATCCTTAGTAAGCACCGCTAAAGCTCGTTGTTTCAAGCACCACGTGATGATCGGGTGTTAGATTCTGAGTGTATACAACGTGAGCAAGCCAGATTTGCTCATGCGGAAGCTAAGGTTTGATCTTGACGAGCCTAGCATGTACAGACATGGTCTCGGAACACGGATCACCGAAAGGTAAAGCATGAGTCATATAGTAGATATGATGAACATGTTGATTGTTCGCCATTGAAGCTACATCAACTCTCGTGATGATTGGTTTTGATATGGTGGATTGGGTTTGTGTGATCACTAAAAACAATGTGAGGGATATTTTTTGAGTGGGAGTTCAACGGAAATATGATTAAAAGTTGAACACTATTTATCATAAATTAAATCAAAGTGAATTTGCATAATTGTTGTAGTCATTGGCATCCGTTTACCACCTTGCTCTTAGTTTTAATTGAGATGATAGAACTATAGAATTCTGGTTAGTTACTTTACGAACTGGTATCGTATTGTTTTTGAAGTGTTAATCTAAAGTTTAAAAGTCCTATTGCAAACTTTCAGTAAGTTCCAGTTACTCCATAGAGTTTAATAATTGGTATTAAAACAAGAGTGACAATTCCAAGAGTTAGTGTATGAGTATCATGTTTGTCTCCATGATTCTTGATATTCAAAGAATTGTCTTAATATCAAGGTTATCTAGGATCTGAAAGAGTTGTTTCAGAAACCATGATGTGTGGAAGATATTGTGATATCTGAAACAAAGTTTTGGTTGCAACATGATAGAGTATAATATGGCAAAAGTCATGTTCTCATATTTGATGAGAATTTGCAAAAGGTTGGAGACACTAGTTGTCCTAAAACCACCAAACTTTTTTTTGGAGAGAAACATTATACTCGTGATTCATCTTTATAAGCTAAAAGTAGCTTGATCATGAATAATTCCATGATAAAGGTGAATATTTGATGTAGGTAAAATATTTACCACACCAAGAGATTACTAAAGAATGGAATTTGAAAGCACACCAAACATTTGATGATGGTGATCTACTTCAAAGTGCAAGTCCAAAGACATTGGTATTTAATTATACACGCTTTGGACAATGTGTCATATGTATGACTCCACTGTTGATGTTAATAGATTCTTTCAAACAGAAAAGGAAATACTGAAAGAGAATCTCATAAATATATGGCAGAAAAGAAAAGACTAGAATTGTTCAGTTTAAGTATATAGATGATATACATGTTATGGCTATGTTCTTTGCTTATTAAACAATGTGGTTCTTAAGTATTTGATACTGAATTTGTTGGTGTGAATCGTCATACGAAACAACACAATTCATAAACTACAATGGCCTAAGTAACTAGCAAAAGAATATGTGATGATGTTCATCGAGAACAAATAAAGGGTTATTATGTTGCTCGTTAAAACATCAAAGCTTGCCTTCAAGATTTGTTTTATCGGGTATTATGAGAACAAAAGGGTTATTCAAATAATTGCCGTAATCCATAAAAGATGGATGATTCACAAATCTCGTTGGAGAAATCACATCCATAAAACTAGTGCTAAAAATATCGAAAGACAAATTGATTAAAAGATCACTTAGGAAGTGACATCGCCGTTTAAATTATATTGGAAAGAAAACATGAAGAAACTCCATATGGATGGAATTTTGGAGTCTATTTGATTTTGATCAAATGACGCTTGTGGAACTTTCCTAGAGATAATTAAAACTTCGTTCATAGGCCAAAAGGGAACGAATGACTAGCTTATTGGAACTTGTACATATTGTTGTACGAAATCCATTATGTGTAGTTAAGAGCGATGGATTTCAACTTTATATGCTTTCTCCGAAATTTGAGTGAATATATGAATATTTACTTAATAAGGATGAAGTGTGAAATATTTGAAAAGTTCAAAGATTTTCAAGATGAAGTGCAAAATCATTGTAACAAGAATATAAATAGTTTATGATAAGATCATAAAGGAAAATATTTGAGTTACAAGTTTAGCATAATACCTAAGATTTAAGGAATCGTTCCGTGGATTTGCATTTTCCCGAAACACCATAAGAGTATGGAGCATTCGAGATATGTAATTAAACCTTGTTTGACATGGTAAGATCAAAGGTATAATTCATAAAACTGCCATTATATTTTAAAGATTAAAAGCTTTAGAGATTACCGCTTTTCCCGAAAAGAGCTCCATCATAATCCGCTGAAATGACACCATATAAAGTTATGGTTTGGGATTAAACCCAAGTAGTCCTTTCTTAAACATTGGTATGTTATGCATAAGAAAGATGTTTTGCAACCAAAGTCGGATGAACTCGCTTTGTATAATTAAGTATTCCTCCATAACACCGGAGACAAAAGTGTTTGTCGCTTAGAACGTCAAGTTTCTTTGAGAAGGAATTTTTCGTGAAAAGTTAAGTGGGAGGACAATAGAACTTTGATAAGGTTAAAAGAACCTTAGCTATATGTGCAGTTGCAATGAAAAGTGTTCCGGAGGCAGCAATAATGCTCATGGCTCACGTGCCTCAAAGGTTGTGGTCACGAAGGTCTAAGTTCCTATTGAAACAAGTAGGTCGGGTAAACAATCAAATACCAAGATTTGAGGGTTGAATCATTATTTGAGAATAATGAACCGACTACATGCAAAGAAGCGATGATGGACCCTGACTCCGTAAAATGGCATCAAGCCATAAAATCCGTGATATTTCCATACACGAGAAATCAAGTTTTGAACTTGAAGGACCCTCGAGAAAGGTGTAAGACCTTACAATTGTGTTTGGATCTATAAAGAAATAGACATGGATGTTTCGCATCTATAAAATGGTCGACAGTTGGGAAAGAGTTCATAACAATGTTCAAGGGTTGACTATGACAAGATTTGATCTTTCATAACGATATTTAGTCTAGGCGGATTAATGTAGCAACCACGACATATAATTTTGTTATGTTTTGGATAAACAAAACAAGTTCTTCTAATAGAAGGGTTACCTAGGACGTGTGCATGACACGGTCCATAGGGTTTTGTTAATTCAAGGGATGCTAAATGCATATGCAAACTTCAATGGTTGAAGTAAGCATTGCGGAGTTGGAATCTTCACTATGATGAAACTGTTAAAGGAGTTTAAATTCGTCGGAGATGATGAAGATGCTTGCATTTGCAAGAAATTAAGTGGGAGCGCTAAGACATGTTTCTAATACATTATGTGGAAGACATATTGTTGATTGGAAATGATGTATCTTTTATTAACACAAAATAAGAATTTCATCTCGATGAAAGGCTTAGGCAAAACCCAAATATTTGGCATCAATAGACGCTAATATGGTTGTGCCGAAAGTACATAGATGATGTATTGAATGAGTTCAATATAGAAACTACAAGAAAGGTTCTTGTCGAACAGAAAGGATTGAATGAGTTCAATATTGATGATATATTCAAGTGTATTGACACTTGGTAAGTGAAACAAAGATTCAAGTATAGATTGATACTTGATGTATGAAATCACAAAGAGTATTTATATCAATTATGCTGTGATATGTACAAATCCAGATATGTCCTAAATGATGTGAGCATATACCAGAATGATTCATAAGATGATCATTGGACAATAGTAAGGATATTCTTATGATCTTTTGGGAGAACTAAGAATATATTGTTTGTAGAAGTGACAAATAGATGGTTAGTTCATTGTAAAAATACTACATTGATACTAGTTTAGTCACAAAGTACAAATTAAGTTTATCTCAATCTAAACTAAGGGTGGCACAATATAATGGAAAGTAAGTTCCATAATGGATTTGGATGAGTTCCAAAGTTAAGACATTGTGACAGATACTACAACAAAAGGCTAAGTATATGACTGCTATTATAGCATCTAAAGAGGGCATTTGGGTCAAGTAGTTTGTTATCAAACTAGGTGTAGTTCATAGCGGGATAATACTATGAAGATATATTGTATGACAATATTATCAACATGTTTTAACCCCAAAGAACTAAAGGTCTCACCAAAAGATCAAATTTATACAAAGCCATCTCATTAGAGAATGAGTGATGCGTAGAGACGCAAAGACATGCAATTACACACGGACCTGGAAGTGTCAGATCCGGAGATTAGTTGACCACTAGCAATCGTGTACATACAACACCGGAAAGCCATAGGTGTTGAATACACAAAGGTTTGAAACTAGATTATTGACTCTAGTGCAAGTGGGAGACAGGTTGGAGATATGCCTAAGAGGCAATAATAAAGTGGTTATTATCATATCTTCATACTTATGATAAATGTTTACATACCATGCTATAATTGTATTAACAGGAAACATTAATACTTTTGTGATTTCTAAACATAAAAGAGTCCCTAGTAAAGCCTCTTGTTAAACTAGCTTGTTGGTTAATATATGATCATGGTTTCCTGATCATGAACATAGAGATGTTATTGACAATAGGGTCATATCATTAGGAGAATGATGTGATGGACATACTCCTATAGTTAAGCGTAGCATAAAGATCAAGTCATTTAATATAGTTCATTTTGCTATAAGCTTTCTGATACATAGTAACCTAATTCCTTCGACCATGAGATCATGCTTATCACCATCACCGGAAGGATGCTTTGATGACATCAAACACCACACTATAACTGGGTGGCTATAAAGGTGGCATTGAGTGTTCGGAAAGTATGGGTTGAGACACATGGATCAAGAGTGGGATTTGTCCATCCATATGACGGATGGATATACTCTGGGCCCTCTCGGTGGAATGTCATCCAATTAGCTTGCAAGCATGTGACTGGCTCACAAGGGATCACATATCACGGGAACGAGAAAAGAGTACTTATCAGTAACGAGGTTGAACTAGGTATGCAGAGATACCGACGATCATAAACCTCGGATAAGTAAACTATCATGAGACAAAGGGAAATTGGTATCGTATGTAAGTGGTTCATTCGATCGCAAAGTAATCGTAGAAATATGTGGGAGACATATGAATTTCTAGATTCCTCTATTGGTTATTGATCGGAGAAGTGTCTCGATCATGTCCGCATAATTCACGAACCGTAGGGAGACACACTTAAGGATTCGATGTTGTTGAGTAGTTATGGAATGATGAGTAAGAGACCGAATGTTGTTCGGAGTCTCAGATGGGATCCGGGATATCACGAGGATATCCGGAATGGTCCGGAGAATAAGATTCATATAAGGAAAGTCCTGTTTCGGAGTTGGGGAATGATTCCGGTGTTTTCATCGGGAATGTTCTAGAAGGTTCCGGAATGTCCGGCACTCCGGAGGGGAAGGGTACATGAATGTGTTATATCAAGTTGGTATGATTGCATTATTTACTTGGTGTCATCGCTGTACCAAATAGAGGGTTTTATTCAAATCCTAGTTTGAAAAGTCAAACGGCTAGTTTGAAAGTCAAACGGCTAGTTTTGGGAAAGAGGAGAAGGAGGTTTGAAACCGACTTGGGGGAGGAGTTCCTCCTCCCATCGCAGGCCCACCTTGGGTCCGATTTGGGGAGGGACTCCCCTCCCCAGGCGCGCCTCCCTCCACCTATAATAGGAGGGGCAGGGCTCCCCTCCTAGACACACAAGTTGCCTCCCTCTAAACCTAAACCCTAGCCACAGCCTAGGGATTTCTCCCAAGCCGCCGAGTTAGAGCTTCTAATTGCCCTAGCCGCCGGTTTAGCCCCTTCTAATTGGTGTGTCTAAACCCTAGATCACCAAGGCTCTCTCATAGTCCACCATACTCGCCCCAGCTTAAGGCGAAGCTCTGCGAGATCTCCCCTCTACTTCCGGTACCACGCCGTCTTCCGAATCGCGAGGAGAGTGCTACAACCTCCAGCTGCCTGGAACAAGGGAGAGGAAGGTCTTCGCCGAGTACCGAACGTGTGACCGATCATGGAGCGCCTTGAACGCAGCAGGAAGGATCGTCTGCGCGATCTTGAGATCAGGAGTGTACGACTACATCATCCACGAGAATCTGCTCTCGTTAACCGCTTTGGAATCTTCGAGGGTAAGTTCCTCTATCGACTTGTTGCTACAATCTAGTAGATAGATCTTGGCTTGTTTGTGTGCATGCGGTAGAAATTTTTTGTTTTCCATGCTACGAACCCCTACAAAATATAACTACATCTCAAGGAAATTATTTTTTGAATTTTTTTATCATTTTCGTTTAATTTTTACAAAAGTTAAAAGGCGATCCATAGGGGAGTCTGTTTTTCCTACTCGACTTCTATGGCGCATATGGTCATATGCGCCACAAAATGTTGGTCAGAGTGCTGTCAATGAGATTCTGTGGTAGGGCCCACCCGAGATTTTTGTGACGCATATGGTCATATGCGCCACAGAAAGCCCGGGTGCCAGATCCTAGTGGCAGGTCCCGCCAAACTTCTATGGCGCACCGTCCCTGTCTATGCGCCACAGAACAGTGAAGGGTTCTATGGCACATTTGGTGTAATGCGTCACTGTTGGTTTTCTGTGGCGCATGGCAAAACATATGCGCCACAGAAGTCTTGTCTATCTATAGATGTTTTCCTAGTAGTGACACTTAGGTGGATGTGGGTACCCCCTTACCATATCGATCTTCCACACATCTCCCGTCTCACCATCAACCAGGGTCTCACTCCGGCTAACCAAACTAGACCAAACGGATGTCGTGGTTCCTAGTGGCCACTCCACCACCTTCGAACACATCCCTTACCACAATGTCGTCCTCATACTCATCTTGCAACATGGCCATATTCATCGCTACCAAACTTCTTAAAATGCTTATTGCTATCGCTAATGTAGTTATGCAGGCACATGCACGCATGTAGTTATGAAGCACTTTGGTTTGTACTTTGTTATGCCTAATATAATTCACCACTTCATCTTGAGAATACCAAGTGCTCTAATTCATCTATTAGGGGATGGTTTTGGTCATAATTTAATCCCCACGGGGCTCTTGCCAAGAGCAAAATCCTCCCCCCATCGGGTAATCCGAGGTTGGGTCTAGGACACCACTACCCATACCTGGTACCAGTTACTTACACGCTAGGACAAAGAGAGGTATGTATAGATGCCAGAAACCCTAAATCCAATCGTGCTCACATTGTCCCCTATCATCCTCGGCCTTTAAAACCACCAAAGCATCAAATCCTAGTCTCTCTCTTACGGTCTCGACATCCCAATCCAAAGCATCCTCTGTCACTCTCTACCGCATGTTGTTTTTCTCTATTGAATCGCCCACTCCACCGCATTCGAGCACCCTTCGTCGCACTGGAGCACTTGCCGCATTCTCCACCACATCAACCTCACCCGCCGAAACATCCTCCATTGCATGCCCACAACGATAATGTCCAGTGAGACCCCACCTCTCCTCCAAGTCATTTTCTCCTCTAGTCTATTAGTCAGACATGGGTAACCACTGGTTATTTGCTTACCCGTTGGTGATGGGGATGGTACAAGAAGTGCCCCTATGGCAGCTAGTGGGGATGGCAAGATTTTTGTTGCACCCGGATGGTTTTGGTTGAGAAATAACTAGCGGTTAGTGTCACATTTCCGCGTGAGCTGAGGATAGAGTAGTAATAAACCCTACAAAATATGATTGCTCAAAATAATTAATGTTATGATTGAATAAGTCCCATTGTAGATATCATCATATGCTAGCAAGAAAATCAGGCCTAGCAATCCACCCTTTCATCAAGCCAATATCGGACAAATCCATCCGCCCATTCCGATGGGACTTCCCTTTTTCCAACATCACCACATTTTCTAGAAAATGGATTAATGCAAGATTATGAATAGTCAAGAAAAAGGAACAACCTTCCAACAGAACAGGACACCAAGATAAGAAATACTTGAGCTTCATTAAAGAACTTATAGCGGCATTTAGTGGCAAGACATGGACATAACTATTTAAGGCAGAGGTGTGCCGACAAAAAAAGACTGGATTGCTAAACTAAGAGTTCTCCATTCTTTAATAAAATTATATACATCGTTCAGACTGAAATTGATCCCTCCATGGAAATGATACAATAAAATCACAAGCCTCTTATATTCTTAACAAGCCACTTCCCAACATAAGTAACAACTTCAGTCTTCAAATTTATATATATACTAAAAACGGAGCTATGATTTAACTTGATGCCTAAAAAAAGTTGTATGTACTTTAAATCTGCTTCATATGCAAATGTTGCATTCATATTATTTAATACTAATTTTCCCAAATCAAATTCCCATATTATTTAGTACTAATTTCCCCCAAAACAGAGTGATTTTTTCCCAAATCAAGTTATGCCTGTAATAAATTCTTTAACTCTATGTATTGCTTATGTGCATTACCAGATATTGAAAAAAATATGCGAATGTAACAGCTCGATGCGATGATGAAAAAACAAAAAAATTCTTTATCAATATAAGTGTTCAACTCGTGTTGTTGGATGTTTGTAATTTCATTCCTCTATTATTCGCATGAAAATAGGAAAATTCATTATACATGCCAATTTTCGCAAAAATGGTATACTCCCACCGGTACAATTTAACATCCGCTCGCAGTTTACGAAAAACATTACCAACAATTTCGTCAACAAAGTATGAGATATACTACATGAAATGGTTAAATGTATACCATTTGATTCATATTCAAAAGAAGTTCTCAATGGCGGATATATATTTTTTATATTTTGTTTACCAAATTAATGGTTGATTTTTTCTAAAACTACGTGAACGCTACTAAATTGTACCGAAGGGAGTACATCCAAAATTAATGGATGTCATAGATAGGTGCGACATTTTATATTTTTTATTTTGCGAATAGTTGCGACATTTTATTTAGCCCTAGTACGAAAGGACAAAAAACTTACATAAAATTGAATCCTAACTAATGCCGACTTCTAGAACACAGAAATATATATTGCTTTCCGCCACACTCCAATGCACCCAGATAGCTAGCGGTGCCTCTGGTCGAAAGTACTCCCTCCGTTTTAAAATATAAGATGTTTTATATTTGTGAAAAAAATAAATCTAGACTTATTTTAGATGTAGGTTTACTTAACTTTGGAATGAATCTACACACTAAAAAAAATCTAGTTTCATTTTCTTTACAAACCTAAAACATCTTATATTTTAAAATGGAGGGAGTACATGCGAAAGAGAGGGCGAGAAGAGAGCAAGTGGGATGCTTGTTGATAGGGATGGGAAGGATCAGGAATTAAACGAGCTCTCCACGTTCCCGTCATCCTGTGCAGGATACAGCTTGCGCATGCAAGATAGTAGATAATCAGACAGATTCCACAATTGCACGTATCAACAGACAACAGGCGAGGACGGGAACTGGCCACGCCAGCTAGAGGCGTGTGAGGACAAGACCAGTTGCAGGGACTCTGATGTTTCGTAGATGAACGGGCACCAACCCTGAAGACTGTAGTAAAACATTTTAGCAGACTGGGACAATTTTACTTGAGCACATTATTAAAAGGACAGACCTACGCGTCTCCCGGGATATGTGGTTTTTATCCCCCGGGTCCCCAGCCAACCACGTGTCTTTTTTTGGATTCAAAATCCCGTTTTTGCTACATTTCTCCCGCTTTTGCTACATTTGTCCCGTTTTTGCTACATTGTAGCAAAAAAGCAGTCCATCGAAAATAAAAACAGACCGACTCGGAGATTTCGCGGAGACCTCGGCGACCGTGTAGCAAAGTTGAGCTAATGTAGCAAACCCGACCTCACCGGAGACTCGCCGGAGGCTTTCGCCGGTAGACCTCACCGGAGACCGTGTAGCAAAAACATTACGTTATTGTAGCAAAAACGCAAAACGGTGGTAGCAAAAAAGTTGTGCTAATGTAGCAGATCTGATCTCGCCGGAGATGACCTCGCCGGAGATCATGTAGCAAAAACTCAACGCTATGAGTATGTAGCAAAATTAGCCCTCGCTTCGTCCAAGGTAGCAATATCATGCCCTCGTAGCAAAAATTTTACGCTATTGTAGCAAAATCGGAGAACGGTGGTAGCAGAAAAAATGTGCTAATGTAGCAGAAATCCAACCTCGCCGGAAAGTTTCACCGAGAGAGCTTGCCGGATACCTCGTCGGAGATCACGTAGCAACATCTTTGCGCTATTGTAGCAAGATCATAAAATAGTTGTAGCAAAAACACTCTAACATTGTAGCATCATGAAGCATTTTTTCGTGGTGAGAAAAACATAAAACGATGTAGCATTCACAAAATACCAGCAAAACAAATACGAGTGTGTAGCTAAATAAATATACAAATGTAGCAAAAGAAGAATACAGATCTGGCGCAAGCCTCCACCGCCATGGCAGCAGGCCACCTTGACCTCTCTTCCCCTTGCCAGCAACAGCACAACCTCGTGGCGCGTGAAGGCGAGCAGGATGAAGGAGGGCGTGGTGTGGAGGAAGGCCCGCAGCGACACCCTGCCTAGAAGCACCATACGAGCGCAGCAGAGGAGGTCACGTCGGAGAAGGACGTCGTGGAGGAACTGGGGGATAAGGGCACGTCGGAGGAGCGCGTCGCGGAGGAGCTCGCCAGACCGCACCTCGGACCCATTCCCTCCCTGCAGAAGGCATGGAGGAGAAGGCGTCCATGGCGTACCTCTGCAAAAGATGGGCTGGGGCACGAATCTGAGGAGGGAGACGGCGGCGGCGAGCTGCGGGAGGGAGGCGGCGACGCGAGCTGCAGGAGGGCAGCGGCGGCCTTGCAGGAAGAAGGCGCGAGTATGAGGGCGGCGCCTTGATGGAGAGAGAGTATGCGCGACGCAAGCCAAAGGTATGGGGAAGATAAGACTAGGCAGTTTTTTCCTGGAAAAACCGCGTGTGGGAGAGACCCGGGGGATCGGAACGCGCGATCCCCGGGAGAACTGTATCATTTTCCTTATTAAAAACAATTATGAATCCTATATCGCACTTGTGTCTTTTACTGGTTCTATCTCTGTCTCACTTCTCATCTCCTCCCCAAGATAATCTGCAATTATGTCCGTTTTTGATAGAGCATCAATCCTTCCTGCCTACTCAGCACCCTGAAAGTATGAGACATTATCAGATCTCCACCGATGGCATGTCAAGGAAAAGAAACTCAGAGGGTGTTGCGTAAGCAGAAGTTTTTTTTAGCAGAAGTTATTACAATGAAACGATTGAAAATACTTTAAAGAACAATTGCATCTTTGAAAAGTTCTACTCCCTCCATTTCAGTTTACAAGTCACGCATGTATATCTAGGTCATCAATTTAAGCACTAAAATATTAATTTTATAGCACAAAAAATATACCATTAGAAACTTCAGATGTTATATTTTTTAATAATATAATTTTTGTGTTATAAAATTAATATTTTAATAGTCAAATTAACGACCTAGGTATACGCGCGCGACTTGTAAACCGAAACGGAGGGAGTACTATTTCTGATCAGATACACGGATGCCGAGGAAACTGCTAGTCCATCAGCAACAAACATGTCAAGAACCCAGTGGATGCAATCGAATCCATATACAAAGAGGGAGAGAAGACAAATTGATATGCTTATAGCAAAGAAAAGATCAGTAGAAATCTTTTAGAGCCTGGAATAAAAAGAAACCATGGTTTGCTACCTACAGAGAACATATGTCCTACCTCTCAGGGTGAAACCATGGAGACCGAGATCTGAGAAATGACAATGGTGGTTCGAGTCTGGATGGTGATGAGGAATTGGCTAGGTGACTTGTGAATTGGAGCAGTGGCATGCAAGTGGGGGCAACTGCACAGGAGAGGTTCATGGTCCTACCTCTCAGGGTGAAAATCCAGGGTCTGGCCTTAATTGGTTGTGTCTGGCAGTGGCCTTGTTGAAGGTATTGTTTTGAGAGCGTGGACTTTCTTCAGGGTGAAAACCTAGATCTTTGATCGGGCGATGACAGTGTTTGTGCATTGTTCCCTTCTTGGAGGCGCCGTTTTTGGAGAAGCTGGATTTCTGGTGTTGTCTTGGTGGTAGTACTGTTGTTTCAATGAATGAGTCACTGTAGCGGGACTTCTCTTTTTTGTAATTTTTCTTTTTTTTGGCTGTGTGCATCCATGTGGCCGCTAGGGAAATGCGTCGTTGCAGAGGCTGGGTGTAATTGGTATCTTCTGATATTAATATATGCTCTTTTCCAAAAAAAAGAGAACATATGTCAATGTAATTCAAGATGTATCTCCTGTTAGACAAAATAATGTAACCTATATGGAGTAGTACTCCACCAGGACTCCCTCTTTGTTTATCTCACATGTAACAAACTCTATCTATCCCGATGCTTTGCATCGTGATATATATTCAACACGCAAACGATGTTATCTCCACGCATCGTTCTCTCCCAAAATCATGTTAACCAACATGGTATCGAGAGCCCCTTCTCTTCCCTTCTAGCGCCGCCGCTGGAGCTAGTCTTCTCCAACGTCGCCGGCTATTCTCCCATACACAAAAAATCCAACAATCTCCCCTCCCCATAGATCCAGGTTCCCTCTACCAATTCCCAAGGTTTTTTCTCCTCCACAAACGACCTACAAACACCCTCCCTCCCTACAGCCTAGACAAAAAACAGCCTCTACAACCTTCTGTTCATGTCGACATCAACAACTCCTTCGGCCACCATTGGATCTCCATCGCCAACGAAGCTCACCCGCGACAACTTCCTCTCATGGCAGACGCAGGTTATGCCCTCCCTGCGCGGTGCCCGGGTTCTCGGGTACCTGGATGGCACTGTGAAGGAGCCGGCCCAAACCATTGAAGCTGAAGATGCCGAGCACAAGAAGATCACTATCGCCAATCCAAATTATGACGTCTAGGTCACCAAGGATCAGGCGGTGGTGAGCTTCCTCGTCAACTCTCTTGGCGATGATCTACTCTCTCATGTGTATGGCCTTGTCCATGCCAAGGATGTGTGGGGTGCTATCCTCGAGCTCTTCTCCACACAATCCAAGTCTCGAGTGTCTACTCTCCGTGGACATCTCACCAATACAAAGAAACTCGACATGACAGGCTCTCAATATCTCACCAAGATGAAAGGTTTCGCCTCCGAACTTGCTGCTGCGGGGAAGCCAGTTGATGATGACGATCTCAAGGACTACATCCTCAATGGTCTTGATGGTACCTACACCCCCCTTGTTGCCTCCATTAATGCAAATCATGCTACCACCGTAGGTGATATGTGCTCGTAGCTTTTATCCTATGAGTCTCGTGAAAACATGCTCGTTGCAATGGGTCAAAACACCGGCACGTTCACTTCCTCCATTAATGCTGCACTGCGCTGCCCACTCTTTCCCGCCACACCATACTCTCAGCCTTCCATCTTCCCTACACCCACCGCCACACCATACCCTCAGCCTCCCATCTTCCCTACACCACCACCTCCATATCACGCCACCACCCAACCTCCACATGCCCCTGCCTCATATCATGCTCCACCAAATTTTCAGCACACCACATACCCCACTTCACCATATGCCTATCCTACACCCTACCAACAACCCATCCAATATTATCAGCCACCCCAAAACCGCCCACCCAACACTCCTCCACCACAACCCCACGGCCATCCTAATCAGGAGCATCAGGATCGGCGCCCCAAAGGGGGGCGAGGCAAGGGTCGTGGGCGCCCTGATCGCATCGCAAGTCCTTGGCAACCTGGTGTGTATTGTCATATTTGCAAGAAGGAAGGACATCCTGCTAATGAGTGTTGGTGGCGCTATGGAGATGACCATGATGATAATTCCCCTCATGAACAAAAGGGCGCCTATGGTGCTTATGGCGTGAACACTAACTGGGTGCTGGACACAGGAGCCACTAATCATGTTGCAGGACAGTTGAATAAGCTCCAAGTCCATGAACCATATCAAGTCCAAGATCAAATTCACAACACTAGTGGACAAGGTATGGAAATTGCTAATATTCGTCATTCAGTTTTGCACACTCCACATACTTCTCTTCAAGTTCGTAATATTCTTCATGTTTCTAGATCTTCCATGAACTTACTTCCTGCTCATAAAATAACTCTAGACAACAATGCCTTCATTGAGATTCACCCATTCTCTTTTTTGATTAAGGACAAGGCAACGCGGCAAATAATGTTTAAAGGTCCCTGCCACGGTGGTCTCTACCCTCTAGTTCCTGTGTCATCGGATTATTCCAAGCATGCGTTGATCACCATCAAGCCTTCATCCTCTATATGGCATCGTCGTCTAGGGCATCCATCTACATTTATTGTTCAGCAAGTTCTTAGGAAAAACAATCTCCCGTATACCCCAGAAATAAATCCTTATATATGTGATCCTTGTCAACAGGCTAAGAGTCATCAGTTGCCCTATCATGTTTCCACTAGTGTGTCCACTGTTCCTTTGGAACAAGTGTTTTCTGATGTTTGGGGTCCAGCTCCTATGTCTTTAGGCAAACATGCATACTATGGAAGCTTCATTGAAGACGTCAGTAAATTTACTTGGATATATCTTCTCAAAAATCGCTCTGAGGTATATCAAGTGTTCCTTAATTTTCAGCAATATGCTGAGCGCAAGTTTGGTAGGAAAATTATTACTATGCAAACTGATTGGAGGGGTGAGTATGTAAAACTTAATGGTTTCTTCCAAAAAGTGGGCATTACACATCATGTTTCATGTCCTCATGCTCACCAACAAAATGGTTCTGCTGAACGCAAACACCGTCACATTGTTGAGGTTGGTCTTGCCTTACTTGTCAATGCCTCTATGCCATTAAAGTATTGGGATGATGCCTTTCTTACAGCCACCTTTCTCATAAATCTCATTCCATCCAAGGTGCTCAGTTTTGAAACTCCTACAGAAAAGCTTCTTCACACTAAACCCAACTATGACTCCCTTCGTGTTTTTGGTTGTGCTTGTTGGCCCAACTTACGACCCTACAACAAAAATAAATTATCTTTCCGTTTAAAACGATGTGTTTTTCTTGGGTACAGTCCACTTCACAAAGGGGTCAAGTGTCTCGATGTTTCTACTGGCCGTGTCTATGTGTCAAGAGATGTTGTGTTTGATGAAAATGTCTTTCCCTTTGCTGAACTTCATCCAAATGCCGGTCGTCGCCTTCGTGAAGAACTCCTCTTACTTCCTCCTAAAAATTTCTCCTCGGTAGACACACATACGAGGGTGCATGCTAATGACCAATATTTCCCAATTTTACTTGTTGTTGATGCTTCTCAGGTAACAGTGCAAAGGGCCTCTCCGAGTTCTTCTGAAGAATCTGCGCCGAATTCTGAAGAAAATTCTGATATTTCTACATCCAATAATGATCCTGAAGAATCTGCTGCTACAGGATAAACAAATGCGGGTCTCGAGGGTGATCTGTCCCCAGAATCCTCCTCGGATCGCGCATCTCCTGCGTCTCCCGCGCCTGCCCCAGAATCTCCTGCGCGCTCGAGCCCGCGCCAATCCGGCTCTGCCACGTCGCCATCGGGTGCAGAAGGTGCAGAAACCGTGTCGCGCGTGTCGTCCGGGCCCCTGACTCCTTTCTCCGCGCGTAGCCAAGAGGAGAGCTCCACGTCGCCATCGGGGTCACCCCGGTCCCCTCCACCAAATGTCCCTTGGCCTGGGCCCACTCCACATCACTCCATGCCATCCCCGACACGGACTGGGGGAGGCAGCGATTCGCCAGCCCCAGGTTCATCTGGCACATCTCTGTACCGCGCGCAGGGCACATCTCCGTACGGTGCAGAAAACGATGCGGGAAGCCAGGATCAGGAAGGACCTCCTTCAGGATCTTCTGTGGCGAGTGAAATTGTGTCATCTTCTGCCGCAGAACCATGTACACGTCTACAAAAAGGTATAAAACAACCAAAAATTCGTACTAATGGCACAATTCGGTGGGCTTTGTTAACATCTACAGGAGAACCTGAAAATTTAAAGGAAGCGTTAGTTGATGCAAATTGGCGACATGCTATGCAAGAAGAATATGATGCTCTTATGAAAAACCACACATGGCACCTTGTTCCACCTGGCTCAAAAAGGAATGTCATTGATTGCAAATGGGTTTATCGCATCAAGAAAAATGTTGATGGTACAATTGGCAGATATAAAGCTCGTCTTGTTGCAAAAGGGTTTAAACAAAGGTATGGTATAGACTATGAGGACACTTTTAGTCATGTTGTTAAAATTGCTACAATCATACTTGTTCTATCCATATCTGTTTCAAAAGGTTAAAGTTTAAGGCAGCTAGCTGTCAAGAACGCGTTCTTACACGGTGTTCTGGAAGAGGAGGTTTACATGAGACAACCACCTGGTTTTGAGTCTTCCGCACTCCAAATTTTATTTGCAAACTTGATAAAGCTCTTTATGGAATGAAACAGGCACCCAGGACATGGTACTCACGGCTCAGTGCTAAGCTTCATACCCTTGGTTTCATACCTTCCAAAGGAGATACGTCTTTTTTTTCTGTTCAATCATTCAGGCATTCTGATATTTCTTCTTATTTATGTTGATGATATCATTGTTACAAGCTCATGTGATGCTGCAATAACGTATCTTCTCAAGAATTTGAGTCATGAGTTTTCTCTCAAGGATCTTGGAGATCTTCATTATTTTCTTGGTCTTGAAGTTCATAAACAACAAAATGGGTTACTCTTGAATCAAGAGAAATATGCTACAGATCTTCATGTTGGTATGAAGGATTGCACAACCTGTCCTACACCTCTGTCTACTACTGATACCTTATCTCTGAAGGATGGAGTTCCACTTGGTCCTGAAGATAGCACATATTACAGAAGTATTGTTGGAGCTCTTCAGCACTTAACATTGACACGACCTGATTTGTGTTTTTCAGTTAGTAAGGTATGCCTGTTTCTTCATGCCCCTACTACCACTCATTGGACAGCGGTAAAAAGGATATTGAGGTATATTCATGATACACGCACAGTTGGACTCACTTTTTGTCGATCTCCTTCTACACTTGTAAGTGCTTATTCAGATGCTGACTGGGCTAGAGATTTGGATGATAGACGCTCTACAGGAGGTTTTGCTATTTTCTTTGGTTCTAACCTTATATCGTGGAGTGACAGGAAACAGCCAACTGTCTCTCGTTATAGTACTGAGGTTGAGTATAAATCTCTTGCAAATGATATAGCCGAACTGATCTGGGTTGAGGCTCTTGTTAGAGAATTGGGTGTTACACTTCAAGAAAAACCCACTCTCTGGTGTGATAATCTTGGTGCTACTTTCCTGTCAGCAAATCCAGTGTTTCATGCTCGGACTAAACACATTGAGATTGACTTCTATTTTGTACGAGAGCGAGTTGCTAGAAAACAACTTGATGTCAGATTCATCTCCAGCAAGGATCAGATTGCCGATGGTTTTACTAAACCACTATGTTCCAAAAAGTTAAATGAATTCATGTGTAATCTAATTTTTTCCAAGCTTTAGATTAAGGGGGAGTGTTAGACAAAATAATGTAACTTGTATGGAGTAGTACTCCACCAG
Source organism: Avena longiglumis (assembly GCA_030063025.1). Lineage (NCBI taxonomy): Eukaryota > Viridiplantae > Streptophyta > Magnoliopsida > Poales > Poaceae > Avena > Avena longiglumis. The sequence continues at coordinate 90,829,646 of CP125974.1, read as the reverse complement.
GACTCCCTCTTTGTTTATCTCACATGTAACAAACTCTATCTATCTCGATGCTTTGCCTCGTGATATATATTCAACACGCAACCGATGCTATCTCCACGCATTGTTCTCTCCGAAAATCACGTTAACCAACATATCCACTCGAAGATCAACCTTCATCTATGTTCAACATGCATAGATCGACTGGTCCAGATGTAGAAGGAAACGATAGCAGCTGTTTGAAAGAGCCCTAGCACTAGCTAGAGGAAAATATGCATCAAAACTAGTAGTGCAAAAAAACTCTATCTATTTTACTCATAATCAAATCAACTTGGTTATTACCCCAAGTAAAAGCTTTACCAGTAAGCCCAATCTCCATGAAAGCCCAGATTTCAAACCAAGCATTAAATTTATCAGACCATTTAAAATCTACATTCCTATTACTCTTATCATCCAAAGATCTAACTAAATTGAAATCACCACACACCATGGCTGGTCCATCCTAATTAACAAAAAGCTCATGTAATTCAGAGATGAATTAACGTTTCTTCTCATCATAAGCAGAGCCATACGCAGTAGTAATCCTAACAATTCTATCGGAATTTTTTATATTAACTACAATGCTAACTAAAAAGGTTCTAATGTCCCAACCTATAACTTCAAAAAGATCTAGATTAATCCCTACAAGGATACCACCCGCGGTCCCAATGGAAGGCAGATAGTTCCAATCAAAATTTCTATTACCAAGAAGGTTTTTCAAAAAGGTTTTACTAAAGCTATCCTTTTTGGTTTCCTGAAACCCTATGTAATCTTGTTGCAGAGGAATGAGGTTATATTCAAATTTTTTTTTCTACCAGGAGCAGAGATGCCCCTACTGTTCCAAAAAAGCAACTAGCATAATAACTTCTTCCTGGGGTGCTTGCCCTGAGATTTATTTACTACTTGTATCCAACCCTTAGCTTCCTCATCAACTCCATCACCATCATGTAATGGAGAGATAAGAATACTACAACTATCAGACTATACTAGCACAAGTAATAGGGGGTCTCTCAAGTTCCACTCCTATCTTGTCAGAGATATCTTCTAAATCTATTGAACTTAAAACATGGAAAGGGTTTTGTTTATTATACCTTTCATCTTTTTTTGGACCTCTAGATTAGTTACTTTCTTCAAGTTCATAGCCTTTTTCAAGATGTTTTCAGACCTATCAAATCGTGCACTCTGTTTGGTTGGTTGGATAGGCCCCCATTTCTGTTTCTTTGGAGCACCCTGATCTAAACCCATGTCAATGTTATCAGAAACATCCTTGTTACTAAAATCTGGCAACAGGTCAACAGGTATATTAGGAATGGAAGACCCCTGGATCCCTGAAAGCATTCCTTGTTGGTATGTCGACTATTCTTCTCCCCATAAAGCTTGAGCCTCAAGATTTGCTTCATTAGGAGGAGACTTGTCCTAGATGAAGGCCCCTTCTCTGTCCACCAGACCCCTCTGAAGCAGCAATTTGAAAACAACACTACCCGCAGTGATTTCCTCGTAAATCCCCATAGATCCTAACCCTATTATTAGTTTGGCATGTCCTCGGAAGAACCAAGAATGAGTTTGAAGGACCATTAAAACCAAAATTTGACCTGATCTTCCTTCACCTATAGATTGCTTATCTATATTACCCCCCTATTGCCCTATTCACTAGGTTCATCTTGTACCTCTTGTCCTTCATCGCTGCATTTGGCAACAGAGGTATCCAAATAAAACCCAGCTGAAACAGATGGCCATGGAAATCAAATAATCTACCAGCGGGTAACTTGGAAGGATCCCTACACTTAATATTGACCCTGACCTCCTTAGTAATGTGGTTGAAAATACTGAGCCAGTCTACATCTTCCAGGATACCACAGGTAGAAACTGCATGGTCCAACACAATCTATTCACACCATTTGGACTAAAGAGTAGTGATAATTACCCAAACTATCTCTAGTGATTTCATATGCTATGGATCATCTTTCCAGGCCTCAACCTGAACCGAGATCCCGTAAGAAAGAAAGGCAAGCATTTCAAAGGTGAGGCAGATCACCGGAAGAAGCCTGACCTCCCTGCTGGTGATGATGTATTTGGTATGGTCAAGGACATAGAAGTAATCCTTGGAAAGGGTCCCGGCGGTCAATCTGTTCCGAACGACGTCGATACCGGACACGCGCTCATGTGGAAGAAGAAATCTATATTTTGGGAGCCACCATATTGGAAAGTCCTACTTGTCCACTCTTCAATCTACGTGATGCACGTGACGAAGAATCTTTGCGTGAACCAGCTAGGATTCCTGGGTGTGTATGGGAAGACAAAAGATACACCAAAAGCACGGGAGGACCAGCAAGTTATGAAAGACCCAAAGAACATGCATACACAGAACAAGACGGATAAAGGGCGTCACTTAAGTCGTGCCTGATATGCTCTTACCAAAGCATATAAGGAAATCTTTTTTGAAGTCCTTTACAGTATCAAGGTGTTGTTTGGCTTCTCGTCTAATATAAAGAGGATAATAAATATGGCAGAGAAAAAATTCCAAAACCTGAAGTCTCATGACTGTCACGTGATCATGACGCAGTTGCTTCCGGTTGCATTGAGGGGCTTCTACCGAAAAATGTTCAAGTACCCATTATGAAGTTGTGTGCATTCCTCAATGCAATATCTCAGAAGGTAATCAATCCAGATATTTTGCCAAGGTTACAGAAGAATGTGGTACAATGTTTTGTTAGTTTTGAGTTGGTGTTCTCACCATCCTTCTTTAATATTATGACGCATCTCCTGGTTCACCTAGTGGAAGATATTGCCATTCTCGGTCCTGTATTTCTACATAATATGTGTAACACCCTCAGAATCGGACCTATGCAAGTTTTAGCGAAACCCGCCAAACCCGCATAGAAACGATTCAAAGGTGCCCACCAGGCACTTTCGTGCGGGTGGAAAACGAAGTAATAACATTACACAACAGTCCTCGATGGGACCCACAGAACAGATATATATACAACAGCGACTCGATGAGTCAAGAATGCAGATATAATATACAAAGATCCAAATCACCTTGAAAACGATAGAGCGTCCAGCTACGGACAAGATGCAAATGGGGCTAAGAGCCCTGCAGAATAACCAATGGCGTCCATAACCTGCCTGTGCCAAGCGGAAGGGTAACCGCTAACGACGCCAATCTCAAAACCTGCTTAAACAAAGGGGTGCCGACAAAGGGCAAAGGAAAAAGAGAGCGTCGATCGAGGCCAGTACACGGCGAGGCTAGAATTCGGCGGTCCTCGCCTACATAGGTATGGTGGACTGAAGGGGCAGCACAGCATGCACTAAACAACCTATAGAGACTCGGTACAACTGGCGTCTATCAGAGGGGGGTAAGAAGGACCTATTCGGAACCAACCTGATTCTACCATCAAACAAACCCATCCTGGCGTTTCCCCCTCGAGACCAAACGAGGAAGTCAACCGAGGAACCCACACAGTTGGCAGTTTTAGATATTCAGTTATCGTTGCAGCAATTACTAGTCAGGTATAGATAATCATCCTGATAAAATAAGCAGTGGGCACTTTTATTTGACCATTCCGTTATAGTTGCCACACTTACTAGTCATTATACAATTAGCATGAGATAACCCAAAACCCAGCAGTTGTTGGTACTTTTATTTAGCCATTCCGTTGTAGTTGCAATACTTACTAGTCAGGTACAATGGTCGCAAGCGACACTCCAAACAAGCAATTTGTGGGCAGTATTATTTAGCCATTCCATTATAGTGAAGCTGATTACTAGTCATTATAAAGTCAAATTTATAATACTACTTTAGTTATGCTTGTCTACGGTCGAGATACTGTGCTCCAAGTCGTCCATAACCGCGGACACGGCTATCAGAAAGTTTTAACCCGACCGGGGTGCACAAATAGCAACACACACTCGATCAACCTCGGAAAAACCAAATCAAAACCCAACGAGGCTTTCACGACAAAGCAATCACAGGATTCAGAAATATTTCAGGGGGCCACCCCATTGAGTAGACCCGCAACGAAGTAAGCTAGCTTCGAGACGGACTCAAGGTTTGCGTCAATGGTGTAACGGGAACCCGAAAGTGTGGCGGGCTTGTCGATACCGAAAACACTCGCTTACCTAAACAGATACAGTGTGCTCCTCGCAATCGTAAAAAGAGTAGCATGGCATAAGTACAGGATAGTAAATAAAACCTCAAACTAGTTTGTGGCCCCAAGAAATAAGATGAATCAAGCTCGCTATGGGGTCCCATAATCCTCCCGGATGTGGATAGCGCGATAAATCAAGGAACGGTATCAAGTACTGGGTCCTCACGGGACACAAGTGGGCGTTCGGAAACCAAATATTATCTATCACCCACCGATGCCTCTGCTTACTTCAATTTTAGTTGTTAAACAGGAATTAAAGTGAACGATAAGTAAAACTATGATCATCTCCAACATCAACATGCGGCAATACTCCAACAACTTTGGAACTTGATGACTCGCACAACGCTTGAGCAGGCGACTACGACGCGCAAGTCCAACTATCTACCAAACAACAGGTAATAGGGTGTGTCCAAGGCAATATAAGGCTGCGAGGGATATCACGGGTACGAAGACTAGAGCATCGCGACACAGATAGCAATAGATCAACAGGAGGGAATAAATACTATAAAAGTAAGATAGGTAGAAAGGGGGAGATGCTCGCCTGAAAACATTGCCGAAGGTTCATCCGAAGATCGGGTCGAAGCTCACATCAATTCAACGGCCTTATCCGCGAAGAAGCAAAACACTAGGATAAACACCGGATGCAATATTTAATACTACGGCAAAAGATCGGGCATGATGCATGCATGATGTATGGCATGACAAAGATGCGATGCAATTAGGTCATGTTAAGCGGAACCAGGGTCCCGACAATTAATTATATGGTTCAAGTTATTTAACTACCCCGCAATTTAAATGTTGTAATATCAGGGCAAGATAAGTTACCGGTTCGCTACACAAATTTAAATGAGGCCAATATGAGACTAGACTTGCCCGCATATGGGCCCCCAAAACCACATGACAATATGCATGCATGATCAATTTAAATATGCAAGAGGGATATATTACATTTATAAAAATAGGGTTCAAGAGAGGGGTCACACATTAGGGGTCTCGACGATCTTGGGGTTCCGGGGTTCGGGGTTCGGACTCGGGGTTCAGGGTTCGACGGAATCGGTCTCGGGGTTGGACACAAGGTGAAGGGCTTGGCGTTCCGGGAAGAAGGGCTTGGTTCGGTATCGAGGGCGCATCGGTCTCGCCCTGGTCGATGTCGTTCTTGTCGTCGTGAAGAACTTGTCGGGTTCGCGGGTCGGGTCGGACTTGGCGTCCGGGGTGAAGCACTTGGCGTTCCGGGGGAGGTACTTGTCACGTCTGCGGTCTTCGGGTCGAAGAACTTGGCTCGCCAGGGTCCGGTCTTCCGACTCCGGGAGGATCGGTTTCCCGGGTCTCGACATCTTCGGTTCCGTGTGGGCGATCTTGGCGTCCGAGGGTTTCTCCGAGTTCAGGGTCTCAGCCACCGGATCCTCGAAGGAGGTCATGGCGTTCCAGGAGGCGATCTTCGTGGTCCAAGTCAAAGACCTTGTCCGCAATCCGACGAGGGTCACCCGGTCGGTAGGTTCTCGCAATTCAGCATCGGCGGTCTTGTGGCTCTAACTTCTAGGAACCATGCGTCTTCCAGGAAACACCGAGACGAGCTGGGAAAACAGCGTTCTGTGGGCGTGACCCCTTACGGCCAAGCATATGTACCCAGCCACAGTCAAACATGGTCAGCTTGGCAAACAGAAGGGACACACACACGGGAGCACAACGACAGAAGAGCTCGAGCAGAGCCAGCAGAGGAGTATGCGGGGAACGCGGCAAAGGCGGGCTGCACTTGCAGACAAGAGGCGTCATGCGGCTGGAAGGCCATGGCGGCGCTTGGCGGGCCGCGGGCTCGGGACGCGAGCGAGATGGTGGCGAAGGGCCAAGGGGCCTGAGGCGGTACGAGGCGGAGGAGGCGCTGGCCGAGGGAAGGGCAGCATGCGGTCGATGAGGGGACAGGCGGCCCAAGGAAGGCGAGGCGGCAGGGAGAGGGCGGCGGGCAGAGAGAGGAGAGGCCACGGGCAAGGCGGGAACGGGAGGAGGAGAGGGGGAGGAGCGGTCGACGCCGGAGGGGAGGCGGCCGGAGGGGAAGGCGACGGGGACCGGAGCGGAGCTTGGGGAGGTCGAGGACGAGCGGGCGGTGGGAGAGGACGGAGCGTCCCGGTGGAAGGAGGAGGCTGGGCGGGCCCAGAGGGAGTGGGGCTGAGGGGACGCCGGCGGTGAGGAGAACGGAGGGTCGGGCCGGCGCTGGGAGAGAAGGGCGCGCGTGGCAAGGGTCAGGCGTGGGGAGCTGCGTGGGGATCGGGGCAGGGCGGTTGGAGGATTGTGTGGCGTGCGTGTGTGTGGGCCTGGGTGTGTTGAGTGTGTGTGGCCTGAGAGGGAGAGGGAGTGAGAGGGGTGAGGTGGCGCGATTTGAGTGGTGGGGGTTTGGGGAGGGGTGAGGTGGCGACATAGGATAGGTTGGGGTGAGGTGGAGGGGTTGTGGGTAGATTAGGATGGGTAGAAAAAGGGTTTGTAGGTTGGACCGTTTTGGAACTGGGGGTCGTCGTTCGGGTCGAATCGGCCCGTTCGACTGCCCCCGCTAAAATAATTTAATATTTTATTTGTGTTAAACGGACCGTTTGCAAAACGTAGTCAGTCAAAACAAAATATTCCGGAGACCCGGTTTTGGTTTTGAATAAAGATGGGGCATTTTAGAAAACAAGAATAGGTTTTTCCGCAAATAGTTTTATGCAAGCAAATGCAAGATGATGACGATGCTCAAATGCAATGTGGCATGATGACATGAGCATGCGGTCATGATGATGCAATGCACAAAAACAACGCGATTTTCTAGTAGTGGTTTTGCGGGATGCCACAATATGTTCCCCTTTGAGAGGTTCATGGGAGTCTTAAATAAATATGTTCATAACCGTGCTAGGCCAGAAGGAAGCATATCCAAGGGCTATGGAACAGAGGATCTCATTGAGTTTTGTGTTGACTTTATTCCTGACCTTAAGTCGATTGGTGTTCCTGACTCGCGTCATGAGGGTGACTAAGTGGAAAAGGCACACTAGGAAAGAAAGCAATGATATGTAGGGATGGGGAATATTTCACTAAAGCACACTACACAGTTCTACATAATTCCACCTTGGCATCTCCCTATATCGAGGAACACAAGAATGTTGTACGCTCCAACAACCCGGGGAAGCCTAACTCATGGATTAGAGATGGACACATGAAGTATTTCGGCGGTTGGATACGGACACATTTCTTGAATGACACCACTGTTGGAGATCAGCTATACTTGTTGGCCGCATCACCATCTTCTACTATATTGAATTTCCAGGGGTACAAAATAAATTAGAATATATTCTACACGATCATCCAAGATAAAAAGAGCACCAACCAAAAAAGTGGTGTCCGCTTTGATGCAACGGACGAGAATGGACAAAAGGACACATATTATGGTTACATAAAGGAGATATGGGAACTTGACTATAAAGTCTCTTTTAAGGTCCCTTTGTTTCGCTGCAAATGGGTCAACCTGAATGGTGAGGGGTAAAGATAGACCAGTTGTACGGAACGACAACAGTGGATCTCAACAATCTTGGTTACAGAGATGAACCATTCGTCCTAGCCAATGATGTGACTCAGGTTTCTATGTGAAGGACATGTCCTCCAGACCGAAAAAAAAGAAAAAAGAAGCAAACGAATACATCATATGATGATCCAAAGCGTCACATAGTTCTTTCAAGAAAAAGAAATATCGTGGGAATCGAGAACAAAACAGACATGTCATAAGATTATAATAAGTTTGATGAAATTCCTCCCTTCACAGTGAAAACTGACCCAAGCATTCCGTTAAGTAAAGAAAATGCTCCATGGTTACGTCCGAAGCGATCATAAGGAAGGGACATACGCCAAGAAGTTAATGGCCTCATATTGTGTACCTCTAGTTCATGTCTGGCCGGTCGGCCGCATATTGTGAACCTAAATGCCATGAGACATGATAGCTCATTTTGTGAAGGATATTTTATGATGTTTGCAATTTTCGAAGTTTAATATTTTTTCTTGCAACTATAACACATAACATGACCGCAAGCGAAGGTTTTTGTATTTTTGATAAATGTAAAACTTTAATTCGGTTGTTGCTTCACAAACTATATATTTCCCGCCATGACCACCGCTTCCTGCCAAGTTTTACCGCCTTTTCCCTCTGACCGGAGCTTTTACTCCTGGTTATAGGCACTAACCAGGACTAAAGATATTTCCCGCCATTTCCCACCGCTTCCCGCCAAGTTTTCCCGCCCTTTCCCTCTGACCGGAGCTTCTAGTCCCGGTTATAGGCACCAACCGGAACTAAAGAAATTTTCCGCCATTTCCCACTGCTTCCCGCCAAGTTTTCCCTCCCTTTCCCTCTGACCAGAGCTTTTAGTCCCGGTTGTAGGCACTAACCGAGACTAAATATATTTCCTGCCATTTGTCACCGCTTCCCACCAAGTTTTCCCGCCCTTTCCCTATATATCTAGGCCGACCGCACCATGGCTATCCACACATCCACACCTTCGTCTCTCACAACAATGGATAGCGTATACTGGGCAATTCTGACTCTCGAGGAGACTGAGGGGTTCCTGCCCCTCCTGTCCCTCAAGGTTCCGCATGCCAGGCAGCCATCACGAACCACTTCTACCAAGAGTTCACACCAGAGCAGCGGATGGATCCCCAGTGGAAACCCGACAACTATGACACCTAAGATGCCTTCTTTGCTAACCAGCGAGAAAGAGAGCTCGCCAGGTACGAGGGTGACGGCCCTCCCCCGGTGAACCACAACGAAGCCGGTCGCCGCTTGTGGTGGGCGAACCGGACTATCATCGGCGTGATGCGCTACATCGCCTGGGAAGACCATCCTCGCCTGCAGTACCCGCAGCCCCCACAGAGCCATAAGAAGGGTGGCGATGGTGAAGGCCGTGGGTGTAGCGGCGGTGTCATCCGGGAGCCCCCTCCCTCATGCGTCGTGAATCCGAGGCCGAAGTGACCATTGCAATTTATTGTCTCTGTATAAGTTTCAACAAAGAGCTGAGCTCATAAGTTTATAATAAATATAAGTTTATGGAGCTCCTAAGTTAAAGAAGCTTTGTTTTGAAATAAAACGGTACATTGTGGTAACTGGGTTCTGCGGTTCTATATGACCGTTGTAATTCTGTTGTCTTATATGCTGCTTTGTTGAGAAATGGGCTTATAAGTTTATCCTTACGATCAAGGGCGAGAATGTTGGATATATAAGTGATCTGCAGTTTTTGGATATACTCCCTCCGTTTCAAAATATAAGATGTTTTAGGTTTGTGAAGAAAATGAATCTAGACTTCTTTTAGTGTATAGATTCACCCCTAAGTTGAGTGAACCTATATACTAAAACAAGTCTAGATAAATTTGCTTCACAAACATAAAACATCTTATATTTTGAAACGGAGGGAGTATAAGTGATCTGCAGTTTTCTGTAGTCAAATAAGTCAAGATTATGGCTTTTAGGGGTTGTTTAATTACAACCATTGGATGTCCTGATCTTGGGCATCCTGACCATCCATCATTTGTGTGTGGTTCCCTGGTACAGGTCCTATATAAAGGGCCCTAGGGTTTGAGAAGAAGACTGAGACAGTCTCTCTCTCTCTCTCTCTCTCTCTCTCTCTCTCTCTCTCTCTCTCTCTCTCTCTCATGCTCACTGATCAAGCAAGGACTAAAAGCACCAGAAAGAACCACTCACTGCTGAAGATCAAGAACAGGAGTGGAAGCAAATCAAGAGGAGGCCATGGCTGGACCTCCAGATCAAGGTACACACCTCTGATCTTATCTTTTGTGGCTTAATCTTGAGCTAGATGATCCTCAGGGATCTAACGATAACAGAATCAAGCGTTAATGATGGCAGGATATGACCGAATATTGGAGCATATTCAGTTTTCCTAATAGGAACAATTAGTGGATGGACGCTCCATTGAGTGATGCAATGTGTACTTCGTGAATGAATCGTTGATACTTCTTTTCTTTGCATGGCCTCTGATCATAAATGGATTATTCTTTTCACGTAATGTTGCTTGAGAAGAAAAAACCTTCAAGCCTTTGAGTTGCCTTCTTGTATGCAGTGCACTTCCAGGCATGTTTCTTTCTGAGGTATGGTTTGTCTTTCTCTTCATTACCTTTGGCTTCACAAAAGCTTCAGCTTCATAAAAGTGATAGATACTGCTCTCTCTTTTCTGAAAAAAAGGTAGAATCAACTACTCCATCCGATCCATAATAAGTGTTGTTGATTTATTATGGATCGGAGGGAGTACTGTCTATGGTATGCATTGGGTCAGTAGCAACAAGGCACTTGCATTGGCTCATGTGAGCCCTAACAGCTAACCTACCAGGATTAACAAAATAAACAGAGCAGCTATGGTTTCTCTTGCACTTGAAAAAGAAACTCGGTTAGAAAGAAAACGTATAGTCCTGAAAGAAAAAAAGGTATATATTGTATCGATTAAGAAGGAAGAAATCAGATAAGTTGCTAATAAGAACATGCTCTTCATCATTTTCTACACTAAAGTCCTACACAGTTTCCCATGTATGAAGCTCCTCATTAGCTAACCTAACGGACTAATCGACCAAAATTAACAAGAGAGCAGTTTTGGGTGCTCTTGCACCTAGAAAATATTGTCAAAGATGAAAGCCCTGTGTGTCAAAAACAATACTGAGATATATATAGATGTCCATTTTAGCCGCTCGTATGCGCTGTCAGTTCATCGGAACTTTCTGCTCAGTTAAATTTAAGAGGATGCAGGGGAATGGGTGCTCGAGTTCTCTAGAAGAACATCAACAGATGATTGAGATCTGTCTCTTCTCTCTAGAGGGATCATGATCTGTCTCTACTCTCTGGAGTCTTAATATGTACTAATAAAATACTGTAACCAAATTATTGCATGTGTTGTGATGTTCTGATACTGTCCATTGCTGATGAACAATGGTTAAGTTGTAGTAACTGTCCTTTTTATTGGAATCTTCACTGACTCTGCAGCATTTACCTCCAAATATAAAAGCTATTCTGGAATTTAAACATGTTTTTGTCAGAATTCTTCTGAGTGTTTTTGTCAGAGTTGTGAACTGGTGTGCTAAATCAATGTGCAACACTCACATACTAGCTCCTAGCACATCTTTTTTGCAAGGAAGGTACAGTTTACTTCTCAAGTACCATGCATGCCTGGGACATCAGTTAGTAGCTGCTAAAGTCCCAAAGTAATTGCATTTCAGCGAAATACTCATGCATGCATGCCACGTGATTGAAGCGTAAGATGTTTCTTCAGTTCATACTGCTTACTGAAACAAGTGACCGACAGAGATATGTGAATTGCTGTTCTCACTCATTTACTGTTCTCCCTCTGTTTCATAATGTAATATGTTTAGGCAAACTAATTTAGTTTGCCAAAAATATGGAGTACATTATGGAACAGACGATGTAGTACAGTATATTGGTAGTTCTGAATGGATTGCTGATATTACCTGCTGCAAAGGTTGGTTAAGCAAACATGAATAGCATCTCGTCACTTAGAGCGTCTTCAGCAAGCCCTGTTATTCAAGCGAAAACAGACGAGCCTCTTCAGCAAGCCCTGTTTCCTCCTCCCCAAAAAGATAGTTCACCACGCACACATTCAAGCGAAAACAGACAAGGTAAATGCAAGAATTAGTTGTCTCGTCTTGTAACATGCAACTAGTTTCCCCTTTTCACTTTCTCTTTGATTTGTTCCAGTTAGAACCAAGCGTTGGCTTGGTGGTAGGGCTAGTGAGTGCGCAGCCAGTCCACCCGGGTTCAAGTTCCCATGGGAGCTGAATTAAACGGGGTTTTATCGACGAATCATTCCCCGGGGGTTAATGTTTTTTTATTTGTTCCAGTTTACTTGCAGGCTAATCTGATATAGACAGATTTAAGGCCACTGCTAGGCCCTCAAGATGGTCATGTGTTTTCTTCTGCAATTCCCGCATTTTTCTGTTCTTAGTACATTCGTAGAATCCTATGAATCTAAGAAACCCCTCCATAGGATATTTCCATGAATTGACTAAAATCTCTTGGTTAATTTATTTTCTCTGTTGATGCAACCAAACGACCTTTGGCTGAAACTCAGTCCTGTAGTATTCAACTTAGTATGTAGCTAGTGATTTGTTTTTTGGGCCAGATTCCTTTGGGATTGGTTCCAGATTGTGCTCACTAATCCAAACTTGGTATGGAGTAGAGAAGAGCATCATCAGCACGGACTATTCTATTCATTTCCTGAATGTTTGCCCTCTGACATGATTGATCTGTGACATCTTTCCAGGGATTCTCGGCGATGGTTAGAGCATGCAAGAGCTGCGAGGGAACAAGGTTTGTTAGAAGTCATGATCTCTGTATACTGTGTGCGAAATCCAGAGACATTTGCCCTGCTGCAAGTCAAGGATCATATGAACCTACAATACCTTCTTTGTCTGAGGAATCATCAGGTTACCTTGTCGACACAACTGTATTTGTGCTTATTGAGACTTTTTTTTTTGTCTTCAGTGCAGGTTCTCGCACTCCTTGTACTCTCTTACAGCAGATTTCGATGAATCTGAAGATTTGGCTTTGGATCATGGCTTATCAAGACAATGTGAACGGTCAGAAGCACCGGACAAGACAATGGATGCACTTGTCCAGACAAAAAGTAAAAGTACAGATTAGATTCTCCTTCACCAAGTGTCTCTAGTTTACCGTCAATATCGAGTTATCAAGAAACTATATTCCTTTTGAATTTAGTCTTGCAGCCATGTCATAGAAATGACATTATTCTCCTGAACCGGACATCTATACTTACCTACATGAAGAAGTTCACTTATTTCACCAACGTAATTTATCAAACCACCATTTTAACTTGTTCCTTCTCTCTATCTGCAAAATACAAGGAATTCGGTCAAGAGTGTTGAATAAATTCAGTAGCCGTTAGACTATAGTTTAGCAGTTTCAGAGTTTCAGTTTTAGGTGTCAAGTTTGTTATTCAGTTAGCTATTTCATAGCTGGGCGCTGACGCGGTTTGTGCACAGGCCCTGGTCGTTAGGATCGTCGTGGGCTCGATCCGAGGTGTGGGATGGCGCATCTCTGTAGGGATAGTGGCGAGAGTCACGGCATGTCTTTGCTTTCCTTAGAATAAAAGGAGAAGGAAGAAAAGCAGTAAAGTTTTAACGCTGCACAAAAACTCCTGAGTGTTCATCGTCTACCTTTCGCTCTTTCTCTCGTTCGATCGTGTGTGGTTGTAGGTTGAAAGCTGACAAGTGGTATCAGAGCCACATCGAGGATGCCGAAGGGTGTAGGAGATTCGTCCAAGAAACCTGGCGATCAGCAGGATGAGGACGTGGTCAAGCTCGGGTCGCCATCGGCATCATCACGCGCGCTCACCGCCCCACTGGCTGGGCGCGATGCGGCAGGGATCACGGGCACGACGTGGCCGACCCTGACGCGCACCAACTACAACACCTGGTCGCTCCTGATGAAGGTGATCCTGCAGGCCCGGCGCCTCTGGGATGTCATCGAGACTGGAAAAGGGGAGTACGAGGATGATCGTGCGGCCATGGAGGGAATCCTTCGCTCTGTACCAGTGGAGATGATCCCCACGCTTGCCGTCAAGACAATGGCGAAGGAGGCCTGGGACGCCATCAAGACGATCCGTGTTGGGGCCGAACGTGTGCGCGAGTCCAAGGCGCAGATCCTGCATGGACAGTACGAGGAGATTCGCTTCAAAGCGGGTGAGTCTGTCGATGACTTTCGGTTGCGGCTGCAGGAACTAGTCCACCAGTTGGAGGTTCTCGGCGATCCAGTCGACGACAAGAAGGTGATCCTCAAGTTCCTCCGTGTCATCCCCAAAAAGTACAAGCAAATGGCACAGTCCATTGAGAGTCTCCTTGATCTCAATACCTTGTCCATAGAAGAACTCATGGGCCGTCTCAAGGTCTATGAGGAAGACGACGTCGAGGACGAGCCCGCCGGAGCACGTGGTGGTAGGCAGTGGTAGGCAGCTGCTGCTCACTGAAGAGCAGTGGCGTGCACGCATGAAGGGCCAGGAGAGCGGCGGCTCCTCTGGCAGCGGCGGTAGCAAGAACCATCGCAACAAGGGTCGCGACACGCGCGACAAAGGGAAAGCTGGCAACAATGCCGGTGGCGCCACCCGCGACAACAAGTGCCGCTACTGTGTAAAGCTCGGGCATTGGGCGCGCGATTGCCGCAAAAAGAAGAGGGAGGAGGCCCATCTGGTGAAGGAAGGCGAAGAGGAAGGGCAGCAAGCGCTTCTGATGGCGCAGCTGTGCCCCGCCGTCGACGAACTTGAGCACATCGGCGGGCGCATCTTCCTCAGCGAGGAATGGGCCAAGGTTCGTATTGGCGACGAGCGCGAACTGGCGGACGTTCCATGGTACCTTGACAGCGGCGCGTCAAATCACATGACGGGCAGCCGCTCTGTCTTCGCCGACCTGGACACGCGGATGACGGGCTCGGTACGATTCGGCGACAACTCCGTCATCGACATCTGCGGCAGAGGAACCGTGGTGATCATGGTGCGTGGTGGTGCGCACCGTGCGCTGATGGATGTGTACTACATCCCCAAACTGAAGACCAGCATCGTGAGTTTGGGCCAACTCGACGAAAACGGGTGCCTGTCGGCGATCCGCGGCGGCTTCATGACGGTGTGGGATCGCAGTAACCAGCTCCTCGCTAAGGTACCTCGTTCACCAAATCGCTTGTACAAGGTTGCTCTCCATATCGCATAGCCCGCGTGTCTCTCTGCTCGCAGCACCGACGCGGTGTGGGTGTGGCACGAGCGGCTCGCACATCAGAACTTCGGCGCCCTCCGCACCATGTCACGGCAGGAGCTCGTCCGCGGCATGCCTCACATTGATCCTGCCGATCAGATCTGTGATGCGTGTCTGGCGGGAAAGCAACGCCGAGCACCGTTCCCGCAAGTCGCCAAGTTCAGGGCTTCGGAGCGCCTGGAGCTGGTCCATGCGGACCTGTGCATCCCCATATCGCCGCCAACGCCCGGCGGCAAGAGATATTTCCTGCTGATGGTGGATGACTTCAGCCGCTTCATGTGGCTGGTGCTACTCACCACCAAGGACGAAGCCGAGGCGGCCATCCTTCGCGTCAAGGCCGGAGCCGAGGTGCAAAGAGGGTGCACGCTCCGAACGCTGCGTATCGATCGCGACAGGGAGTTCACGTCGCGCTCCTTCGAAGAATTCTGCGCTGACAATGGTGTGCAGCGGCACTTGACCGCGCCGTACTCGCCGCAGCAAAACGACGTGGTTGAACGGCGCAACCAAACTGTGGTGGCGGCTGCACGCAGCATGCTCAAGGGGCGTGGCGTCCCAAGCACATTCTGGGGGGAGGCGCTGTCAATGGCAGTATACTTGCTGAATCGTTCCTCCACACGCGCCGTCGAGAACGCCACCCCGTACGAGCGGTGGCACAGCACGGCGCCAGATCTTCGGCACCTGCGCGTCTTCTGATGCATAGTCCACGTCAAGACGGCAAGGCCACACCTCAAGAAGCTCGAGGACCGCAACACCAAGATGGTGATGCTCGGCTACGAGCCTGGCACCAAAGCCTACAAGGTGTTCGACCCACTCACACAACGTGTCCATGTGACACGCGACGCTGTGTTCGATGAAGCCGCAAGCTGGACCTGGGAGGTGGACGGAGTAGCGATGCTACAAGGAGATTTCGAGATCGAGTACACTCCGCCCCATGCAGAGCCACGTGGGCGGAGCTCGTCTTCACGATGCCACCCCTGCTATGCCAGAACGCGCCGAGAACACGCACGGCACGCTACCGGCCTCGCCAGAGCGTGCCCAGGACGCGCACGACGCGGATGATCCCGGAACTCTAGCACCACAACGTCACGCCAAGGTGGAGTTCGTGACACCTCCTTCATCGCCCACGCCCTCGGCAGAGGAGCGTGACCCTGATGTGCGTCGGTACATCACTACCGGAAATCGAGATGCTGCTGGGTGTATTCTTGTTTGCCGAGTGTTTAGATACCGGATACTCGGCAAACAAAATGTTGCCGTGTATCATACTTGTTACACTTGGCAAACAAGTGACTCACGGCAAAGTTGACAGTTTGCCGAGTGTACTAGCAAAAAACACTCGGCAAACAAAGACATACACAATAAAATAGAAAAATACACTCGGTAAAAGTTTGATACACGGCAAACCATCGTACCACGTGTCCTTCCAAGCCGCACCAGACGGTGCAACTGACGGCATTAGGGTTTGCCGAGTGTCATTTAACGTACACACGGCAAACTTTTGTCAAGAAACTTTCTCCTCCCACGTGGGCCAAAAAAATTAGAGTTTGGGTCTAAATTTTGCCGTGTGTCAGACACGAATACTCGGCAAAGATTCCTTTTGCCGTGTGTCAGACACAAATACCCGGCAAAGATGCCTTTTGCCGTGTATCAATTTTTTTACCGTGTGTTTTATTCTGATACACGGCAAAAATATGAGAAAACCTATTTTTAACTTTTTAAAATTGTTTAACTCGTTAATCTCACATAATTTTTTTAATTCTCGGATGAAATAGCATATTGCGAACCTAAAAATGATTTTTCCAAAAAATCATGAGCATCAAATCATGTACCTATAGTTCAAATCTGACTCACTTCCTACCGATTCGGCAGGTATTTGTCTTTTTCACGAGAGGTGGACGGAAAGGTTTGAGATACTCTGATTAGGATATTGTCCATGCATGATAGTCTACTATATTTAAACAATGGGGTGGTACCATTTCGAAACTTTTATTTTGTGGTTACTTCACAAAACACCAGTATTTTGCACTCGGAAAATGAAAAATAGCTTTTTGGTGTGATGAAAAGGAAAACTTCCTCATGCAATATTGTTCATAATCCCATGATGCACTTGCGTGCATAATATGGTCACAATATCAGAAACTATGCCGCGATTCTGGCTATAATATTGGTCATTTGACCTGAAAGATAGGAAATCTCGGTTGAGATAGGTCATTTTGTGAAGTTTTTTTTAGACACAATCAATATACCAAGTTTGGTAATTTTCCTTGCAACTATGTCACATAATATGACACCACGCGAAGGCTTTGAATTGTTTCGATCGTTTCTAAATTTTTTATGCCTGTTTTAAACTATCGTCAAACTTTCTAAATCTGCGGGCATGAAGATTCTTAGCTTGGGGCCGAGTCTCGCTAAACTTTCATTGGATCTCTGATAAAATAGCATATTGTGAACCTAAAAATGATTTTTTTAAAAAATCATGAGCATCAAATCATGTACATGTAGTTTAAGTCTGACTCACTTCTTACCGATTCGGCATGAATTTGTGTTTTTTACGAACGATGGAAGGAAAGATTTGAGATACCCCGGTTAGGACATTGTCCATTTAAGGTGGTCTACTATTTTTGAAAAATGGGGTGGTATCATTTTAAAACTTTTATTTGGTGGTTGCTTCACAAAACACCCCGTTTTTTGCACTTGGAAAATAAAAATGGCTTTTTGGTGTGATGAAAAGGAAAACTTTCTAATGCAATATTGTTCACAATCCCATGATGCATATGCGTGCACAATATGTGAACATTATCGGAAACTATACCGCAATTCTGGCCATAACATTGGTCATTTGACCTAAAAGCCAGGAAACCTCGATTAAGATCGGCCATTTTGTGAAGGTTTTTTTGAGACACAATCAATATACGAAGTTTGGTATTTTTCCTTCCAACTATGTCACATAATATGACACCACGCGAAGGATTTGCGTTGTTTCGATCGTTTTTGAATTTTTTATGCCTGTTTTAAACTATCGTCAAACTTTCTAAATCGGCGGGCATGGAGATTCTTAACTCGGGGATGAGTCTCGTTAAACTTATTGGATCTCTAATGAAATAGCATATTGTAAACCTAAAAGTTATTTTTCCAAAAAATCGGGAGCATCAGATCATGTATCTATAGTTCAAATCTGACCCACTTCCTACCGATTCAGCAGGAATTTGTCTTTTTCACGAGGGGTGGACGGAAAGGTTTGAGATACCCAGGTTAGGAAATTTTTCATGCAAGATGGTCTACTATTTTTTAAAAATAGGGTAGTACCATTTTGAGACATTTATTTGGTGGTTGCTTCACAAAACACCCCATTTTTTGCCCTCAGAAAATGAAAAATGGCATTTTTGTGCGACGAAAAGGAACTTTCTCCTGCAATATTGTTCACCATCCCATGATGCACATGCGTGTATAATATGGGCACATTATCGGAAACTATGCCGCGATTCCGGCCATAACATTGGTCACTTGACCTGAAAGTTAGGAAACCTCGATTGAGATAGGTCATTTTGTGAAAGGGTTTTTTCAAACACAATTAATATACCAAGTTTGGTATTTTTTCTTACAACTATGTCACATAATATGACAACACGCTAAGGTTTTGCATTGTTTTGATCGTTTTTGAATTTTTAATGCCCGTTTTAAACTATCATCAAACTTTTCTAAATCGACGGGCATGAAGATTTTTAACTCAGGGCTGAGTCTCGCTAAACATGTATTGGATCTCTAATAAAATAGCATATTTAAACCTAAAAATGATTTTTCGAAAAAATCATGAGCATCAGATCATGTACCTATAGTTCAAATCTGACCCACTTCCTATCGATTCAGCAGAAATTTGTCTTTTTTACGAGGGGTACACCGAAAGGTTTGAGATACCCAGGTTAGGACATTTTCCATGAAAGGTGGTATACTATTTTTGAAAAATAGAGTGGTACCATTTTGAAACTTTTATTTGGTGATTGATTCACAAAACATCCCGTTTTTTACACTTGGAAAATGAAAAATGGCTTTTTTGTGCGGCGAAAATGAAAACTTTCTCCTGCAATATTGTTCACCATCCCATGATGCCCATGCATGCACAATATGGACACATTATCAGAAACTATGCCGTGATTTTTGCCATAACATTGGTTATTTGACCTGAAAGCCAGGAAACCTCGATTGAGATAGGTCATTTTGTGAAGGTTTTTTAAGATACAATCTATATACCAAGTTTGGTATTTTTCCTTGTAACTATGTCACATAATATGACATCTCGTGAAGGTTTTGCATTGTTTCGATCGTTTTTGAATTTTTTATGTCTGTTTTAAACTATCGTCAAACTTTCTAAATCGGCGGGCATGATTAGCTCGGGGCCGAGTCTCGCTAAACTTTCATTAGATCACTTCCTGTCGATTTGGGAGAAATTTGTATTTTTTTACCAGAAAGCTTTGAGATACCCGGTTAGGACATTGTCCCGAGACGGAGCCAACTATTAGGATTGGAGGGGGCTGAATCATGTTGGAGGGGACAAAATTGCTTAGAGTCACTAAGTATAAGCATGAATAGTAAAGCATTTCTTAATAAAATCAAATCATTGGGGGTGGCTTAGCCCTTGTTCGTCCCCCTTTCCTCCGTTCCTGACATTATCCATACAAGATGGTCTACTATTTTTAAAAAATGGGATGGTATTATTTTGAAACTTTTATTTGGTGGTTGCTTCACAAACACCCCGGCCAGAGGGCGTATTCCCCGCGTCCCGAAAATATGACAGTCTCCTCAATTTAGAAATCACTTGCTGATTATTCTCGTCAGTCTTATCAGCATGGGCGCATATACTCATTCCTTAGTCCGCGACTCTAAGTTTTGTGCCCTAGAACTGATCCCTAATAATTTAGAGGACTAAAATTTTGTTTTTTGCAAAAAATATTTTAACCAAAATATGAATATTACAAACCGGATTAAATGTATTATTTTCGAATTTTCTATGCATGTCTGGGTCATAAATTTATCGAGTGTTTTTGTTGGACACTCGGCAAACATGTTGCACACTGATTGGTCAAATACACAGTCCCACAGATCGGGGCTTTCAACCGTTCGATCATGGAAGAATCAAAGGACACTATGTATGTTCCTTTCCCTGTCTCGCTTAACCCTTTTTTTATTTCTCTGTCCTTTTATCCTGTACACGTCAGAGAGCCACCCACCACCATCTCTACATCCCCAACCACCGACGCAACTCTGCTCTTCCTTGATCCCCTTTTTCTTCCATAGCCTCGTCTCCACCGCTCCGGCCAGCTACTCGCCGGCCAGCCAAACCTCGCCGCCGCCACGCCCCTGCGACCCTCACTGTCGCGTCGTGGTCCCCGTCGTGCCGTGGGAGACAGCCATCTTCGCCTACCTGCATCCCGCCATGGCCGCGGCCTTTGGGCTCGAGCGCAGTGCCTGCGGCTCCCCGCCGGCCCCTCGCTCCTCCCGTCTGTCGGTTGTCCCCACCGGCAACCGCTTCCTGCTGGTGGTGCAGGAGTCCCCATACGTCTTTGATTCCCCCTGCCCGCCACCGTACTCGAAGGCCCCCGAGATGCACGCGCCCCCGGCCTCCTCTCCGAACTGCTGGAGGTCACCCTCAGTATCGGCGCCCGGATCCGGCCACATCTGGTACTTGGCTCTCAGGAGGGACTAGGGAGAGGTCCGGGCGAGAAGCGCCGGAACGCCGTCGTGGTCGACGTGCAGGTCGTCCATGGCTAGGCCTCGCGTTGGCGTGGCTGGCGCCCTCCTTCCTCACTAGACACCAGGCAGGGCGGGTGTAACACCCTCAGAATCGGACCTATGCAAGTTTGAGCAAAATTCGCCAAACCCGCATAGAAACGATTCAAAGGTGCCCACCAGGCACTTTCGTGCGGGTGGAAAACGAAGTAATAACATTACACAACAGTCCTCGATGGGACCCACAGAACAGATATATATAACAACGACTCAAAGAGTCAAGAATACAGATATACGGTACAAAGATCCAAATCACCTTGAAAACGATGGGAGCGTCCGACTACGGACAAGAAGCAAATGGGGCTAAGAGCCCTGAAGAATAACCGATGGCGTCCATAACCCTGCCCAGGCCAAGCCGGAAGGGTAACCACCGCTAACGTCGATCTCAAAACCTGCTTAAAAAAGGTGCCGACAGGCAAAGCGGAAAAACAAAGAAGGGCGTCGATCGAGGCGATGCAGCGAGGCTAGAATTCGGCGGTCCTCGCCTACATAGGTATGGTGGACTGAGCGGCAGCGACAGCATGCACTAAACAACCTATAGAGACTCGATACAACTGGCGGTTATCAGAGAGGGGTAAGAATGACCTATCCGGATCCAACCTGAAGCTAACACCAAACAAACCCATCTCGAGTTTCCCCTCGAGACCTTTCGAGGAAGTCAACCGAGGAACTCACTCGGTTGGCGCTTTATTTATTCAGATTATCGTTGCAGTAATTACTAGTCGGTTTAGATAATCGTCACGATAAAGTAAGCGATGGGCACTTTTATTTAACCATTCCGTTATAGTTGCAACAATTACTAATCGGAATCTGATAGCATGAGATAAACCCGAAACCAGCTATTGGTACTTTTATTCAGCCATTTCGCTAGAAGTTGCAATACTTACTAGTCGATACATTTGTCGCATGGCGACAACCAAGCAACAAGTGGGCAGTATTAATTAGCCATTCCGTTATAGTGAAGCTGATTACTAGTCATTATAAGTCAAATTAATAGTAAACTTTAGTTATGCTTGTCTATGATCGAGATCATGCTCCAAGTCGTCCATATCCGCGACACGGCTTTCGAGAAAGTTTTACCCGGCGGTGCACCAATAGCAACACACGCCGATCAACCTCGGAAAAACCAAATCAAAACCCAACGAGGCTTTCACGGTGAACAATCACAGATTCAGAAATATTTGGGGCCACCCTTAGAGTAGAATCATAGCGGAGTAAGCAAGCTCGAGACGGCCTCAAGGTTTGCGTCAATGGCTGTAAACGATCGGGAACCCGAAAGTGTGGCTGGGCTTGTCGATACGCGTAAACATTCCGCTTCCAAAAGCGATGCGATTAATGCACCTCGCATCGTAAATAAAGCGATAAAGCATGGCATAAGTCAGGTAATAATAAAACCTCAAACTAGTTTGTGGCCCCTAGAAATAAGACTGAATCAAGCTCTGCTCGGGGTCCCATATACCTCCCGGATGTGGATAGCGCGCAAAAACAAGGAACAGGTATCAAGTACTCGGGGTCTTACGGGACACAAGTGGGCGTTCGGAAACCAAATATTATCTATCACCCACCGATGCCTCTGCTTATTCAATTTTAGTTGTTAAACAGAAAGTAAAGTGACGATAAGTAAAACTAGAATCATCTCCAACATTAACATGCGGCAATACATCAGCAACTGTGGCATATGACGACACACATCAGCACTTGAGCAAGCAACTACGATGCGCAAGTCCAACTATCTACCAAACAACAGGTGATAGGGTGTGTCCAAGGCAATATACGGCTGCAGGGGATATATCGGGTACGGAAACTAGAGCATCGCAACACAGATAGCAATAGATCAACAGGAGGGAATAAAGACTATAAAAGTAAGATAGGTAGAAAGGGGGAGATGCTGCTTTGAAAACATTGTCGAAGGTTCAACGAAGATCGGCGAGCTCACATCAACTCAACGGCCTTATCCGAAGAAGCAAAACACTAGAAGAAACACGGATGCAATATTTAACACAGCGGAAGATCGACATGATGCATGCATGATGTATGACATGGCAAAGGTGCGATGCAATTAGGTCAGATTAAGCGGAACCGGGGTCCCGACAATTAGTTAGGTGGTTCATGTTATTTAGCTACCCCGCATATTAAATGTTGTTTAGCAAGGCAAGATAAGTTACCGGTTCGCTACACAAGTTTAAATGAGGCCAATATAAGGCTAGATTTGCCCGCATATGGGCCCCATATTTAATTATTAGGTGAATCGGCATAAGGCCCCCAAACCACAGATATGCATGCGAGATGACAAATAGATATGCACAAGTTGTTATGCTATAAAATTAGGGTTTTCGGGAGGGTTCACACATTAGGGGGCTCGACGATCTTGGGGGTCCGGGGTTCGGGGTTCGACAGGGTCCAGGGTTCGACGGTCTCGGCGGGATCGTTCTCGGACTCCGGGGGTTAGGGTCTTCGGATCGGGGTAGATCTTATCGCATTCGCGATGGTCGGCCATGTTGTCGGTCCTCTTGTTCGGGTTGAAGCACTTGTCGCATCGGGGTCTCGGCGGACTCGGTGTCCGGGGTGAAGCACTTGACGTTCTCGAGGGAGTACTTGTCGCACCGGTTTTCCTTCGGGTTCTCTGTCGATGATCTTGTCGTCGAGAAGAACTTGTCGGGTCCGCGTGTCGGTCGGTCTTGGCGTATCGATGGATCGGTCTTCGGGTCCGTGAAGGCGATCTTGGCGGCTTCGGATCCGGAAAGGCGCACTCGACGTTCCGGGGAGGAGACCTCGGCGTCTAGTCCTCGGTCATCGGATCCGTGAATGAGAACTTGTCGATCCGCGATGAAGATCTTGGTGGTTCCGGGATCGGGCTTTGTCGGGATGGGTCTTCGGCGTTCTGGGTTCCTCGGAGTCCGTGTCGACGGCGCACCTAATTGGGACCACAAGATGAAGACACACCGCCTTGATGCTGCCGACACGTGCGAGAGCCACACATGCCAGTTCCCGACGGCGAGTAGGACATGGTGTGGCGGGCTTGAGCCTGTTGCAGCGACCTTGACGGCGCGGCAAAGGCGCGGGAGGCGGTGAGGTTCTGGCGGCGGCGCCGCGGTTCGACGGCAAAGCGGCGCGGAGCTTCAGGGCGCGGTGGTAGGAGGCTGGGGTGACGCGGGCATGGCGGACGGGCGCTGGGAAGGACCGCCAGCGAGGGCGGCCCTCTCACGGCCCGAGGCGGGCAGCCAAGGCGGCAGCAGGGCATCGAGGCGTGGCGTCCGCTTCGCTGTGGCCAGCGAGGGGACGGTCCGGGCGGGCGGGCTGCCGAGCGGGCGAGGAGAGGCGGAGGGCGGGCGGGGCGCCGCCGAGAGGCGGTCCGCGAGTGGGTCGGGCGAAGCTCGAGCGGGCGCCGAGGAGGCGGCGCCATGATCGGTGGCGGGAAGCGTCCTTAAGCGGGCGGGGCGGTTACTGGGAGGGAGCGGAGGAGGCCGGAGGCGTCTGCGAGGATGGCGGTTGGTGGCGGACGGCGAGTCGCTCGGCCAACTGGTGGTGGAGTGAGGTGAGGCGGGGACTGGCGAGCGATCCTTGGGCTAGGGGCTCACCGAGAGGGATATAGGAGGAAGGAGCGGCGGGGCGTCTTGAGGGGAGAGGCGCTGGCCTGTGCCAGGTAGGCGGGGCGAGGGAGCACGCGGGCAGAGGGAGAGGAGAATGAAGATGAACAGGGGGAGAGGTGGGGTGTGTGGTGGGGCCGGCGGGAGTGGTGGGACCCAAAGGCGGAGGGCAGTCTGGGGCCTGGGTGGAGAGGGTTGCAGCGTCGTTGCATGTGCGTGGCGTGTGCGGCGTGGGTTGTGTGGGTGCTAGTGTGTGGGCAGGGTCTAGAGGGAGAGAGAGAGGGAGTGGGTTGGGACAAGTGGCGGTTTGGGGTTGGCTAGGGAGAGGGAAAAGATGAGGTGGCATGATGTGATTGGGGGGAGTGAGGTGGAGGGTGAGAGAGGGTAGATTAGCTGGTAGGAAAAGTTTTCTGGGGTGGCCTAGGCTGGACCGATTTAGAAAACTGGGGCGGTCGTTCGGGTCGGTCGGCCCGTTCGACTGCTCCGGCCAAAAATAAATAAATCTTTTATTTAATTTAAACGGCGGAAGAAAAACCGATAGCGGCCAAAACAAAATAATCCGGAGCCCCGGGGTTTGGCGTTTGAATAAAGATGGGGCGTTTGGGAAAATAAATCGGGCTTTGCAAAATAGTTTTGGCAAACAATGCATGATGATGACGATGCAATGCACAAATTCAACGCGATTTTCTAGTAGTGGTTTTGCGGGATGCCACAATTCGACACCACTAACAAAGGATCTACTCGAGATCCGCCTCATGGTACCGGAGGGAAAGCCGGCGACCTGCATCTTCTCACTTCGGGTAGATCCTCACGACACCACTAACAAAGGGTCGTTGTTCCTGATCGTCGAGAGCACACTCCGGAGAACCAAAGGACGAAGATAGAGGCATCAACGATAAGGCCACCCCTAACTTCCGTTAGAAGAGGGAAAAGTTACATCGATCCACCAGTTCGATGTACGAAGCTTAAAGAAGAGTCGGTAGGGTGATCAGTCCATCCGGGACCCAACTATCAACTCTATACATGGGTAGGAGAATCAGGCAACTCAACTCTCGAGATTTAGACTGAAGATCTTCATAGGTGGTATCCGGAACAAAGGGATGCGGCCAGCAGAGATTGTATGAAAGACACACTGATTAGGTTTCGCGATGGTTCCATTGGCATGAACAACACGTGCTCAAGGTCGACTCCAACTTCACCAAAGCTCGTCCTTCTCATATGTTTTCCAACGACACCGATATCCAGCAAGGAAACACATAGGGATAAGGAGCTCAAGAACAAAAGATCGGATGAAGGGTACAACAGACAAGTTGCCGATTGATGATCGTAGCACCCCCGTTACAAAAGGGAGAAAGCGAAACCCTGAAGGTACGACGGAAACCCAACCACGAGAAATCCTGGACTCGAAGAGAGAGAAGAGAGCGGATTCAGAACACGTCGAGATAAGAGGTGAATAGCAGAGGGGTAAGGAGTAAAATCAGACCTAACCAGAACTATCCAACAGATTTTCAAAAATAGTTTTGACACTCTACTTCGGCCGTTAGCTAGGTTATCCTACAGGCTGGACTTGTGGGGTATCGCAACTGCTGAGCTCTGATACCACTCTGTAACACCCTCAGAATCGGACCTATGCAAGTTTGAGCAAAATTCGCCAAACCCGCATAGAAACGATTCAAAGGTGCCCACCAGGCACTTTCGTGCGGGTGGAAAAAGTAATAACATTACACAGTCCTCGATGGGACCCACTGAGCAGATATATATAACGACTCAAAGAGTCAAGAATACGATATACGGTACAAAGATCCAAATCACCTTGAAAGCGATGGGAGCGTCCGACTACGGACAAGAAGCAAATGGGGCTAAGAGCCACGAAGAATAACCGATGGCGTCCATAACCTGCCCGTGCCAAGCGGAAGGGTAACCACCTTCGGCGTCGATCTCAAAACCTGCTTAAAAAAAGGGGTGCCGAGGCAAAGCGAAAAACAAAGAAGGAGGCGTCGATCGAGGCGATGCAGCGAGGCTAGAATTGGGTCCTCGCCTACATAGGTATGGTGGATCAAGGCGGCAAAGATGCACTAAACAACCTATAGAGACTCGATACAACTGGCGGTTATCAGAGAGGGTAAGAATGACCTATCCGGATCCAACCTGAAGCTAACACCAAACAAACCCATCCTGGAGTTTCCCCCTCGAGACCTTCGAGGAAGTCAACCGAGGAACTCACTCAGTTGGCAGTTTTATTTAATCAGTTATCGTTGCAGTAATTACTAGTCAGGTTTAGATAATCGTCCTGATAAAGTAAGCAGTGGGCACTTTTATTTAACCATTCCGTTATAGTTGCAACAATTACTAATCAGATACAGATAGCATGAGATAAACCCGAAACCCAGCAGTTATTGGTACTTTTATTCAGCCATTTCGTTGTAGTTGCAATACTTACTAGTCAGATACATTTGTCGCAAGCGACAACCAAGCAAGCAAGGGTGGGCAGTATTAATTAGCCATTCCGTTATAGTGAAGCTGATTACTAGTCATTATAAGTCAAATTAATAGCAGTAAACTTTAGTTATGCTTGTCTATGATCGAGAATCATGCTCCAAGTCGTCCATATCCGCGGACACGGCTTTGAAAGTTTTACCCGCCGGGTGCACCAATAGCAACACACGCCGATCAACCTCGGAAAAACCAAATCAAAACCCAACGAGGCTTTCACGGTGAACAATCACAGATTCAGAAATATTTCAGGGGCCACCCTTAGAGTAGAATCATAGCGGAGTAAGCAAGCTCGAGACGGCCTCAAGGTTTGCGTCAATGGTCAGTAAACGATCGGGAACCGAAAGTGTGGCTGGGCTTGTCGATACCGCGTAAACATTCCGCTTCAAAAGCAGATTAGTGTGCACTCGACAATCGTAAATAAAGCGATAAAGCATGGCATAAGTATGTGGTAATAATAAAACCTCAAACTAGTTTGTGGCCCCTAGAAATAAGACCGAATCAAGCTCGCTCAGGGGTCCCATATACCTCCGGATGTGGATAGCGCAAAAACAAGGCAATTATCAAGTACTGGGTCTTACGGGACACAAGTGGGCGTTCGGAAACCAAATATTATCTATCACCCACCGATGCCTCGCTTATTCCATTTTAGTTGTTAAAAGCAGTAAAGTGACGATAAGTAAAACTAGAATCATCTCCAACATTAACATGCGGCAATACATCACAAGAATCGTGGCATATGACGACACACATCAAGACTTGAGCAAGCAACTACGACAGCAAGTCCAACTATCTACCAAACAACGGTGATAGGGTGTGTCCAAGGCAATATACTGGCAGGGGATATATCGGTACGGAAACTAGAGCATCGCAACACGTATAGCAATAGATCAACAGGAGGAATAAAGACTATAAAAGTAAGATAGGTAGAAAGGGAGATGCTCGCTGAAAACATTGTCGAAGGTTCAACCAAGATCGGTAAGCTCACATCAACTCAACGGCCTTATCCGCGAAGAAGCAAAACACTAGAAGAAACACCGGATGCAATATTTAACACAACGGCAGAAGATCGGCATGATGCATGCATGATGTATGACATGGCAAGGTGCGATGCAATTAGGCAGTATTAAGCGGAACCGGGGTCCCGACAATTAATTAGGTGGTTCATGTTATTTAGCTACCCGCATATTAAATGTTGTTTAGCAAGGCAAGATAAGTTACGTTAAGCTACACAAGTTTAAATGAGGCCAATATAAGGCTAGATTTGCGCATATGGGCCCCATATTTAATTATTAGGTGAATCGCATAAGGCCCCCAAACCACAGATATGCATGCGAGATGACAAATAGATATGCACAAGTTGTTATGCTATAAAATTAGGGTTTTCGGGAGGGGTTCACACATTAGGGGGCTCGACGATCTTGGGGGTCCGGGGTTCGGGGTTCGACAGGGTCCAGGGTTCGACGGTCTCGGCGGGATCGTTCTCGGACTCCGGGGGTTAGGGTCTTCGGATCGGGGTAGATCTTATCGCATTCGCGATGGTCGGCCATGTTGTCGGTCCTCTTGTTCGGGTTGAAGCACTTGTCGCATCGGGGTCTCGGCGGACTCGGTGTCCGGGGTGAAGCACTTGACGTTCTCGAGGGAGTACTTGTCGCACCGGTTTTCCTTCGGGTTCTCTGTCGATGATCTTGTCGTCGAGAAGAACTTGTCGGTCCGTGTCGGTCGGTCTTGGCGATCGATGGATCGGTCTTGGTCCATGAAGGCGATCTTGGCTTCGGATCCGGAAGGCGCACTCGACGTTCGGGAGGAGACCTCGGCGTCTAGTCCTCGGTCATCGGATCCGTGAATGAGAACTTGTCGATCCGCTGGCGAAGATCTTGGTGGTTCCGGATCGGGCTTTGTCGGGTGGGTCTTCGCGTTCGGGTTCCTCGAGTCCGTGTCGGCGACCGCATTAATTGGGGCCACAAGATGAAGACACACCCGCCTTGATGCTGCTCGACGCGTGCGAGAGCCACCTGAAACTGGTTCACGGCAATGAGGACATGGTGTGGCGGGCTTGAGCTGGTGCAGCGACCTTTGACGGCGGCGTGACCGGCGCGCGAGGGGCGGTGAGGTCTCGGGCGGCGCGCACGGTTCGGTGACGACGCAGGGCGCGGAGCTCGCAGGGCGCGGTAGGGAGGCCTGGGTGACGCGGGCATGGCGGACGGGCGCTGGGAAGGACCGCTGGCGAGGCGGGCGGCCTCTCACGGCGCTGGGCGGGCAGCCAAGCGGCGGCAGCGGGGGCATCGGGCGTGGCGTCGCTGTGGCCGGGCGAGGGGACGGTCGGTCGGGCGGGCGGCGAGCCGAGCGGGCGAGAGAGGCGGAGTGGCGGCGGAGGGCGCCGCTCGAGGCGGTCCGGCGAGTGGGGTCGGCGAGCTCGAGCGGCCGTCAGGAGGCGGCAGCTGGATCGGTGGCGGGGAAGCGTCCTTGGCGCGGCGGCGGCGGTTACTGGGGAGGCGGAGGAGGCGTCTTGGCGCAGGATGGCGGTTGGTGGCGGACGGCGAGGTCGCTCGCCGGCGACGCGGCCTGAGGTGGTGGGGGCGGTGAGTGAGGTGAGGGCGAGGGGGACCTGGCGAGCGGACTGCGCGGGCTAGGGGGCTCGCCTGAGAGGGGATATAGGAGGAAGGAGCGGCGGGGCCGTGGGAGAGGCGAGCGGGCTGTGGCAGGCGAGGTAGGCGGGGCGAGGGAGCACGCGGGCAGAGGGAGAGGAGATTGAAGATGAACAGGGGGAGAGGTGGGGTGTGTGGTGGGGCCGGCGGGAGTGGTGGGACCCAGGCGGAGGGCAGGGGGCTGTGGGGCACGCGGGGTGGAGAGGGTTGCAGGCGTGCGTTGCATGTGTGCGTGGCGTGTGCGGCGTGGGTTGTGTGGGTGCTAGTGTGTGGTGTGTGTGGGCAGGGTCTAGAGGGAGAGAGAGAGGGAGTGGGTTGGGACAAGTGGCGGTTTGGGGTTGGCTAGGGAGAGGAAAAAGATGAGGTGGCATGATGTGATTGGGGGGAGTGAGGTGGAGGGTGAGAGAGGGTAGATTAGCTGGTAGGAAAAGTTTTCTGGGGTGGCCTAGGCTGGACCGATTTAGAAAACTGGGCGTCGTTCGGTCGGCCTGCTCGACCGCTTCCGCCAAAATAAATAAATCTTTTATTTAATTTAAGCGGTCTGCAAACCGATAGCGGCCAAAACAAAATAATCCGGAGCCCCGGGGTTTGGCGTTTGAATAAAGATGGGGCGTTTGGGAAAATAAATCGGGCTTTGCAAAATAGTTTTGGCAAACAATGCATGATGATGACGATGCAATGCACAAATTCAACGCGATTTTCTAGTAGTGGTTTGCGGGATGCCACAGCGGGGCCTTGCGGAGAAGCTCTTGAGGCGGTGAGGTTTTCTGGCTGCGGCTCGTTTTGGCGCAGGCGAGGTCGCCGGCGAACTTTTTTTTGTCACAGTTCAGAAAGTTGCTGTGTTTGACGACAATTACACTCGGCAAAACGGTGGCTCAATCGTGTGACTGTGGTGACATGCCGTGTTCCCTTCTTGACACTCGGCAAAACAGCAACACACGGCAAAGGGTTGACGCCGTCCGTGGTTGCGGACACCGTCAGTCCTGTATTTGCCGAGTATCCGGAGTTTAGACACTCGGCAAAGCCTTTACCGAGTATCCGGGTTTCAAACACTCGGTAAAGTCATCTTTACCGGCGGGTTATTTGCTGTGTGTTGTTTGCCGAGTGTATATACACAACAAAATTTTGCCGAGTGTTTTTTAGACATCGCTGTGTATTTTTAATACACAGCACAATTTTGTTTTCCCGTAGTGCATGATGGTGCAGAACATCAACGAGATGCTCGACCAAGAACTACATCTCGCCGAGGGGGAGGAACCGGCCACTCTCTCTGAGGCGCAGGCCGACGCTGCCTGGCGCGCCGCCATGGAATATGAAATGGGTGCCATCGTCGAGAATGACACCTGGGAGCTCTGTAACTTGCCAAGTGGTCATCGTCCCATTGGTCTAAAGTGGGTTTACAAGTTGAAGAAGTACCCAGCCGGCGATGTGGTGCGGCACAAGGAGAGGCTTGTCGCAAAGGGCTATGCCCAGCGCGCTGGCATTGACTTCGATGAGGTTTTTGCGCCAGTAGCTCGCCTGGATTCAGTGCGCTTGCTGCTCGCCGTAGCAGCAAACCAGAAGTGGGAAGTCCATCACCTCGACGTCAAGTCTGCTTTTCTGAACGGTGAACTGGCAGAGGAGGTGTTTGTGTCCCAGCCACCTGGTTTCGTTGTCAGAGGCCAAGAGGGGAAGGTGCTTCGTCTGAAGAAAGCACTCTATGGACTTCGTCAGGCTCCACGCGCGTGGAATGCAAAGTTGGACATATCACATCTGTCACTTGGTTTCAGCAGGAAAGAGCAAGTCTAGATTGCTGCTGGGAGTATACGTGGACGATCTCGTTGTCACGGGAGAGGACCAAGAGGAGATTGCAAGATTCAAGGAGCAAATGAAGAACCTGTTCAAAATGAGCGATCTCAGGATGCTCACGTACTACCTGGGTATCGAGGTGAACCAGAGCACCGAGAAGATCATGCTATGTCAATCAGCATATGTAGGCAAGCTTCTCGAGAAGGCAGGGCTGGTCAATTGCAGTCCTTCTCACGTTCCAATGGAGGAAAGACTGAAGCTGAGCAAGAACAGCAGCGGTGAGCCGGTGGACGCCACAATGTACAGATCACTGGTTGGAGGGCTGCGCTATCTTATGCACTCCAGGCCAGACATCGCTTTTGCTGTGGGGTTTGTCAGCAGATTCATGGAGAAACCAACCACTGAGCACCTTGCTGCTGTCAAGCAGCTGCTCAGATACATCACTGGCACTCGCTCGTTTGGCTGTGTCTTCACCAGCAGCGGCGCATTAGAGCTGATTGGATACAGTGATGCAGACTTGGCAGGCGATCCGGATGACAGGAAGAGCACAACAGGGAGCCTTTTCATGATCGGAGGCAGTCCAGTGACATGGCAGTCATAGAAACAGAAATTTGTGGCTCTGTCATCGTGCGAGGTTGAATATATGGCGGCAACTGCAGCTGCTTGTCAGGCGGTGTGGTTGCAGCGTCTTCTCAGAGATCTGATCGAGTAGGAGGCTCAAGCAGTTACGATCCTCATCAATAATCAGAGTGCGATCCAGCTAACAAGGAACCCAGTATTCCACGATCGCACGAAGCATATTGACACTCGTTTCCATTACATCAGAGAATGTGTGGAGAATGGGAAGGTCATTGTCGACCACATTGGCACCACCGGTCAACTTGCCGATATCATGACGAAGTCACTCGGGCGTTCTCGCTTCCAGGAGCTTCGTGCACGGATCGGCGTCGTCAATCTTACCGACTTCTGAACTTAGGGGGAGATTTGTTGAATAAATTCAGTAGCCTCTAGACTACAGTTTAGCAGTTTCAGAGTTTCAATTTTAGGTGTCAAGTTTGTTATTTAGTTAGCTATTTCATAGCTGGGCGCTAACGCGGTTTGTGCACAGGCCATGTTCATTAGGATCGTCGTGGGCTCGATGCGAGGTGTGGGATGGCGCATCTCTATAGGGATCGTGGCGAGAGTCACGGCATGTCTTCGCTTTCCTTAGAATAAAAGGAGAAGGAAGAAAAGCAGTAAAGTTTTAACGCTGCACAAAAACTCATGAGTGTTCATCATCTACCTTTCGCTCTTTCTCTCGTTCGATCGTGTGTGGTTGTAGGTTGAAAGTTGACAAAGAGTATGCTTGTGCGGTACATCTTCCATCCAGAGATGAATCGATGATTATTTGGTCGAAGAGAAAGGAATGAAACACCCGGATGTCTTTCAGAAAAGGCAGTAGAACATTTGGATGGCTGGTTGTCGATGGTTCGGCCAAGTTCGTGCGGGAGACTCGCCTGTGTTACGGCGACATGGCTGTTACGCCTTCCAAGTTCGTTCGGAAAGTACTCGACGAACAGCGTCGCATATCGGGCCAAGTTCCAACAATTGGTATCAGAGCCAAGGTTGTCGTTCGTGATCTGCTGAAAGTACTAGGAGGTCATGGCGATGGTGAAGTTTGGCGAGAGCTCGACATCGGCACCGGTGACGGAGACGGTGGGGGCGGCTTTGTATCCGCGCCTCGATCGCAAGGACTACGGGCTATGGGCTCTCAACATGGAGGTGGCCATGGAGGCTCGGGAGGTTTGGGAGGCCGTCGATCCAGGAGGCGACGAGTATGTCAAGGGAGGCGCGAAGTACCGGAAGGATCGCCAAGCGTTAACGGCGCTCTATTCCGTTGTGTCGAAGGATGTGATGCAGCACCTCGTCGGAAAGAAATCGGCGAAGGATGCATGGGAGACGATCAAGATCTTGCACCAAGGTCATGCCCGCGTGAAGGAAGCGCATCTTCAAACTTTGACAAAAAAGCTAAGAAGATCTGAAGATGGAGGAGAGCGAGACGGTTGATCAGTTTGCCGCCCGTTACGTTACCCTTGTCAATGCAATCAGGGGATATGGCGAGAAATTGGATGAGATCAAGAACTTCAGAAGGTTCCTGCGTGCGGCGCCGGCACGCTACATGCAGATCGTTACATTGATCGAACAATGTCTCGACCTGAATACATTGACGGTTGAGGATCTCGTCGGAAGATTCAAGGCACACGATGAGAGAATCCGGATCAGCTTCGGTGATCCAGAACAGGTTGAGCACCTAATGCTCATAAAGCAGCAGTGGATGACTCTTTCAAAAGAAAAGCAAGCAGGATCCACGAGCGGCAAGAAGAAACAATGTGTGGCATCCCGCAAAACCACTACTAGAAAATCGCGTTGAATTTGTGCATTGCATCGTCATCATCATGCATTGTTTACCTACAACTATTTTTCGCCAAGCCTGTTTTTGTTTCTAAAACGCCCCGTTTTGTTTTCAAATTCAAAGCCCCGGATGCTTCCGGATATTTTGTTTGTCTAAAATCTATTTATCAAAGTTTATTGCAAAGCAAATAAAATATTACATTATTTTTAATAGGGGCAGTCGAACGGGCCGATTGACCCGAACAACCGCCCCAGAAATTAAAACGGTCCACCTAATTCCTAAACCTACCAAACTACCTACCCAGCCCAACCCTCCACCTCACCCCCACCAATAACTTGCTGCCACCTCACCTCTCTCCCTCTCCCCTCCAATCAGAAGCCTCCACCTCATCCTCACCTCCCCTCCACACACCCAACCCACGGCCCCGGCCACCTCCTGCAGACCCCACCAGCCCCTGGTCAAACCGCCCTGCCCGCGTGGCCCCACCCTGCACCGATCCCAACCACCTCAGACCCCACCCTCTGCCGGTCCCGCCGCTCACCTGTCCCGCCCGTCCCTCTCCCTCTCGCCTTTCTCTCCCCACCCCGCGCCCCTGCCGTCCCTCACCTCCCGCACCTCCCCGACCTTCTCCACCTCAGCTCCGGTCGCCGGGCTCCCTCGCCGGCCACCACCTCCCCCTCCCTTCTCCGCCTCCATCCGCCTCGCCGAGCCTCCTTCCCCGCGACCCCCACCACCTCGCCTCCCTTCGAGCTCCGCAGCACGGCGGCCACCAAACCCCACCTCCGCCATCACAGCCCTCACTGCCCGACTCGCCTCGTCTGCGCCCTCTCAAGGCCACAGATCGCCTCCACCGCCTTCCCACAAGGCCTCCTCACTCACAGGCCAGCACTGCCAGAGGCTCTGCCTCCTCCGTCGAGCCTTCTCAAGCTCCTCCGCCTCGCCTCCGCCAGGCCCTCAACCTTCCACCTTCACGACCGAGCAACCTCACGGCGAAGCCTCCGCCACTGTCATGCCGCCCGGCCTGGCTCTCCTCTGCCACCTCCGACCATCCGGCCTCCTCCGCCACCTCTTCTTCCTCTACCCCGCCGACCAGCTGCCCACCTCGCCACGGGCGCGCCTCGGCCAGCTGCGGCTCGCCCGAGCCCCGCCGCCTCACAAGATGGGGCCCTGCAGTTGTTCTTCCACGACCCCGGCCGCCCGAGCCTCCCTGTCCGTTCTCTGCTCTCGACACCGCGTGGCCACGACGTTCCGAGAGCTTGGACACGACGACGCCTTCGCCATGCAATCGACAAGATGAAAAACGCTCTAAGAATAGATGTGCGGATCTGTCCGAATGATGACCGGGACGGACTCGAAGGCCCTGGTTCCGGAACACGAAGACCGACACGGTCCAAGATCCCCGGGACGCCAAGACCATCTACACGGGTCCGAAGACCGATCACGGCGCGCCCGAACCCCGTCAAACACAAGAACCTCGGAATCGCCAAGATCGCCTCAGGGATCCCGGCGGACCGTGGACCGCATGATCGTCTTTCACGGATACAAGCCCTTCGCCCGGATGCCGAGAACCGACGCAATGGCGCGGACCCAACAAGACCTCGCAACGGCAAGATCGACACCGTGGGACCCGCAAGATCGCCTAACGACAAGAACGAAATGACCGGAGAATCCGATGCCCCGACGCCAGAACAAGTCCTTCGTTCCGAAACGCCAAGTTCTCCCTCTCGGAACGCCATGACCACCGACAACATGGCCCGACCTCCGCGAATGCGCCAAGATCTACCCCGTTACCGAGAGCGATCCCGGAGTCCGAGAACGTTTCCGCCGAGACCGTTTCGTCGAACCCTGGACCCAGAGACCGACCCCGAACCCCGGAACCCCGAGATGTGCCGAACCCTATGTGTGAACCCCTCCCCGAAACCCTATTTTATAACATAATACAACTTGTCGCATATTAATCATTCATCTCGCATGCATTTTGTGTGGATTGGGGGCCTTATGCCGATTCACCTCTAATTAAATATGGAGCCCATATGCGGGCAAATCTAGTCTCATGTTGGCCTCATTTAAATTTGTGTAGCGAACCGATACTATCTTTTGCCATGCTAATACAACATTTAAATTGCGGGGTAGCTAAACAACATGAACCCTCTAATAATTGTCGGGACCCCGGTTCCACTTAATATGACCTAATTGCATCGCATCTTTGCCATGTCATTCATCATACATGCATCATGCCGATCTTCTGCCGTTGTATTAAATATTGCATCCGGTGTTTCTTCTAGTGTTTTGCTTCTTCATGATAAGGCCGTTGAGTTGATGTGAGCTTACCGATCTCGGTTGAACCCTTCAACAATGTTTTCAAAGCAGCATCTTCCCTTTCTACCTATCTTACTTTTCTAGTATTTATTCCTCCGTTGATCTTTGCTATCGTTATGCGATGCTCTAGTTTTCGTACCCGTGATATCCCTTGCAGCCATATATAGCCTTGGACACATCCTATTACCTGTTGTTTGGTAGATAGTTGGACCCGCGTGTCGTAGTCGCTTGCTCAAGTGTTTTGCTTGTCGTCAAGTACCACAATTGTTGGAGGATTGCCGCATGTTGATGTTGGAGATGATCATGGCTTTGATTATTGTTTCACTTTAATTCCTGTTTAACAACTAAAATTGAATTAAGCAGAGGCATCGGTGGGTGATAGGTAATATTTGGTTTCCGACCGCCCACTTGTGTCCCATAGGACCCGAGTTCTTGACACCTGTTCCGAGATCGAGCGCGCTAACCACAGGTGGGGAGATATGGGCCCCCCATTGATTATTACCTGATTTCAAAGTACTGTACTGGGGGCCACAAACTAGTTTGAGGTGTTTTTTTTACTATCCTGTACTTATGCCATGCTACTGCATTATTTACGTTTGTGTGAGGAGCACACTGTACTGTTTAGGATCGGGCCACGTTTCGCGGTGTCGACAGTCCCCGTTTGGGGATTTGCTGTCGTTCACAGCCGTTTGCCCAAACCCCAGTCCGTATCGGAGACCGGCCGACTTCGCTATGGTGTCGACTTGGTGGGGTGGCCCCCACGTGCTTGCTTTGGGTCTGGGAACGTCGTGACTTAGGCCCCGCCGACATACTGATGGGTGTATGTTAACTGATCTGGCAAAAAGGGTCGAAGTGCCTGTGGATACTTTGGTGCACCCCTGCAGGGTTAAATCTTTTCGAGAAGCCGTGTCCGCGGTTATGGACGACTTGGAGCACAGTGTCTGATCATAGACAACTATAACTAAAGTTTACTGTTTTAAAATGACTCGTACCCGATATGATTAGTAATCAGCTTCACTACAACGGAATGGCTAAATAAAAGTACCAACAACTGTTGGGTTTTGGGGTTATCTCATGCTAATTGCATCTGACTAGTAAGTGTTGCCACTATAACGGAATGGTTAACTAAAAGTACCCACTGCTTACTTTATCAGGATGATTATCTAAACCGGACTAGTAAAGTGCCGCAACTATAACTGAATAATTAAAACTGCCAACTGTGTGAGTTCCTCGGTTGACTTCCTCGTTTGGTCTCGAGGGGGAAACGCCAGGATGGGTTTGATTGATGATAGTATCAGGTTGGATCCGAATAGGTCTTTCTCACCCTCTCGATAGCCGCCATTGTATCGAGTCTCTATAGGTTGTTTAGTGCTTGTTGCGCCGCTTCATCCACCATACCTATGTAGGCGAGGACCGCCAATTCTAGCCTCGCCGTGTAATCGCCTCAAGATCGACGCTCCTTCTTTTCCTTTGCCCTTTGTCGGCACCCCTTTTGTTTAAGCAGGTTTTGAGATCGACGTTAGCGGTGGTTACCCTTCCGGATTGGCCTGGGTAGGGTTATGGACGCCATTGGTTATTCCTCAGGGCTCTTAGCCCCATTTGCATCTTGTCCGTAGTCGGACGCTCTATCATTTCAAGGTGATTTGGATCTTTGTATATTATACCTGTATTCTTGACTCTTGGAGTCGTGCTGTATATATATCTGTTCTGTGGGTCCCATCGAGGACTGTTGTGTAATGTTATTACTTTGTTTTCCACCCGCACGAAAGTGCCTGGTGGGCACCTTCGAATCGTTTCTATGCGGGTTTTGGCGGGAATCGCTGAAACTTGCATAGGGTCGATTCTGAGGGTGTTACACAATGCCTAGTGAAAAAGTATATCGCGGGGCAGGAGGATGAAGATGACGCCCCGCCGCGGAGGAAGTTTGACATAAAGAAAGTAAGGTTCCATAACTGCGGCGAGCTCGGTCACTTCAAGACTGATTGCCGGAAACCACCAAAGGAAAAGGAGAGGGCTCTCATCGCCCAGGAAGGAGATGATGGACCGATGATGCTGATGCTCAAAGTAACTGAGTTGAAGGATGAGGAGGATCCTCCATCACCGGCTACGGAGATTGTGGCGCAAGTGGATCACGATCTACCGTGTGTGCATCATGAGTAACAGAGTGCCCCGTTCCCATGTGAAGCCACGTTTGAGGCAAGTGAAGCCTCGGAACTTGTTCATGGGGATCTATGCGTTGGAATCTCACCCGCAACTCCGTCTGGCAATAAGTTCTTCATGCTTGTGGTGGATGATCATAGTAAATACATGTGGATTGTGTTGCTGAAAAGTAAGGATCAAGCTCAACAAGCATTCGAAAAGATCAAGGAAGCCAAAGAGTTCAAGGTGGAGGCAAAGATAAGAGCCCTACGCATTGATGAGGGGAGTGAGCTGCATCAAACTGTGTTGACCATGGCACGGAGCATGATGAAGAGTAAAGGCTTGCCAGGAAAATTCTAGGGTGAGGCAGTCAATACGGCTGTGTATTTGCTGAACATGGAATCTACTGAGAGTGGAGTTGGTACAACACCGTACGAAGCATGGTACGGATGGAAGCCCTCGGTTGATCATATTCCTACTTTTGGATGTGTGGCACATGTAAAGGCAGAATTGGCGGAGCAACGTATTCCAATGATCATGACAGGCTATGAAGGCTCAAAGACATACCGCTTGTGCAATCCTTATACCAATAAGGTGGTTTTCATGGGAGACGTAATCTTTGAGGAAGGCAAGTCATGGAATTGGGTCTACAACGAACCGGAATATTCAACTTTTCATGTCACGTCGGATCTTTGAGTATGAAGAAAATATGGATCAATCGAGCTTATCCTTTTCAGCAAGTTCAGGCCCAGAAGACGTTGAAGGCCTAGGGGGAGCTCTAAGCATGGACACCAGGCCAGAAGCACTAGGGATTCTCCCAGAAGACAAAGAGTTTAAAGAAAAGGCTAGTCCATGGACAGAAGATATGGAACTGGAAGGGTGCACAGATGCATGCGCAGTGATACCTACACTTGTTTGCCCAACAATTAGAGGAGGAGCGGGAGCTGAAGCGAGCCCAGGAAACAAGCCATAAAGTCCTGAAGGTGACAGTCCAAGAGTGTGGACTGGTGGCCAGACAGATAAAGGAGAACCAACAATAGGGGGTGCAGATCCATCAAAAGGCTTTTCACGTGGTATAGAGAAGCTAGAAGAAAACCAATTTGAGCTACCTCCTATATATTTGTTCTATTGCATCCAAGAGCACTGGCAAGCAGTAGATCAAATATGTGAGGCATCGATGAGAAAGTACTTCATTGAACCAAGTATAATGTCTTAAGGCGCGTGACATGGTTATACCCTACGGGTACGTGACTTCAGCATACCTGGTCCAGCCCAAGGAAGGCCCACAGCAGATATACGCTGGCCCATGAAGATTTTCGGGTGGCCAAGGCCCATGACGCCTTCGGATCCTTGGAGAGCAAGACTAGCATAGATAGGAAATTCAAAGGGGTAAAACCCTAGAACTTGTAACCGACTAGGACTATGCCCGGGACCTGCCTAAGTCTATATAAAGGCCAGGAGGGCACGTCCTAGATCGGTCGACTCATACTTTCGTACACACCTCCACGCCAGATCGAATCACAGACCTCAGAACCTTCGTTCCGCCATAATCAAGAGCGGCAAGCAGAGTAGGGTTTCTCCGGGGTCGAACCAGGTAAATCTCGTCCCTTGGTTGCTTGTCTGTTAACCGTGCCACGATCTCCAGCATACCCATCTTCTCCAAAACCCAAGTCCATAACAATGGGCATTGACGAGATCAAACCTCGTCAATTGGCGCCGTTTGTGGGAATTGGGACTGCTGATTGTGCGATCGTGATGGTCCCGACCCGATCGATCTACAACTCCGCGGCGACAGAGAATCACCTCCTCTTCGGTACTTTCGACTTCACCGCCCACTCGCCGGCCACCATGAAGGATTTCGAGCCCGTAGGCGACGGACTCGAAATTTTGTTCGGGAGCTTCGCCTGTGGGACAACCGCACACTCCGCCTTCTGGCGGTGCCCGTGCCATTGATCAGGCCCGCCGCGTGGGCTCCACACCCCGTGCTACGCACATCACCATCGACAGATGAGTTCTACAATAGCAGCAACAGAACTCCGATCTGTGCGATCCGCCGGATGAAGGGACCTACGTTCCGGATCTCGAAGCTACGGCAGAAATAACCGATCTGGCGCTACCAATGCGCCGCATCATCCAGAGCAACAAACGCCTAACCCGCCCAACACGAACCCGAACCCGCAGGATAGAAACGGCGAAACGGCGGAAATGAAGCCAGTCCCCCACCCGAAGGAAAACAACGCCACGTCATCCAACTTAGCAAAGAAGGATGGGTCCAGCACGCCGTGCCGTGCGACATAGTCCTACCCGTGGACTCCCACGTGACCCTCGATGGCGTACCACTACCTCCTCATCGAGGAGCACAAGAAGCAAGTCAAGATGCGAGACGCCGACAAACGCAAGCAAGCAGCCTCGAGTCCAGGTAGCGACGAGCTGCGCTCTCCGCCATGGAACTCGGCTCTAGCACGAACGGAAACCAGGGAAACAAGCACCGCTCGCGGGTGGAGAACATGGATCCCAAGGAACGCCGTGATGTGACCCGAACTCTCCACACGTCGTTCATGGATATGGATGCCGACGGCAACATCATCCCGAAGACACCGCAAGCTGCGATCATGGCAGCCACTGCGTATCTCGCGGCCCACCAACCTCCGGAAGGGGACCCGAAAAGAGCCATGCATAAGTCCGCACTCACCGGACTCGGACTCGTCGGAGCTGCGCTCCACGAAGACGCTCCTGCGGAGCCGAAGAAGAAAGCTCCGGTCAGGCGCGACCGGAGCCCCACCCCTTCATCCGAAGAGGAGGAGGAGCACGACCTTCCTCGAAGGAAGAAGAGCTCGCATCGCCATAAACGCGACTACGACGCCAGAGACGCGCTTACACAGCGCAAAATCGACAAAGCACGAGCCAAACGCGCATGCTCGTCCGAGTCCGAGATGGATGAAGATGAAGGAGAACTCTGTGGAGCTCGATGCTTCAGCAGATCTGTTCGGCGAACACAGATGCCACGCAATTTCAAGCTTCCTTCGGATACTCCGAAGTTCAACGGCACGCAAGATCCAAAATCTTGGCTCAGCGATCATCTGTCATCCGTCAAGCTGCATGGCGGTAACAAAGAAACCGCCATGCAATGCCTCCAGCCGACAAAGGCGCGGGTCCGCTCAGAGCCTATCATCAGGATCCATCCGAAGTTGGGAGGAGCTAGCTTACAGCTTCATCCGAAATTTCAAGGGCACCAGCAAGAGGCCCGCCTCAATCGAAGAGTGAGCCTGCACTCGAGAACGGGGAATCTATTCGCCAGTACATATACGCTGGTCTACCACCAAGAACTCCGCAGCACATATCTCTCGAGGAGGGCCATCGACGCTTTCAGAGACGGCGCAAACGCCAAGATTTCAAGGAGAAACTTGGGCGTGTCAAGCCCAAGACACTCGACCACCTCATGGAAATTGCCAACAGCTAAGGCGACGGCGAAGATTGCATCCAGCGCAATCGATGAAGAGGACGACTACGGCCGAAGGCGGAACGCCGCAGAAGAGGAGATCGCGTGTTCACGAAGACCGCGACGGACCCGACATGGTCGCCTGTCTCGCCGACCGCCGCAACGACAACAACGAATAGGAGGATACCGCGGAGGAAATTTCCGCGACAGCGGACGACCAGCACAGTCGTGGCAACGCCGCGACCACGACAACGGACCCTCAGCATTCGACAAACTTTCGGGTCCATGCACCATCCACTTCTACATCGACAAACAGGATGGCAAAAAGGACAGTCGGCGTGATGGCATGGAGAAGGGCGTGGACAAAAAGGACTGTCGGCGTAAAGCCATGGAGAAGCCGACAAGAGCAAAGACGGCGACATGGGTGCCACAAGAGACGACGAAAGCAATGTTGAAGAGGACGCCCGGAGATGCGAAAGCAATGTCGTGGATGACGCCCGCGAGGAGCAGCTGGCGCATTTGGGATCCAGGTGGAAGTGAAGCGCATGCCGTTCTTAGGGGGTGATTGTTAGGAATAAGCACTCCGGCTCTCCGGCACCGACATGGTGGACGCATATACGAGTAGAATACATACATGTTTTCGAGTACCTGTGTAGGTAGGACACGGTGGTAGTCCTCTAGTCAATTTGGTCCAGGAGTACTAGTTGGACCCATATAGTGTTAGGCCTAGTATATATACACATGTAATAGCTAGGTTGTAACACACCGTGAGTTGAGCAATACAAGAGAGAAAGCAATGCTCGACAAGAGCCTTTGGCGATCAAGTTGTTTTGCGTGTGCGTGTGTGAGTGTACTAGTTAGACCAAAAAAATCGATCGACTAGCGGCTCGGCGGAATTTATCGGGTACGTGTGTGTCGTCTCGTCAGTGTCGTCGGAAATTACTCGGCGGCAGGGGCTGTGCTAACAAGGTCAATGAACAAGAAGTTGATTACCATGGAGGTCATGTCGTTCCCAAAGAGCAATTCTAATTCCTAATATGCCTTGATAAAAAGGTTTATATTGTGGAACGGAGGGAGTAGCTTACACTTGCATATGTTCATCCCCTGTTTAGCACTCTTTAATCAAGCTACCGCTAACTCTATCCGATGCGCCTAATAAACTTATTTAGTTTTTTTTATGTGTGTGTCTGGAGCTGAGGAATGCATGCAGAATATTTTTGATCTTTCTAAAATTTGTTACATGCATCAGCATTCACTGCTAATTAAGGCATGTGTACAACCTAGCCCAGATGTGCTGGTACCTGATACTCTACTATCAGAGAGAGGAGGATACAGGTAGCTTGGCCTGGCTTTTCAGGGACCAAAAGGCCATTTTTGCCCATGGCTGCTCCTACTGGCCATGCTCATCCACTTTGGGACTGCACATCTCTCCCTTTTCTTATTTCTCAACAAAGCCGTCAACCTTTACTATCCACAGAAGTCGCAAGAACTGCGCCATCGTGGACCGTCCGACAAGTACTAACATAGACGCTCAAGATCGATCGATTTAAGAGAGAAACCGAATATGACAGCCTTGTACAAATTGTTGAATTAGACGGTCGTCGATCCAAACCGTGTTATCTGATGATTTCCCATGAGAGGCTACGGTGCCGTGCTAGAAGAGGGTTTACATCTGCAGCAACATACTACTACTAGTGTTCTCAGCACATTACCTACCGAGATGCAATGTTGGCTGCTGATGTATGAGATAGGATAGGATAAGGGGAACTTAGGTAGGTGCTGTCCACGTCACATTTCCACGTACATCACTGATGCTATATACCTTCCTTCTTAAGTAAATTCTCCATTATTATTAGTACTTTCCTCCTATTCGCATATGCTTGGAGGTTTAAAGTACCTGGTGCATGAGAAATTCAAAAATGTTTTTAGAGCCCAAGTTTTGAGCCACAAAACTCAACTCCGAGAGTATGATTCATGGAACAAAATGGCTTGGAGGCCCAACCGACATAGGGAGGGAGAGGTTGGTATATGTTATATGTTGATCCAAATTCACAAAGTATAGGCCAACTTCTGACGAGTGGAGCGAGGCCCGTCGACGGTACGGATCATCGAAGACCTAGGTTTTCACCAATATATAAACCTCTTGTAAGCCGCCGGTTGGGATGAGTTGCATATGTGAAATCCTCGGCGTTTGTAAGCACTCCCCGATATAGTAAAGTTTCGCTGGCTGGCCCCGTGGTTTTTTCCTCTCTTTATTGAAAAGGTTTTTTCACGTTAAATCCGTGTCTCTGGGCTGTGTTTTTCTTTTCGTTCTTCGTTATCTTCTTGTCGCAATTATATCAGTATATATACTTCCTGAAACTTCTAGGAGGGATCAGTGCACAGAACAGAACTTCAGCTCAGCTTGCGTATTTCCTTTTGCACATAAGAAGCTAGCTGCAGGAATTGACTGATTCATATATATAAACCTCTGCCTTAATTTTTCCTGTTTGAGGATCAAATTGAACACATTACTGTTGCAGTATTGTCTTGTAAAATAGGAGTAATTTCTACACAAAAGTTCATTCTAATAAACCATATACAATGTTTTTGTGTCCATTTGAATAATGGCGATGGAACCTTCCATATTACACCCTGAATTTTCTAAACCAATTAACTTCAACTCTAGATAGGTTTTTGATAGTTGTTTTGCATTTTGATGACTACAGAAAGTAGGTCAAATTTTTGGTTGATGAAGAGAATGCTAGAGAATAATTATGATGCCTGAAATTATGCAAAAGAGCATGATCGTTGTGCAATGTGCAAAAATAGTAACACATAAACGTATTCCTCTGGTATTTGCATGTACGATTAGTTGTCATATTTCTGGTTGAATTTTTACATGTACCTTGTCCCTGTCTATAACACATTTCCTTATCCTGAAACTTCATAAATGTAAAACTATCTGCATAACAAGATTAAGTTTTGCAGGGCAGTTTAGTATCCAGAAATTCTCACAAAATGGACTCTTAGTGTTAGTGTCAGGTGTGACTGCTTGAGTTCACTGTCTCCTTTATACTCCCCCCTTTCCAAAATATAAAATGTTTTAGCTTTTGTGAAACAAATGTATCTAGACACCTTTTAGTGTAAACTTACATACTAAATAGACGCCTTTTAGTGTGAACCTACACACTAAAAGCATCTAGATAATTAGTTTCACAAAAGATAAAACATCTTATACTTTGGAACGGAGGGAGTAGTACATTATGTATAAGTTG
Organism: Avena longiglumis; assembly: GCA_030063025.1. Taxonomy (NCBI): domain Eukaryota; kingdom Viridiplantae; phylum Streptophyta; class Magnoliopsida; order Poales; family Poaceae; genus Avena; species Avena longiglumis. The sequence continues at coordinate 90,784,858 of CP125974.1, read as the reverse complement.
GATAATTTTTTTGGAATCTTAGATCATAATATGTATACATTAACAAGGAGAACTAAAATTTCAAACCCACTTGGGGTCAAATTTCAAGTTCGGCATCATGTGGGTTTGTCTCGGGAAGATGGATTAATTCTTATAGTGAGTCTCCTGTGATGATTTCTTCAATGTTAAAAACTTTGCAACTATGTTGGATCTTGGCTGTCTGTTGCACGTAGCCTGCGCTCCAACATCGATCGATCCTATCAATTCACCTTTCCTCCGAGGAATGCTGAACAAGGCCTACATTACTGTGGCCAGAGATGCACAGGAATGGCAGTACAAGTTGTTTCCCCAAGCTATTCGTCTTTTTCTAATACCTTACAAGCTATTCATATTATATTTTTCTTCTTCCTTTTTTGAATAGTTATGATCTTATTAAGAAGGAAGAAATTTTGAAAAGTTCTATATACTCCTGATCAGCTATAAAAGAAGAAATTTTTTGAAGAGATAGTTGAATTGGTCTGTGTTTCTTTGAGAACTCTAAAAAAAGAGTTATCTGGTTTCCATCAATTTATCTTGATTTTGAATCACATTTTGACCCTTGAGTTGGATATGTATATAATCTTTGAGCATATATAGTGCTAATTATAAGCTCATTTCATGGGGGCATTTATTAAGTATTTAAAGAGGAGACAAATCCAAGAACCAAGATGTTAAATTAAAACATTTAGTGGGTTATAGCCTTTACTTGTGATAATGTTGGGTGGATGCCACTAGTAGAAAGATTGAGAGGTGCCCCACTAAGGGGACTAGTAATTGGCTCTAGTTTTCGGATAACATCCAAGCCCTTGCACTGCATTGAGGTTTAGCGTTGTTGCGGGTTGTTATAGTTACTCACGCTATTCCTTTACATAAGTTGTATTATTATTCAGAATTCATTTTTTTATTTTGACCAAATTTAGGATAACTTATCAACATCTACAATACTATATAAATAAAATATAAAAACATATTTCACGATGCATCTAGTGATACTGATATGGTATTGTAAACCTGGCTTGGTTGAACTTATTTTATGTATTTAGATATTTGACTGTCTTTTTTTTCTATGTCGAACTGAAATAACTATAGTTCTTGAAACCCAGAATATACATGATGAGTGAGAGGGTGATATTCATTGAATTATCGAATTTACCATATAACACGGTTGTAGATTTTATTCTTTTCCATGAGGCCTGTTTAACAATAGTACAAGCTAGCATAGAGCAAATAGCCACCAAAATGGAGCATAGCAAGATTCATGGATATATTCTCAGGTTGGCAACTAGTAGCTATATATTTTGTGGGTTTGTTTTGTGAGTGCAAGCTGTAGAATTTTTATTGGATGTAGCCGTAAATTATCCAGGCGTACCCTAGATGGAAAAGGTGGATGCAAGTGGAGTAAATTATTTTTGAGAATCTTCACTGATGCATTTATCTTTATAGTTTATCATTGGAGAGAACAAATTCTCTTCCATCTTTTTTCTCTAGAAAAAAAGGATATACTTAACAATTGCAACATGGTGATTAAGTGAGCTATACATGCATGCACGGCTATCAAATAAAGATTGTCTAGAAGACGTGAAGAATCAGGTCCAAACCATGGCATCCATCCTATAATTAGCCAGATCAGGCAGATACTTTTTTGCATTCATGATTACCATCAATTAAGAGATTCAAGTCAACTGTTGGATGTTGCTTTACCAGCTATATATTCATTTATCAAATCTTATAGTACTAGTCAGGTAAATCTTGGAGGCATTTATAGTCAATTCTTCTATTTTTCTCATAAGCTCGGTGATTCAACCTGATGGCAAGTTCCATGAGAAAAAGTATGTAGATTCCCTTTTTCCAATTGATGAAAGCTATGTAAAAGTTGGTGGTTACCTGACGTATGTATATGTGTGCATAAGATGATTTAGTATGATGCATACAAGTTAATTCTTCTCTTTGCTGTGAGTGTTCTAGAATGGAGGCATATATATTTCGGTTTGCAGGGAATATGCCTTGCCGGATCAAGGCATCCTCTTGGCAAAATTTCAAGGAAAACTAATGCATGTGTAATTCAATCAAGTAGGACATCTCGAATAAGAAATTGTTCTTGCGGTTTCTTAAGAAAACGAGTCATGATTTTATTTGCCATCAGGGGTGCACTTTTGAGTAGCAGCCAAAGCGAAACAAAACCTATCCGAGGCAGTATTTGTTATGCTCTGAACATAGACTTATTTGAGGCGGTAGCGGGGCTGACTCAGAAAGGCCCAACATTCCATGGCCATTTTTGGCGACAATATCATTTTGCAACTACCCTGGAGATTGTTAGAACATCTCTCTTGTATCATTTGTTAGGAAAATTCTGTTATGATGTGTTTGGATGTTGGAAATAAACCTTGGAATCGTCCATTTGGAATCTGCTGGACCGAAATCCATTGTTTGGGTGGCGATGGAATCAAGGGTGGAAACAGCCCCCAATTCCATGGGTATATCGTGCACATGCCTGACATGACGCCTAAGTTTCCAAGCTCAGAACCTTAGAAATGATCGGAATCGATCATCCCACATCCACCGCGTGCATCGTTTCACTAGTGTTTCTTGGACCGATGGTAACAGAACCTCGCCCTCCTCTTGACCCATGAAAATGAGGAAGTTAGTGACGACGGCTCTGCCCCCTCTCCCTTCCCCGCCCTCCTCGCCCTCTCCATTTCCATTCCCCTCTTTGTCCCATCCATGCCCCCTTCCCATAACCTAGAGAGTCCGGGCGGTATGGGGAGCATAGGTCGCCACTAGTGGCAGGGAAAGCGTCCGCGGGCGGGTGGACGACGACAGATCCCTTGAAAGGAAACTGATGATGCCTAGAGGGAGGGGTGAATAGGAATTTTAAAACTATTACGATTTTGGCTCAATAAATGCGGAACTGGCGTTTAATTTATGAAGCATGAAACCTAAATATGCTAGGTTCAACTAAGTGCACCAACAACTTACGATAAACAAGACAAGCAACAAGCTAATAGCAAGATATATAACTTCAAGCATGATGGCTATCATAATGTGAAGTGCATAACTAAAAAGCTCGAGGATAGAGATAACAGAGGCATGCGTAAACGATGATTTTATTCTGAAGTTCACTTCCAAAGAAGCTAATCTCCATTGGAGAGGTGTGGTGGTGTAATACTCTTCAACACCATAAATGGCTCACCTTGAGGTGTGGTGGATCGATGCACACCCAGCGCTACACGAGGCATCACCTCAAGATGCAGAGGCACACCACTCACCGACGCGATAAAAGGCTCACCTTATTCTATCATATGCGCATCACAAAAGTAGGCACATAATCCACTATGAGACACTTGAGGGCGGTCACCGAACCCGTACAAGCTTGGAGAAATCTTCACAACTAAATTGGAGGCTCCCAAGATAAGGCCACAAGAGTCCAAAAGCTTGAGGAAATCTCCAGGAACCCAAGAGTAATAAGCTCAAAATATTTCACCAACCAATCCTGTGTAGAGAACTCAAACCGATGCACCTAATGCAATGGCAAGCCCTTCTCTCTAAAATTCCACCAAAGCTACATTAACTACTGGAAGAATAAGACAGGAAGAACACCAAATTCTGCAAGATCTAGATCCTAATATTTCCTTCACAAAGAAGGGATTTGGTTTGGTAGGGTGGTAGATCTAGATCTCCTCTCTCAAATCCCTCAATAATGCAAGAATTATAGGAGAAAGATGGGAAGAGGACAAGCTCTCGAAGATCAACAATAGAGGAGAGAGAATAGAAGAGCTCATCCCACAATGGGAAAAAGAGCTCCTTTTAAAGGGCTCTTCAAAACTAACGTTTGAGGCATTCCCGTGCATGGCTGGTACGATGGCGGTAGTACCGCTTGTACATCCCCCAATGACTCTCCGGCCGCGAATGTGTGTTGGTAGTATGGGCCATAAGTATTGCCCGACCCTGGCCTTTGGCCATGTACTACCGGTCCACTTTTAGCCATGTAGCCATAAATTAGCGAGATATATCCGAGGGGTTATAGCAAAAGGGAGAAAATACGAAGGTGAGAGTGGTACCATCATTAAGATCATGTGCCTAATCTTTCATCATGGAGATGGGGTTGGGTCTCCTCGTTGGTCTTTGACCTTCTTCTATGGATCTAAAGTTTTGTCTTTAGATCGCCTTCGTCGACGTGCTCCAGACAAGTTCCCGGCTATAGGTGCAACGAATCCCTAGCTCTAAGAACGCAGAACAGGTGTTGCATCGATATCTGAAGTCGTGACATTCGTGTGGGTAGGAGAATTCTTGTGGGTGCAATTTCTACTCGCCGGTCCTTCATTAGCTCCAGAGAACCCAGAAGAAAGGGAGCAAAGCCCCCTCTATTGGGCTAAACCTCGATTAATCCCAGAGTAGCTGCCGGCTGGACGACACCAAACCGGGGGAGGGGGAGGGGTGACTCCTCGAAACAATATTTGTGTGTCGAGGTGGAGGAATATGATAGGCGGTGAAAAGTTGCAAGGCAGTCCGCATAGGCAAGGCTTCGACCGCGCAAGTCGAGCTGGTTACCGGAATTGGGGCAAATTCGAAGATCTTAATTAGCATGTTCAAGGCTTAAGAGGCATTGGTGGGATACGACAAAGGATTGACAGGTAGAATAGTGTCACGAGGCCGGCACGCACTAGCGTCCTTCCATTGTGCTCCAATGCGTGAGTGGTGCATACCTGTCCTGGATCAACCCGCGCTGACATCACCCCACCACCACAACGTCTCGCACTAGTAGATCATAGCCTAATCGTCTCTAGATACAGTACCACTATGGCACTCACTCACCCCTCACCTTGCTATCGATCGCTAGCTCTATATATAACCCAGGTGGTTAGCTCACAGGCTAGCAACTCAGCCCACCAAAGCGACAGCAAGCTTCGATCAGCGGTAATTCACCGGAGTCGGAGACGACGACAGCCGGCCGGGGGCAAACACCGTGTGATCGAAGAGGATATGTGCAACAACAGCAGCGGCGCGGTGACGACCCGGAAGGGCCCGTGGACGGAGCAGGAGGACGCCCAACTGGTATGGTTCGTGCGCTTGCTCGGCGAACGCCGTTGGGATTTCTTAGCTCAGGTCTCAGGTTTGCGCGGTGGCGGGTGATCGATCGAACCTGAGCTCGGGGAACCTACTCCATTAACCAATCTTCTCTCTCTCTCCTCCCCCTCCGGCGTCTCTCTCTTCTCGGCTGTGCTTGGTATGCAGGTCTCCGCCGCACCGGCAAGAGCTGCCGCCTCCGCTGGGTCAACTACCTGCACCCGGGCCTCAAGCGCGGCCGCATCACCGCCGACGAGGAGCGACTCATCCTCAGCCTCCACGCGCAGTGGGGGTCAAGATGGTCGCGCATCGCCAGGAAGCTCCCCGGACGCACCGACAACGAGATCAAGAACTACTGGCGGACGCACATGAGGAAGATGGCACAGGAGGAGAAGACCAAGAAGAAGGCCACTACTCCCGCCTCCTCGTCGACGACATCCGGGACGACCTGCTCTGCCTCCGCTACAGTCACGTCGTCCTCGGCGGCGACCACCACCGAGGCACTGCAGGAAAGCGCTAGCATGGACGACGACGAAGCCGAGGAGGACGCCACCACGTCGGCGTCGGCCAGTGAGGAGTACAAGAAGGAGGTGCAGTCGTACTGCGCCGCCGTGGAGATGGACCAGCTGTGGAACGACATCGCGGCGGCAGAGATATACCCGGACATGATGATGAGCTGGGGAAACAACCACGTTGCCGCCGCCGCGGCCGTGGAGCCGTCGTCGCCGGTGTGGGAGTTCTGCTCGGATTACCCGCTGTGGAGGATCGACGACGAGGAGTACTACAACACGATCAATCAACACGCTCTGAATTGACAGAGCTCAGTTTTACGTCTATGCATGTAACTAGTCCTTCAGACTTCAGTACTACGTTGCACCCGTGATTTGTCTGAATTCTCATGCATGTAAATATACCTAGAAATTGAGTTTGAGACTATATTAGTGACACATCCTTGCTTGTAGCCTTGTATACATGTGTAAAATCATCATAGCCTTGTATACATGTTGCCAATTTCTTGAAGAACTTACTTACTCCAAACTGAGTTCGCCGAATTCGACGGCTCCAGAACAATATCACGAAGTGCAGCTTGATATTTATGTACCCACAAAATTAGCTTCATATATACATATAGCACAAACGAGAAGGGCATAATTTTAGCTGTATGTATGCAAGTAGAGATTGATCGATCATGTGCAACCAGAAATTATATATTCCAAGATACCAACACATGCAATTGCATGGGAATCCATCTCGGAAAAAATTGCATGGGAATCTAGTGATAGAACCCTAGGCGCCTCAATTCAAGTCAAGCAAGCAACTTTGTGACATCAAAAGATGCTCAGATCCGGAGGCCAGCTGGGAAGGGATCGAGCTAGAGGGCTCCGGTCAGGCCATCACCATGCCTGCCATTTGTGCATGTCTCTTTCCAACTTTTCATCACATCCACCTTTTCATTCCTCCAATAGCCTGTTCAAATCCCATCTAATACAGTAACTAATCTTCCTCATCTCAAATGAGGATTGACCAATGGGTGATCTACACCGCGGTACCCTGGCCCGAGCCCGGCCCATGGACGCTGAAAAATCGCTATCGCGTACAAAAAAAATTAATCTTTCTGTCAATAAATCCAACAGAAGAGAGAACCTACTGGACGCCTGCATTTTGAGAGGTGTACAGGCCAGCACAATTCCATTACCAAGCATAGCATATCTTCACAGTCCACGCAAGTTGCAACTAAACGTAGAGGTATAAAAAGCCCAAGTGGCTTGGTGATAAGGGGTGAGATGAATAAAAAAGACGGCGGAAAGGTGGTGATAAGAGGAGGATCACCTTTCCTTCTTCTTGTGGGGTTGCTTTGTCCCTAATCCTCATTAACCTGGCATTATCTCTGTGGCTTGTTTACACCCACTAGTTGTATCACCACAAACCTTTGGTGTGAAGTCTCTGCTAGTGTGCTAGTTACCCCACACGATGATCTCACCTCGGTTAAATTCGTCCCCCATTGTCCAAACGTTTCTCTCTTGAAGATCTTTATTACTTTCTTTTTATGAGGAATTTTCAACCCATTTTGTTTCTTTTGTTGGACGGACGACACGTCCATAGCTAATATGAATCTTTCTTTTTTGCGGGTAGCTAATATGAATCTTTGACCGGTGCCCTATCTTGCTTTTGTGTATCAGTAAATTGAAAAGGTAAGGGATATTAAACTACTCTATGAAAATAAAAATGATTGTCTACTGCATTTTTATATTCCTTGACTGTATATCATATTGTATGGGTACTTAGGTTTGGAGTATATGAAACCAGAATATTGTTAGCAAAGAATATGCTTATGTGACACCTGCGCGCCCGATTTGATCAATGAATTTGGCGAGCTGATTCGCTTTGATCCGGGAGAAAGCCCAGTCCGGGGCCGCTTGGTAACTCTTGTAGCCCAATAAGGTACCAAAATGCTAGCCGGGAGTCCCATTTGTCCTTTGCTGCATCCAGTACTAGTGCACGCATACAGGGCCGCTTCCAATGCTACATGTACGTCATCTTTTGTGCTGCTTACATTTTTAACAACATCTTTAATAATTATGAATATTTTAGAATCTAATTTTTTTTTTAAATTACGTTTCTCAAATCTGAGAAAAAATCAAATCTAAACATTTTTCAAATGTAGACAATTTTTAAATCTAAACATTTTAATTATTGAATAATTTTAAATTTAAACATTTGAACAGGCTAAACATTTTTCAAAATCCAAATGCTTTAAAAAATCTGAACACTTTTTAAAAGTCAACATTTTTATTTCTAAACAATTCCTTAACTATAAAAAGGTTAAAATAACAGAAAAAAAAAGCAGACAGAAAGGGGAAAAATGATGCTAATGGGACGGCCCGCCCAAGCTTCTTATCCTGAGCATGACTACTAATGGTCACGTTTAACGACAAGTACGAATTGCCCAACAATCCCTAACGTACACCCCACCTCCACTAGCATTTTCTTAAGTGGGCCAGCCCACATAACAGTATCTTTCCGGTCTGGTTTCCATGGGTTTTTCTTTTCTTTTATTTTTATTTTTTTTAAAGCAAATTTAATTTTTAAAATTGAACCTTTCTCAAATTCGAACATTATTCAAACTAGCTAAATACGCGTGCATTGCTACGTGATAGTAAAAATAATTATAAACATGTTTATCTAGATGTGTTTATTCTGTGATTGGCCATGAGCTCGTGTAGTCTTAACCTATATCCATCCCCAATGACCATTGTATTTTTGCTATTTCTCATCGTGGATCTCATATTCAATATTCACAAGAAAATATTTCATTCTAGTCGGGAAACAAACACACATAAAGGAGTACATGTGTTAAAAGAATATCTAAGTGTACATAACTATTTGGGTGCAACGGAACTTTGCTTAGCTTTGTGTATAGTAGAAGCAAAATACAAGTCTGGCTTGCAAACAATACATTGTGCACTGCAAAGCTCAAATTAGTGTCATCGAAAAAGCAATAATTTATGTAATCTATAGAGATGTCAGATATGCACACATGGTTAGTTGATTGAATGCTTATGTTTACGAACAACAACGACAAATTGACTACCACAGATTAGAAGAATCATTACCACCACAAGGATCATTATAAACGGAATTTGGCAACAATAGCACATAAGTTTGTTTTACTTCTAAAAGTATGTGTACTATGAGGATTTGGCATTTTCCGAATGACCACAGTGTACTTGTAGACAACACAATGGAAGTGGCCGCAAGGTACTAACTCTCACAAACAATGTGTCATGTAAATAAATGTCTAACTGCAATCTCTCTGTTGAAGATGGAGTCGCTCAGGCGCCAGCTCGACAGGATCAACTCCTGCTCTCATACACACCTCGATGTCTCACTCTCCCATGCCCCCAAGTGATTCAAGGTGACTACCGCACCTCTCCCCGAGAGGCAGGATGGTGACGCCTTTGGCAAGACAGAGGTCGTGGTTTAGCTCCCCTCAATTGTTCACATGTGCAAATAGTGAAAGTAGACGGCGGCGCCTTGCCGGGGCAAGTGTGAGCGTCAAGACCGGATTCGTGGGTGCCTGTCTTACCATCGTCGTAACTCAAATCACGACATGTGGCTTGACTCAGGAGAGAGATTGTAGGGTGGAAGATAGATATGATGTGTGTGCACTGCAACTTTGCGAGTGAGAGCACCTAATTAGTTGGTAAGGGGTTTAACTATTTATTAGGTGCAAAATTGATCCAGGGTTTTATACCCGAATTCAATATTTCAGGATGCGAACGACCGAGATTTTGACTTTATTGTTCGATTTGTCTAAACCTATATGTGTTTAAGATTTTAAATGGCTTTTTTTTCTACCTTATACAACATTTTTACTACCTACTAGGTTCCGAATAGATGTGATGGTTCTTGACTCCTCCATTGTTGCCAATGTGTAAGCCTGATGTTGCAATAGGAAATTCAATGCTGTGAGTGGAGACTAACGTGGCCAACCCAAAAAAAACGCGGAGTACGTCGTCATTTCCATCCGACGACCGTGCATCTTGGACGAAGAGACTATGGAATTATTTCCATCTGCCTACGGAACGGCGACAAGTGGCAACATTTCTCCTAATCCTGATACACGATAAGTGACCAGATGGTCCAGGCCTATATGTCTGATACGTACGTACATACGGATACGGGTAGGGTGGATATGAATTAATCCATAGCTCCCGTCTATACCATTCCCACGTGGTCCTGATCGATAAGCAACCAACGCAAGGAGAGGTGATGGACGATGGATACATGCGGCATCATTACCGTACCCTATAACTTAGTAGTTAGGTAGCGACCACCTTTCGGTTTCAGTTTGAGGTGAGGGAATGATGCCATTGGGATTGCATGATGTGCCATGCATATACGCCTACATTAGCAGCCCTGCTCGTTCAGACGTTGTATTAAGTGTTAGTATGATCTGCTCCGAGTTGATGATAGGATACTTGTCGCCGTAAGGGCGTGAATGCAACAACAACGACGGGGAACAGCGACGGATCATCATCCGTTTATGAAGATTGCGTGGCTAGAGTGCGGGAGCTATTTGTATAGCTTCAGCTCCGGCGTGCGCGGTCCAGTGTAGACGGGGGCGATTGACGTGCGTGGGGATCGATCAACAACGAAATAAAACGAACTCGTAATGATTACATCTGGTCCAGTACTGAACCGGCCCTTATCCAAGACAGGGTGACACTCCATCCGTTTCATAGTTATTGTTCGTGGTTTTAGTTCAACATTGAACTAAAACAAGAATTATGTAATGGGGGGCCGCACTATAACTAAAACATTGTTGTAGATTGTAAGTTTTAGAAGTGATGAGTACCTAGTTTCAAAAACTCAACATACATTCAGTAGCTATACTTTGGGAGAAGCTGGAGAGCAGATTTAACACACCTCCGTTGGGTCCCTGGCATCTTTCTGTGGCCACACGAATTGTTATAGATTCGTGCACTATATGCACGAAGTCAACAACCATCACACGTTTGCTCTTAAGCCCCCCTAGAAAGTTGAAAATAATCCGAGCTCCGCCTGAGCAGTGATACTCGTATGTTTCTTGACTGTAAGTGCTGAAATTTGTATGTATCTTAAGAATTTTGTTAATTTTGGTTAGTATTTATCATTTTTACCATAGAAAACACAAAATACTTCAAGTTAGCCCCCTCAACTATCATCTAATGTCTTTTGGCCCCTCCTGTAGTGATGGTCAAGGTCCGCCACTGACCTTTCGGTTTCAGGCGAGGTGAGGGAATAATGCCATTGGGATTGCATGAGCCATGCATGCAAATACATTAGTAGCCCTGCTCGTTCAGACATTGTGGTAAGTGTTGGTATGACCCGCTCCAAACTAATCCATGTTGATGATAGGATACTTGTCGCCGTAAGGGCGTGAATGCAACAACGATGGGGAACAACGACGGATCATCATCCGTATATGAAGATTGGGTAGCTAGAGTGGGAGCTATTTGTATGGCTTCAGCTCCGGCGTGTGGTCCAGTGTAGACGGGGGCGATTGACGTGCGTGGAGATCGATCAACAACGAAATAAAACGAACTTGTAATGATTATAACTGGTCCAAATGAACCCGCCTTTATCCAGGATAGAGTGACACTCCATCCGTTTCATAGTTATATTGTTCGTGGTTTTAGTTCAACATTGTAGTAAAACAAGAGTTATGTAATGGGGCGGCAATAACTAAAACATTGTCATAGATTGTAAGTTTTAGAAGTTAGTGTCTGGTTTCAAAAACTCACAATATATTCAGTAGCTATACTTTGGGAGAAGCTGGAGAGAAGATTTAACACACCTACGTTGGGTCCTGGGCATCTTCTGTGCTCACACGATTGTTCGAGATTCGTGCAGTGTCCACGAAGTCAACAACCGCCATATATTTGCGCTTATAAGCCCTCTAGAAAGTTGAAAATAATCCGAGCTCCGCTTGGCAGTGAAACTCGTATGTTTCTTGACTGTATGTGCTGAAATTTGTATGTATCTTCAGAATTTTGGTTATTTTTTCTAATTTATCTACTGTTAATTTGGTTGTTTTTCCTATTTCTTCTACGGTTTCTATTGAATCGTGTATGTGTCTGAAAGATTTAAAGCAGTTTCAGTTCTCTGCTAAATCTCATATGAATCTAGACTCCGGTGGAAAGATTTCTCTGTAAAATAGTTCGTACGAATCCCAACAAACCAATGGTAATGACGAAGCCGGAGTCCCAATATATCGTGTGGTGTTTCATTTCCAGGAAAATCTGGTCCGACAACCGAAATTGTAAGAACATGCGAAAACCAAGCTTCAAAAATCTTGAAAATAAAAGTTCCTAAAATCCTGTCAAGTGCAACTTAATTGGGAGAAGCTAGCCTAGGGTAAGGTGGTTGTCAAGGGTTATGCATGCACGCACGCGCATGGCAGGTGCTACAGTATTGGGCTTAAGTTTTCTCGTTTCGCTCATCTGATTGTGACCTGGTCGAATGGCCTCTCTCGTCTAGTAGGCCACATGCTTTTCGGACGAAAGGTTCGTGTGAGCCCACAAGTCACAACCGACCCATCTTTTCATTAGATATAGTCGATCACCCTACAGAAAAAAAAAACTACTAATGAATCGCCACCCGCTAACGAGAGGCGTACGTTTAACGAGAGGCGACACATGGGGGGGGGGGGGCCATGTGCGGGGGCCTAGGCGTACGTAGCGCGACTGCTACCAACAGCGCGCGGCGACCTCGTCCGCTCTCTAGCACACAACCCTCCACGATTTAATTAACCGGTTAATTAATTAACATATGCTAAATTAGAATTTTGCTAACGTAGTACTCCAGTACTATGCTACCGGTACTGAGCACAAGTTTTTAATCATCAGGAGCTGCTAAAAGCATCTCCGGCCGCGTCCCCTGACTAACGTCCTGCGAAAGCGTCTGATCGATACCAAACGAAAATTTAAAGTTTAAGTACGATGGAATATTACAAACTAGACGAAAACTTTTTTTTTTCCGTCTAAAATGGAACTTCATTATACGTTACAGAGATATCGAGCTCGTGTTCGTGACGTGCAACGTCAGGAACAGAACGCAACCAAGTGACAGCGCGAAAGGTTTCGCTTTTACGAATACGCAAACCCTATCACACCTAGCAAGCTTTTTGATCGCCGAAACAAGATGGCAAATTAAAATCTATCAGGTGACCTAGACTTCACCGCTTCGATCAACTGGAGGCACTCAAATTCAACAATAATTGGCGCTTGAGAAAATTGCAGTGCCTTCTCGAGTCCATCCAAGCAAGCTTGCAGTTCAGCTTCAAGTGGTGAAACACAGAACACCATATGACGACATGACGAGAAGACGGGGTGTCCATGAGAATCATGCAAAATAGACCCCGCCTCCGGCCGAATTATCCGTAGCATAAAATGAACCATCAATAGAAAGCTTCGCCCACCCCCGTGGGTGGCCTAGACCACCACTTGATCGGCGTCGGGGTGTCAGGAGTCTTAGATGATCGAGCTCCTGTCACGACGATCGGTTGTTTTCCTTTGATAATAGCCTCCACCAAAGTGTTCTTAACACCACTAATCAATGACAGATAATTAGAAAGGAACCTTTTGGATCCTTCTAAAGATGGTAAAGGCTTCTCATGAGTCACTTCATTCCGACAATACCAGATCCTCGAGGTTAATAGCAAAAAGGGATCAATCATATGTGCTGAAATATGATTAAGGATGTAACGGAACCAGTTGTCAGGCGGCAAATAAAGTTCAGCATCTGTTGGTAAACTCCAAACCTTCCTCATATCAGACCACAAACGATTTGCATGAGCATATTTGAAAAGTGCATGAGGTATGTCTTTCAGTTCCACATAACAAATATTACAATAACCTGTGACCCCCATGTGGTGTTGCATTTTGTTTTCTTACATAGCTAAACTTGACTAAACATAATCGAAAATGAAATCTAACCAATAAGCATTGTCGTTCCAGTGTAGACGGGGGCGATTGACGTGCGTGGGGATCGATCAACAACGAAATAAAACGAACTCGTAATGATTACATCTGGTCCAGTACTGAACCGGCCCTTATCCAAGACAGGGTGACACTCCATCCGTTTCATAGTTATTGTTCGTGGTTTTAGTTCAACATTGAACTAAAACAAGAATTATGTAATGGGGCTGCGGTAAATAACTAAAACATTGTGTAGATTGTAAGTTTTAGAAGTGATGAGTACCTGGTTTCGAGAACTCACCATACATTCAGTAGCTATACCAGTGAAGCTGGAGAGCAGATTTACCACACGTATGTTGGGTCCCCTGGCATATTCTGTGCCTCCACGATTGTTGGAGAATCGTGCAGAGTGCACGAAGTCAACAATCGTCACGCATTTGCACTTAAGCACCCGTAGAAATTTGGAAACAATCCGATCTCTACCTGGGGCTGTATCTGCTAAAATTTGTATGTAGCTTCAAAATTTTGTTATTTTTTCTGATTTATCTACTCCCTCCGACCCATATTAGTTGACTCAAATTGGCTATATTTGGATGAATCTAAACTATTTAGTATATAGGTCCATCCAAATTTTGATAAATCCAAGTCAACCAATATGGGTCGTCAGAGGAAGTATTGTAAATTTGATCGTTTTTCCTATTTGTTCTATAGTTTCTATTGAATCGTGTATGTGTCGGCAAGATTCAAAGCAGTTTCAGTTCTCTATTATATCTCATATGAATCTATACTGAGGTGGAAAGGTCTTTCTGTAAAATAGTTTGCGCGAGTCTAACGAATGAATGGTAATGATGATGCCAGGGTCCAACATATCCGTGTGGTGTTGTGTTTCCGGGAAAAGCTGGTCCAACGACCGAAATTATAAGAATATGCGAAAACCAAAGTTTCAAAAATCTTCAAAACAAAAGTTCCTAAAATCCTGTCAACCCAATTAAGTTGCACTTGAGCTCACCAGTTTACTACTGCCAGGGTCCAACTGGTAGGCTGGTTGTTAAGGGGCATGCACGCACGCACGCACGCACGCGCATGGCAAGTGCTACAGTATTGGGCTTAAGTTTTCTCGTTTCGCACATCTGATTGTGACCTGGTCGAATGGCCTCTCTCGTCTAGTAGGCCACATGCTTTTCGGACCAAAGGTTCATGTGACACAAGTCACAATCGACCCATCTTTTCATTAGATATAGTCGATCACCCTACAGAAAAAAAAAACTACTAATGAATCGCCAACCGCTAACGAGAGGCGTACGTTTAGCAAGACGTTCACTGTAGTTCAAAAAATCCGAGCACAGCTTGAACAGGTACTATTATGTGATTCGGTGTGGTTAATTTGGTTGACGATATAGCGCCAGCAGCTAGTAGTAGTCCTGAATTAATTACGTTTGACAAGCAAGCAAGATGCCGAGGGAATATAAATAAAAAAAAAAAACACTCTGGGTGTTGGCAGCTGAGCTGGCTAATGATCGCCTCTGTGCTGTATGCCATGTCGATCTGTGCTACGTAAGTAAGTTTTTAGCTACGACGTGGCAGAAGAGTGCAGGCTTGATGAGGCAAGGGCGATTGTTTAGCCAAGGCAGTGGTTGCCGGTTCGTCGCATGTAGCCAGCTTAGCCTTCTTCTTATAATTAATAACAATATCTACGAGGACATCGTACATACTTCTGACTAAGTAGTAGCTGTTAACTAACAACACTTGTTGTTGTTTTTTTTTTTTTTTTTTGAACTGGGAGCGGGTGCAAATGCACCCGACATATATTGCTGCTCAGAAAACACTGGAGTACAAAAGGCCTAAGAAATAAAAATTACAACAAGGCCCAGAAATAAGCACTGAGGACCCTACAGAAAACTTGAAAAAGCAATCAAGTCCTCCATCCTCTTCCAACTCCAGATCGAGGAAGCGCCGGCGAAATCTCGCGAGGATCAACGCATGCAGACGAAGCGGCGGAGCAGCCCTCGCCATTGGGTCCGATGTGCTGACGAACAAACTGTCGCCAGAAGACGCCGGAGAGAGTGCTCCAAAACCGAACTGTTGTTTTAAGTGACTCGAAGCGTGAACTTCAGTTCAAATGGCAACAAGTTCCCAAAGTAAGTAGCATGCATGACTCTGCATGCACTGAACCCCGAGACGGCCGGCGTTAGGCTAGCTCACCGTCGACACCCCCCTCTCGCCGGCGGCGAGCTCGACGGTTCGATCTGAGGCGGCGGAGACCGACCGTGGCACAAATACGTAGGCGGCGAGGGAGAGGGGCCCCGGACGGACGGCCGGTGCAACTTGTCGCAAGGCTTTTACGCGGGTAGCCCGCGCGCGGCAGGCGGCGAGCGTGGGCCAATGGGGGCCCGAGGCGACACATGGGGGGGGCCATGTGCG
This sequence comes from Avena longiglumis, assembly GCA_030063025.1. NCBI lineage: Eukaryota > Viridiplantae > Streptophyta > Magnoliopsida > Poales > Poaceae > Avena > Avena longiglumis. Next base: position 90,768,893 of record CP125974.1, on the reverse strand, counting down.
GCCGCGGCCGCATACGACAGCGCCGCGCGGGGGCCTAGGCGTACGTACCGCGACTGCTACCAACAGCGCGCGGCGACCTCGTCCGCTCAACACTCCACGATTTAATTAACAGGGTTAATTAATTAACATATGCCAAATTAGAATTTTGCTAACGTAGTACTACTATAGTACTGGCAGGGGCGGAGCCAGGGTGTGAGATTAAGGGAGGCAAAATGTGCATGTTATTTGTTTAAGGGGGGGCTGAGCTTGCTAAACTAGCACAAAGAACAACCTGTCATGGCTACCATTTTTAAGAAAACCATGAGCATAGGGGGGGGCGTCGCCCCTGCTCGTCCCCCCTTGTCTCCGTCCCTGAGTACTGGTACTGAGCACAAGTTTTTAATCAGGAGCTGCTAAAAGCATGTTTCTTACTCGAATCAGGACAGAAGGATAGAGCCTGACGGTGCACACAAACTAGGCGGAACTTTTTTGTCTGTGTCTAAAACAGAACTTCATTAAACAGGCAGGGTTACAGAGATGTCGAGCACATGTTCGTAACGTGCAACGTCGGGAACAGAACGCAACCAAATGACAGTGCGACGTTCCGCTCTTGCAAAATTTAGACAAATGACTAAGCCTAACCTGCGGACGGTCCGCTTTTACGAATACAAAAACCCTATCACACCTAGCAAGCTTTTTGATCGCCGAAACAAGAAGGGAAAATAAAGATCTATCAGGCGACCTGGACTTCACCGCTTCGATCAACTGGAGGCAATCAGATTCAACAATAATTGGCGCTTGAGAGAAATTGCAATGCCTTCTTGAGTCCATCCAAGCAAGCTTGCAGTTCAGCTTCAGGTGGTGAGACACAGAACGCCATATGACGACATGATGAGAAGACGGGGTGTCCATCAGAATCACGCAAAATAGACGCCGCTCCGGCCGAATTATCCGTAGCACAAAATGAACCATCAATAGAAAGCTTCACCCACCCCCGTGGGTGGCCTAGACCACCACTTGACCGGCATCAGGGTGTCAGGAGTATTAGATGATCGAGCTCCTGTCACGATGATCGATTGTTTTCCTTTGATAATAGCCTCCACTGAAGTGTTCTTAACACCACTAATCAATGACGGATAATTAGAAAGGAACCTTTTGGATTCCGACAATAACAGATCCTCCAGGTTAATAGCAAAAAGGGATCAATCATATGTGCTGAAATATGATTAAGGATGTAACAGAACCAGTTGTCTGGCGGCAAACAAAGTTCAACATCTGTTGGTAAACTCCAAACCTTCCACATATCAGACCACAAACGATTTTGCATGAGCACATTTGCAAAGCACATGAGGTATGCCTTCCAGTTCCGCATAACAAATATTACAATAACCTGTGACCCTCATGTGGTGTTGCATTTTGTTTTATTCCATAGCTAAACTTGACTAAACATAGTCGAAAATGAAATCTAACCAATAAGCATTGTCGTTCCAGCCAAAGGGACTGGCCTCGCCGTTGTTCCGGAGGCGTTGCTTAGCGTCCCACTCGGCCTGCTTCTGGGCCGCCTCGCGTACCTCACCCGTGATGTTGCATGTTGTGGCTCCACCATCATGCGGCGGGCCACCACCTCAGGTTCGTGACCTGCAGCGCACCGACGATTGTTCTGATGTGTCTGGGTGCGCTCGCATAACTCCCGTTAGTACTCATTCTGTGCAACACGGGATCGCTCACGAGCTACGGCAGCGGCCTCGTTCTCCGCGTTGATGTTTAGAATGGTCTGTGCCCTCGCTCTCCAAGAGGAGACGGGCATTCTCCTCCACCGGCAGCCTTTGCAGGGAGATCTCCGCGCCGCGCTCTTCGAAGTGTTGGTTCACCGCCTGGTGGAGAAGGGCGCTGTTGGCCCTCTTCTGCTCGGTCTTGAAAGAGTTGCGAATGACACACTACAGTGGATCAACCGCTGACCCGTCGAAATGGTAGGAATCTGACGAAGAGGTGAAGTCGAAGTTCTCGGGGTTATCGTCGTATGAGGAGTCCGGTGGAGTTTGGTTTGGCGGTGGGGAGTGCGGCCCAGCCATGGGCATGGGGAGCCTGGCCTAGCAAGTAGGCAGACGGCGATGCATATCACTTAGCCAAAGAGAGATCTTGGGGTGAGAACAATGGATGAGGAGAGCTAGGCGGAGCTAGGGTTTGAGTTCTGGATAGAGGATAGGAGACAAAAGTACTTATACGTCGGAGGCATAGCTCGCACTAACGCCTTCGCAAGGCCGGAGAGATTGGACGTTTTGTCGCCGCGCCACTATGCCACGGCGGTGATGAGAAGACGCTCTGCATCGGCCACATGCCACTGCGGCGACGAATCGACTCTATGCGCCGGCTAGTAAGGCGCCGCAGAGAGGTTAGTCACGACATAAATAAGGTTGACCAGCCATTGTGACAATGACATGGTTGAGCTCCCAACGCCACGTCATCAGCCTGTTGCATCTGGCGTGCCCGAAACGTAGCTTGTGGTGCCGAGATGGACTCGACGTGCTGGACACGCTTTGCCACGCCGGACGAAAATATTTTGGGTAACCCTCTTGTACGCGTTTTTCTGTCCGATCGACGTTACCTAAAATCGGTTGGGTACGGGACCGGACATATGCTCTCACCGATGCCGCTACTCTTGAACTGTTAATTCGCTTTTCTTCGGAGTACTAACTACTTATGCAAACTAAACTACTACTGCTACTACTAACTAACCAGTTTACTTGTCAACTAGAACTTGTAGAAAAATCCACAATACATTTACTTCCTTCGACCCATATTATTTGACTTCGATTTGTTAAATTTCGATGAACCTATATAGATTCATTTAAATTTAGACAAATTACGGAGGGGAGGGCCATTACGTCGTCAGCCCGTTGTTAAATTTGGATGAACCTATAGTACATCTCAACAACGGGTAGCTAGCTCGATCGAACAAAAACAACTGCGGATGGCAAGGTCACTACGCGACGACAGAGGTTGAAGATTGCACCAACTTGCTGTTAGGCACGCGGCGATCGTATTGACAATGCTGATACTATAACATAAGTATAGTCCAACTAATATACTACTATTGCGTGTGTAGTTGTAGATGGCGTGGTCCTATACATGTTTTATCGTGTTTCCTAATCCCCAGTGCCGGTGCATGCACAGCATCAGAGGCTGTACATAAAAAAAGCAGATCAGACCGCGCGGCTAGATTATGTTAAGGTTTAATTAGGAGAGAATCAAGAGACCAGAGTGTATGTGCGGCCCATGTTCTGAGGCGTCGTACGTGGCGACCTGTGAGCGACTGCGCATTATTTGCTCACAACCGTAAACGACAGAGCTGGAGCAGGCCGGTGGCCTAAGATGAACTATCTCTTGCTTATAAATATCCTCTAATTGAATAGTACTAGTACTAAAATATACTCCGTAAATGACAGAGTAGATCTCATAATTTTTACTAATGTTATTGGATTCGTATTCAAACAAAATCGAGTGATTTTTGTAGTGTATCACTCGCATTTTACTGAAAGCTAAACTTAACTTTGGATGGAGTCTTTTATACATGCATGGAGGGGGTTACTTTTATCACGCAACATACTTATTTAAGTAATAAAATCACCCCCTCTTTAAATTCAAAAAAAAGTAATAAAATCACCCTTTATCAAAAAAAAGTACTTAACTACTGTTGTTTTTCAGAGACAAGCATTACTGAAGAAGACTAAAATCCAGTTTCCACGCGACATGGCAATTTCTCTGTAAATCACGTAGCATGAAAAGATTTACTTAATTAGTGAAAGGACCCGCACAATTAATTTAGCTCTGTTTTAAGCACTTTCGGGCGGAAGTCAACAAATAAAAATTTAGCGGAACTTGATCGTTCGGGAGAATCGTTATGGTTAATTTGCTACTTTCCGAGCTTTGCACGCAGAGTCATGTGCAATGTTTTTTTGTTATCACAACAATGATGCATTCATATTTTCACCGGAATAGCAACTTCATTTTGGATTTCTAACGTTGCAGTAGTAATCTCTAATTTGTGGAGAGGAGTGCAACTAGATTGAAATTATTTTTTTTAGGTGAGTGGAGGCGTGTTAATGGAGGTGTGGGGCTTTGTGCTGGGTGCACATGCATGATTAGGTTTGACGGGTAAAGCCGTTGGAGTAAAACCCCGGGAAAGCTGTCCAAGTTAACGGCCGGTCGCTGGTTTCCCCGACGAGCTCCGCATTTCCTTCGCTTTCATCAATTCAGCTCACCTCTCTTTCATGCATCGATACAATACATGTACATGTATAGCTCCTTCGTGACTTCGTCTAATCGGGCCCATCTCTCGCTACATACTACTTACCTCCTACAGTACCTACACCTACGTGCACACTGGCACGAGCCTATGCATGGTCAAGTGGTTCTATCCCATAGCTCTAATTGTCAATAATATGTAGTAGTAATACAGACTGCTGCATGTGAGTAAAGCTCTAAATTTCGTCATTCTTCTTTGCAACAACGCTGTCGAGATCAGCCAAAAGAATCCGAAGAAACAACATTGGAAATGAACAATTTGAGGAACTAGAAAAGATCCTACGACTAACAATTCGAGTCTGCGTTTCTTGACACAAAATATATAGCCTATAGCTAATGGCGAAAGGCAGACAGACGTAGGGCCAAAGAGGTGCACTACAAGGCCATGCCCCATAATTGCCACGACCCCACACACACACAAGTCCCCAAAACCCTAGCTTAGCTTTATCTTACAGTTTCTACTAGCTCAGACCAAAAGCTAGAGAGAGACGGATGGATGGACGGACGGATGGATGGGGAGATCCGACGAACATGACCCCTCCGGATCTCGTGTCCCCCTGCCTATAATATGGCCCTATCGATCTCTTTCGCAAGGGGAATATTATTAATTAGTCGATGTAGGAGTAAGGTTGATGGCCCCTGCCCCATGCTAACGACATTACCTGTTAATTTTGTTTTGGTTAGCTTCATGAATTTTGTCCAATCACATGCAGGTACTAGCAGTAGCTTGCACTGTTTAGGCACTGCCTTGCTAGTAGTACTGGTTAAATATAGCCCACAGCTGAAGCTACTCGGCCGGCCTAGAGAAAGCGTCGTACGCTTGTGTTTTCGCTGGTGCATGTGGATCTTCTATCTCAACTTTTTCGGTTTGTTTTGTATAGTTGTTTATGCCTCGGATATAGTTGGAGGCTGTTTTGGTCAGTGTTAATAGCTACTACTAGAGTGGACCCACTAACGATTCTGCTCTTTGATCGCAATCTCTTTTGCAGATCGGTACCCAGAAGAAAAATATACCTAGGTTTCGGTGCACCCAATTTCCAAATGTTAGCAAAATACTTGTAGTATTTGTATGTTTTGTGAAATCTTGGGAAAAAAATCATGCGCATATAATTGAATTGAAATTTATCCTTGCAAGTTTTCATCAAATAAAACGACCGTCTGCTAAGGTTTACAAGAATGTGGATATTATGGTTTATGTTTCAAATTCACAATGCAGTAATATCAATTTTCCAAGTTTTAGAAGTAGGTTCCGGTGCATGTAGACGTGGGTTATAAGAATCCGCTCATTCGAATTAGTATCAGGGCCTGTGAGATTTTTGGAATAGACGTGGTCACTGCCTCCTATTGAGATTATATGTCCTTCTTTCATTTCGAGCTAAACTTTGGACATGATTTTAACTAAGAAAGTACTCTCTCCATCCCAAGGCTTAAGGCCTACTATAACTTTTTTGAAAAGTCAACCGTGTAAAGTTTGACCAAACTTTTAGAAAAAACTAACAATAACTATTATATTACATAGATACCATGTGAAAATATATTTTATGATGCATGAAAGGATATGGATTACGTATTGTAAATATTAATATATTTCTCTAAAAACTTAGTCAAACTTTAGATAGTTTGACTTTTGAAACAAGTGATAGGCCTTAAGCCTTGGAACAGAGGTAGTATGAGTTATGTGTCACAAACATTGCACCGACTGAAAATTTATCAGGAGCACAAATCCATCGATATGCTTTTTGTGTCATACTGTAACACGTTTTCTTAGTTAAATTCAATGTTCAGGATGCCGCTTATCGGTAATTTATCGGCCGGCTGAAAATTGGCGATTTTTCATTCTGTAGCGGCTGATAAATCAGAAAATCTTGAGCTACATTATAATAATCTTGTATCGGAGCAACGTTTTACCCAGCATAAAAATGAGGCTCCTCCTCCCTCATGTGTGTCGCTCCCCTAGGTGACAGGGGGAGGGGAAGGGACGGGTAAACCCTAGATGCTGCCCCTTCGAGCCTCTCTTTCCCTCGCCGTCGGCGGAGGGCGCTATTGTGGCTGCATTCTTCAAGTATGGGCTGCGTGCGAAAACATTCGACCGTCTCAGTCTGGACGGCCAAAATTTGCGTCGTCATCCTCTTGTTGGGGCCATTGTCGTGGAGTTCCGGTACCTCAGTTTCGCTTCGCTGCCTTCGGTGGTAGGTTCCGTTTTCGACAGGGTTTTTCCTTTTCATTTTGATCTGATGTGTAAGAGGATTCTATGTTGTCACCATGTATGAGTTTGGCCATTTGGATTTATATAGTACGAAACGGGACGAAATCTTATTTGGAGAGATAATACTCTCCAAAACGGGATTTGTATAGTACTATGTGGGAAAGTCGATTTGAACTGGAGGATGTCACAAGCGGCAAGGAGATAAGCTAGGATCCAGGCATAGATAGAGGCTAGCCATGAGCGCGCCAAGGCCAGATATAGAGAGGATAAATGAAATGTGAAGGGTCAGTTTGAGGTTGGGTGGTTGCATGCCGGCCGACGACGACGACGACCCAACGAAAAGGGCAGCAGGTGAGGTGAGGTGAGGTGAGGGAGAGGGAGGGAGGGGGAGGCGGGGCCCCCACCCACATGGCGCCCTTTCCCATGCAAACTTTTGTCTCCTCTCCTCTCCCTTCTTCCTTCCTACTCGTACACGCTTGCCGGAGAAAAAAAAAGGAATAAGAGGTCGTGGGTCGTGGGTCGTGGGGTAACAGTAGAACGTTTGATTCCTGGCCGCGACGTACCGAGTCGTACTGGTACTGCGCCTGGGCGACTGCCATGGCAAAACGTGCAGGCCGAGAGAAAAACACCAGAGCCAGTGTACCTGCTGCCTGCATGCATGGTCAAAGGTCAACTCTGCACACCTACTAGCCCGTACTAGCTGCTGGCAAGCTCACACGCTTCCTTTCACCGTTCCTCCTCCAGCGGTGGCTCAATGTTTCGTACTCCCTCCGTTTCGGAACATAAGAAGTCCTCGTTTTACGTGTTTTTTTTTTAACCAGGAATTAATCTAAACATGTACTCCCTCCGTTCGGGATTATAGGTCCTACATGCATATCTAGATTGTTAATTTAACCAATAAAATATTACTTATATATTATAAAAATTATATCATTAGAAAATATAACCTCTAAAGTTTCTAATGCTATAATTCTTATGTTATAATATTTATATTTTGTTGTTCAAAATAACAACCTAGTTATCCGCGCGGGACTTATAATCCCAAACGGAGGGAGTAAAAAGTTTTGGTATAAAACTAGTATCACTGAAAATTATTTTTCAATACGAATCCAACAGTACTAATTATGTATAATATAATCAAGATTTTGTTGCTCAATTTTTTGGGTCAAACTTTATTTTAAAAACGTGTGCGCCTTAAACCCTGAAAAGGAGGTACTACTTCCTCTGTTTGGGATTATAGGTCCTACGCGCATACCTAGGTTGTTAATTTGACCAATAAAATTTAACTTATATATCACAAAAACTATATCATTAAAAAATATAGTCTTTAAAGTTTCTAATGGTATAATTTTTATACTATATTATTTATATTTTGTTGTTCAAATTAGCAACCTAGTTATCCGTGCGGGACTTATAATCCCAAACGGAGGGAGTACTACTACTCTCTTTCCGGTTTGAAAAAAAAATACTTGCCATACCGTTACGTACGACCGAACCGGCACGGGCAAGCAGACGACTAGGAGGCGGCGGAAAACCCATCTAGGGTCTGGTACTTCCGCCGATGACGCCGCCTCTGCTGGCCTTGGGGCCTTGTAGGTGTGGCGGACCATGACCCCTCGTCGATGGGAAGTTTCTCGTTCTTTGTTTAGGTCTTTTTTCCGTGTCTTTCTCAGGATGTTGAGGCGGCGGCTATATCTTGAAATCAGAATAAAGTCCTTCCCGTGCTATCCTCGCTCTGGCGGTGCATCTAGCACCGGCGGAGAACGCGTGAAGTCGTGTGTCCGGTGGATCTCCTGTGATCTGGTCTGTCTTCGTGGTTGTTGGTGTGAGTTCATGTCAGTCTCTTCTGATTTACGGATGTCATCATTGGTGATAGTTGGGTGATGGTTGCTGCTCTAGTGCGTTGGTCTTTTAAGGTCTTAACACGACGACTTCCCGTCTGTCTACTACAACATGCTTTACTACGACAAGCTTTGTCCGGCTCCGGTGATGGAGCGGCGAGGACGACGGCGCGTCGGCTCGTGCTACTGTTTGTAGTCGTCACTAGGTGGTCCTTGAACCTATTTGTAATGTTTATTACTTTTATGATTCTTTGTACTACTGTTGATGATTATTAATAAATCGGTGGAATTTCGCAAAAAAAAAACTAAGCAAATATTTTATTCTAATTTGGAAGGAGAGTATATCTATAGTAAAGCTTTCTTTGGCATAGATTTAATCCTTATACTAAATAAATCCAAGGCGTACAAATGATTACACGAAAGGCTCGAACATCAATTCCCGCAAGAACGATTTCGGACCAACTCTCAAACACAAGACATGGGCTTCGAAGTTGCGGGTGGCGTGGAAGTGGCAAGATCACACTACTAATGCAAACCATTGATCGAGAGCAATTTGGCAAGATCACACGACGATACCCCATGTCATATAGGATTGCATGTGAAACGATCCAATGTTCCTCGGTTATATATAGGATTGTGGCGGTTCATGGAGTTCTTAGCTGTCGGGGCCGCCTACGATTCATTGTTGAATGGCTCGCTCAACATATAATCATTCTCTAAGCTCTTTCTTATTCTACTAATTGTCTTTGATGATATGTCCAGACAGTCAGCTTTGGCGATTGTGAGGCCACGCGGCATGCAACTCGTTGTCCTCACTCTTCACGCACATCTCTCTCTAAACATGATTATTATTATCCTACACAATTTTGTTTTGGTTTTGATGCATGAACCAAACGTTAAGAGCATCTGGACATGAACCTAGCTACTAGATTATCCTATCATATTAGTCCTTCGCCTTCAGATACCTTTCGAGTTTGTTGGTCTATTTAAATCCAGGGTTTGTGTACTACTGCTAACATGCGCATTACAATATCCCTGGACATCTGTCGTGAACAAAACATAGTCTTGATCAGGACTTCCAAAATCAATTCCTTGCCATGACAGGCTAACTGAAAAAAAAAGTTTATTCCAATCCAAAAGGAGTATATATACATGTTTTCAGTAAAGCTTTTACCTGGCATAGATTTAGTCCTTCCGCTGAATAAATCGGACGCCTAAAAACAACTACTATACTACACGAAAGGCTTGAACATTAATTAGTTCCCACAAGAGCGATTCCAGACAAACTCTCAAAACACAGGGGCATCGAGGAGATTGGTCGAGAGAGATATATGCTAAGTGCCATGAACCTGCGTGGAGCCAAAACATTCCAATTTGAATGATTTTCGGCGTATACTTCTCCAAATTCGAATGATTTTCGGCGTTGCATGTGAAACGATCCAATGTTAATTCCTGGGTGATAGGATTGTGGTAGTTCATAGATGGATTGTGGTAGTTCATAGATTTCTCTTAGACTAGCCCCAATGGGGATATCATAGGTGGTATCATGCACCACATGCATGCAAAATGCTTACGTGTCATAGTAATTAATGATGAAAGAGATTGTGTTGGTATCATAGGTAGATACGGTATCATAGCACATAAAACTAGAAAAAATAATCCTAAACAAATCTTGTTCACAATTTTACATTGAGATTCTACAAAATAATAAATACACTAAGACTATGATACTACTATATGATACTATGCATTGTGGAGATGGTATCATATACTCCACTAGTAACATATGCATGATACTACTATATGATACTCTCCATTGTGACTAGTCTTAGTTGTCGGAGGGCGGCGCCTACGATTCAGTGTTCATGATTGGCTCAGCATATCATACTCTAATTAAGCTCTTCTTATCCTAGTACTAATTTCTTTGATGATACGTTTAGACATTAAGCTTTGGCGATTGTGAGGACACGCGGCAGGCACTCTTCACACGCATCTCTCTCAAACTTGATTATTATTATTATTATTACTATACTCCACATACTTTGTTTTGTTTTGATGCATGAACCAACGTTAAGAGCACCTGGACATGAACCAATGCAACTACTAGATTAGTGTATCATTAGTCCTTCGCCTTGAGATACCTTTCGGGTTTGTTGGTGTACTTAATCCGGAGTATGTGTACCGCTAACATGCGCATTACAATATCCCTGGACATCTGTCGTAGACAAAAGCTAGTCTTGATCAAGTACAATACTCATACGAGATTCGGAATAGAAAAACTCGTTCAGAATAAATTAGAGAAGATAAGCATGATTTAAATTTCTCGTACGATCCAGCATCGATGTGCCAGCCAGCCATCATTCACACCGTTTCATCACGACTGAAAATTTTGTAAGATATCCTTAACGAAGAAGTATATGCACCTGCACCGAAGAGAAATACATATGCATTTTGAAAGTTATCACATACTCAAGATCATGGAGCATTTATCGTGTGCATGCATGAGGGAAGCCACCGATGAGCTAATGATGCGCAATTAACCCGGTCAAAATTTGCCAACTAAGAGCGGCATTAACCCATTCAATGGTTCATGTCTTTTGGAGGGAAAGGGAGTTACTACTCACGTTCAAAATAATATGAAATAATCCACCCCTTAATTGCCTTAACTACTAAGAGCGGCATGCATGCAAGTCCTTGCTGCTTAATTTGTGTCCGTGTAAATTGTGAACAGCTAAGAGCATTACTAACCCGGGAGAGGAACCACTACTCGTGAGCTGATGATGCACTAGTAATTAATCCGGTCAAAGTTTGCCAACTAAGAAAATTTGAAAACTTCAGTCTTTTGGAGGGAAAGAGAGTACGTACTGTACTAGTAGGAAACTTCCCGTATTCAAAATATGAGACGACTACCCCTCATTTTTCCTATTCAGAAGATCGCGTCGATGGTTTAAGCTGAAGGTTATGTTTTCTTATTCAAATTTACAGTCCATTCAACATGCTTTTTCATTTCTCCTCCACCGTTCTCACAAAAACAAATTATTTCCTTGAAAAGAATCCTTTTTTTTAGAAAACAAAACATACATTCAGGTGGCATCCTCCAGTGGCCAGGGGGCGCTCACCGAGCGTACACAAGAGACAGAAAGGTGGTTGGTCCCATTTCTTTTCCACATTTTCTCTTTTCATATGACATTTTTTCTTTCTCGCTGTGTCGTTGGTGCCACTCACAGGTACACATTTGCTCCCTAATTTCCTCCCCGCTCCCCCCAACCTTTCCATACTCCGGCCAAACCTTCCTCCCCT